>QRFJ01000058.1:514223-815525 GCA_006176705.1 Cocos nucifera | reverse complement strand
TGTTCTACGTGCAAATGAAGATCTCCCCTTTCTAATGTTCGACTCTATCTAGAATTCAAAAAGAATAGACGAAAAATTGAGAATATAATTTGACAAAAAAATTTCATGATTATATTTCTTATCTGGATCTTGCGGCATCTTTGCTGGTTCAGATCATCCTCGTCATGGTCTCCTTGCTTGACTGAATTTCTTCCCATTGAAGCCACCTATTTTAGCTAGGAATTTTGAAGAATAATTATGAGGCGTCGAAGATTATTGAATAGTCGGACTTTGCTTACACCAAGATACATGCATGTCCCAATGATTGAATGCTCTATTGGGAGGGGGATGTCAATCAAAATGAGTGCATGAGGTGCGGTGTGTCAAGATGAAAACAGAATAAAGATGGCACATCGACTTGTGTGCCTCAAAAATTGATGTAGTACTTTTTTTTGATTTCGAGACTATAAAAGTTATTTATGTCGGTAAGGACATTGAAGGACATGAGATGGCATGAAGAAGACCAAACAAAAGATGATGCATTGAGGCATCTAGCTGATGGAGAGACATGGCAAAAGTTTAATGAATTACATTTTGACTTCGCACATAAGATACGTAATGTGAGGTTGGGCTTGTCATGCGATAGTTTCAATCCATTCAAGCATATGAATACCGTCCATAGTGTATGGCCAATATTTATTCATGTTTACAACCTTCCACCGTGGATGTGTATGAAAAAATTCTTTGCTTTCATGACAATGCTCATCCCTGGATCAATGGAGGTAGGTAATGACATTGATATTTATTTGCAGCCTCTTATTGCTGAGCTGAAACAGTTATGGAGCATTCAAGGTGTTCCAACTTTTGATGCTTTGCTGAATGAATCATTCTTCATGCATGCAGTGCTTTTATGGACAATAAATAACTTTCCAACCTATGCCCTAATGTCGGATTGGAGCACCAAAGGTGAGCTAGCATGCCCGATTTGTAGAAAAAATATCCGATCTAGAAGGTTGAAACATTGGAGGAGCTTTAGCTATATGGGGCATCAACGTTTCCTCCATCGAAATCATCCATACAGAAGGGATGCATGCTCCTTCGATGGTACTATTGAAGAAGGTGAGGCACCTAACCAGATGTTTGAAAGTGATGTACTTAGAGAGTTGATGGTCTCAGTGTTGAATTTGAGAAAGATAATTCGATTGATGGTAAAAAGAAGAAGTGTCAATCAAAGAAAGATGACACACACTTTAATTGAAGAAAAAAGAGCATCTTCTTTGACTTGCCATATTGGGAGACAAACTTATTGCGCCACTGCTTAAATATAATACATATTGAAAAAAATGTGTGTGAGCTCCTATTGGCAACAATCTTAAATATCAAAGATAAGACTAAGGATGACTTGAATTCTCGATTTGACTTAAAAGAATGGGATATTAGGAGATCACTCCATCCAGAGCCGACAGAAGGAGAATAGCGGAGGCTCCCTCATGCATGCTATATTATAAATGTCTTCGAATGGTCCATATTTCTTTATATGTTGGAGAACATAAAAGTCCCTGATGGATACTCAAGTAATATATCAAAACATGTGAATAGTAAGGATGTCAAACTTGGGAGATTGAAGACTCATGATTATCATGTGCTGATGCAGAAATTGATTCTAATAGCTATTCACCGCGTGTTGCCAAAAAATATCAGAATGATTGTTATTCGTCTTTGCAATTTTTACGGAGATATTTGTGCAAAGAGGTTGCTTAAGAAAGATGTAAAGAAAATAAAGACAAGAGCAGTGACTATATTATATGATCTAGAGAAGATATTTCCACCATCATTTTTCATAATTATGATATATCTTACCGTGCATCTTGCGAGAAAAGTTATACTTGGAGGCCCAGTGTTCTACCGATGGATGTATCCTGCTGAGAGGATATTCAAACTCTAAAATCTTATGTAAGAAATATGAATCGCCTAGAGAAATCCATAGCAGAAGGTTATTTAGATCAAGAGTGTATGAATTCTATACCATGTACTTAAACAAGCTCGAGACACGTTATAACCGACAATGAGGAATCAAGATGATCAGTATGAGCCAATTGACCCTACATTTGAGTCCATTCCACAGTCAGATGGACTTCCCACTTCATACCGCCTCACTGATTTAAGCATTAAGGAAAGGGATAAGGCACACCGCTACATACTCTTCAACTATGATGTCATTGAGTCGTACATAAGGTGAGTCACTCAGTCTTATTTATTTTATAATAAGTAGAAAAAAATATCTAATTATACCTAACTTTATTCTTTGTGCATGCAGCAAACACAAGAAAGTCATAAGAGTAAAATATGGCACTCTAAGTATCCGGGAGAAAGAGAAAATGCACAGCAAAATTTTTTTTGAATGGTTCAAAGATCATGTAAGCGATTATATATTCTTACCTTATACAACTTATTTAAACATATTTACTAATTAGGTATCATGTCCTTAATTAGGTGTGAAGATTGTCGCTCAGCGATATGAGCCCTGAAGTGTGTGCTCTTTTAATGGATCCTAATCGTACCATGCATGAGTATAAATAGCTCATCATTAACGGCTATAGATTTAATATTCATAGCAGGTACGTAAATATGAAAATACAAAATAGTGGCATCATGTTGAGCGCCACCATTAGGTGTTATGCTAGCTCGAGGGATTCACAATCTCGTACGGAGGATTTGAACTATTATGGCATGGTGGAGAAGATAGTCATCTTAGACTATTATTCTAAAGGGAGGATTGCGTTGATGAAGTACGATTGGTTTGATAACTTATCATAGTCTGGGATGAAGATTGATGAGTATGGTTTTATTCTCATTAACATGCAATGCCATCTTCGCACTGAAGAACCGTATATACTTGTCTTCCAAGCTAGTCAAGTCTTCCACGTTAGTGATCCCTTGGAGCCTCAATGGGGTGTTGTTGTGAAGATGGTGCCTAGGCATATTTTTGATGATATCGAAGTTGATGATGATGTTGGACCATTCATGCAAAGTGCTCATCTAAGATAAAACTTACCTAGTACTGTCGAGGTCTTAGACACATTTATCAGGAGCGATGGTGATATCTATATTGTAGATGCCATCAGACGATGACTTCAACATTATGATATAAATTATTAGAGTATTTTTATTGATGTGTTGCTAATATTATTATTCAACATGTTAAATTTGTTGCCTAGAGGTTGCAACCCTCGCCTCTCGAATGACTACGTGGAGCTCCGCATCTGAGCTGTGCCGGTAGGTCGTGCCGTGCCATGCCATGGGCCATGCCGTGCTGGTAGACCGTGCCATGTCTTAGGCCATGTCGTGCCATGCCATGCCTTGGGCCGTGGCGTGTCAGTAGGTCGTGCCATGCCATGTCGTGTCGTGCCATGTCGGTAGGCCGTGCCTTGGGTCATGCTGTGCCGGTAGATACCATAAATATCGTATATAGAACGTTATCATATATGCTAAAGATTAAAATGTGCAACTTAGCAGATGGATCAGAAAAATCAACCAAAATTCAAATAAAACATAAAATCTAGACACGAGTCAAAATCATCCAAATTGAACAGGAACCTCAACTGATTTATTAATAATCAATAAAACAAAAGCTAGATTCAATGCATATAAATATTCCATAAGCCTAACCTAAATGCTCTTAAAAGTCTATTCCTTGGCCTTAAAGTTTAAATTTAACCTAATATTGAATTAAAATGTAACCTTGCCATGCTGTGTCGGTAGGTTGTGCCGTGCCATGTCGGTAGGCTATGTTGTGCCATGCCGTATCGATAGTTCGTGCCTTGGGCAGTGTCATGCTGGTAGGCTATGCCGTGGGCCATGCCGACCGCTAAGAGAACCCCTGTCTTATTGCTTTTGTTTATTGTATTGCATAGCAATAGACCCATCAATTGATTAGTGTACATAATCTCTGGCATACGTATATTTATATGTAATTGTATGGATGGTACCTAGGCAATATCTTTGATTATTGTTCAACATGTTATATTGGTTAATGTTCATTAACGTTGCAGATCACGATGGCACTGAAATGCCATCTAGCTTTCATCATTGCCTCTCGATGGGTTATGCGGAGTTCAGCATCTGAGGAGCAGTCGAAGCATACTCCATCTACCTCCGCATCAACTACTCAGGGACCTCCACTGTCGACATCTACTCTACCAACGGCATCTGAGCCTCCACCATCATCCACATCTCTGACACATGCTACTCCATCGATATCTGAGTGTACATTTTTATTATATTATATTATTTCTTTAATATATAGTATTTGTATACTTATATATTTGCATAACGTAATTTCATTGCAGGTGCATCATCCAGTAGGATATTTTACGATCCCAAATGTATGATGCATGTGTGGAACCGCTAGCATCAGATGATGGTACAGTATGATCTGGAGGGAAGGGCGGTAGGAGAGATCACGCGGAAGATGCATTTCTTTTTTGGAGTGCTTATGAGGAGGTTAGACATTATTTTCATAGAGCCCAGAGATTGGCGATTGATGGATGATACTATCAGGGACCGATGTGAGAGGAGATATGGATAAGTGCATCTTAATTATATTTATGCATTTTATATGTTTACACTATGTTTGATTAGAATAATTTTGTAACTGACTTTTGATAACTTTGTACAGAGGAAGTACGACTTTTCTGATCATAAGAGGGCTCGAGATGTCCGACTGAAGAAGATCAGAGAGTTGTACCGAGACTACAAGGTCAAGCTCCACAGAGGATAGCTCGAGCATCGATGAGACACTCTAGAGGAGCTTATTCCTTGGATATAGGACTATCCTCTGAGTCAATGGGAGAGGATGATTACACATTGGAGGAGCCAGAAGTTCGACATAAAATTACTAATTTTTAAATTTTTTAATATGCTTAAAGTTATATTTAAATATTTTTTAAATATTTATTATTTATTTGAATACTTGTTAGGCTATCTTCCGTCAAAATCGGGAGAAGCGAGCAGCCTAGGAGTATATGCACACTCTCGACCGTGAGTCTATGGCCAGTCGTGTGCATAGAGAGGTAATGAATTTTAAATCTTAGTAGATAAATTAAATTGATATTTTTTTCATGTTTTGGATAAACTGATCCATTGTTATAGTTGATGAGAGATGGAGTGATGCCCAGCCATAGCGAGATCTTCCGATCCAACCGTATGGACAAGAAGGGCAGGCCAATGAACACTGCGATCGAAAGAATTTTTGTAAGTATTAAATATATTAGTATATATGATTAGTATTGTAGCATTTGTTATAAAATTTTATTTGCACTTATAATTATAGGATTAGTTAGATGCGCTCACGAGCGAGGGCCTGGATACCTCTGGCCCCCATGACCATCTATCTCAGGTCTTGGGGCTTGAGCACTCTGGGAGGATCCGATGCAGGTCCGAACATACACCGACCAGCTATTGATCTGAGGCGAGCTTCTCTTTACAGGCTTCCAGTGTCGTCAGTCGGGAGGAGCTTGAGGCAGTCTTGGCATGGGCAGATCATGCTGCGACACGGGCAAATCCAGCTGAGGAGCGTGCATCTCATTTGGAGAGCATCGTGAGAGACATGGTATTGATGCTTAGAGTGCATTTTGAAGGTGCCTTCACGAGCTTTGAGGATATGTTGGTGCGCATTCCAGCTCTAGCTCCAACTCTAGCTCCAGCTCCAGCTCCAGCTCCAGCTCCACCTCTAGCTTATGCTCCATTTTTCGGAGATGATGATGATGTAGATTTAGAAGACTTTTGATGTATTTTTTTAAATATTATAATAAATTTTATTTGATAATAAAATTTTAGTATTTTAGAAATATTTTTATGTTTATAATATTTTTTGTATTATATATCTCTGCATTTGTTAGATAAAATATATAAAAAATTAAAAATTTTATATTTTTTTAATTATTTAGAAGCTACGATAGTGGTTTTACAATCGCTGTCGTAGACATGCCAACCACTGTCGTAAGCAATGCGTCAACTACTGCATTAGACCTATGGCAGCGGTTACGTAATCGCTTTCATAGACAAGGCTATGGCAGTGGTTCCATAATCGCTATCATAGACTGTCTATAATAGCAGTTTTATAACCACTGCCATAGAGAAGCCTATGGCAATAGTTTAAAAATTACTGCAATAGGATCTATATAGCAGCGATTTCAATAACCGCTGCAACAACCACTACCATAGACCTACGATGACGACTGCAGTGGCAGCGGATAGCTCTATGGTGATGGATGCAGTGGCAGCGATTAGCTAACTACTGTCATAGCCTATAGTAGTAATTTTTTGGGCTACGATAGTGGTTACAAACCGTTGCCATAGCCCAATTCTGTAGTAGTATTGTCCTAAAAAGGATAAAAGAGAACCACATCAGGAATAGGAGGAGAACCTCATCCTGACATGGATAAAGATCCTTACGAGAAATATGAAGGCCTCCGATTTTTAAGTCCAAAGTTAAATATTAAGATCTACAGAAATCTAAGCTCATAATATCAATATTTGCAGAAATCCAACCTTAAAAGATAAAGATCTACAGAAATTCGAGTTCAGAATGTTAATATATGTAGAAATCTGACCTTAGAAAGCAGAGGTCAACAAAAATCTAAGCTAAAAAAGCTAAGGATAAAATTGAAGACCTTCGAACAATTTCAATAAAAAACCTAAAAATTCTAAGTCTAAATGGTAAAAAAGAACATATCTTTGGCAAGTCCGATTTAGTATAGTCCCTTTATCCAAACCAAAGCTCGAGCTCGAAAGTAGGGGGACTATTATTGGAGGATTTTTATGCCTACCAAAAATATGAGAATTTAGGCCGATTGGAGGTCTTCAGAAGGCTGAGGTCGAGGTCCTATTATAGGCCAAGCTTTAAGTCATCAAAAGAGTAAAGCCAGGGTCACAATATAGGCTGATTGAAGGTCTTCAAAAGGTTGAGGCCAAGGTCCTATTACAGGCCGAACTTGAAGTCATCAAAAGAGAAAAGCTAGGATCACAATATAGGCTGATTAAAGATCTTTAGAAGACTGAGGTCGAGGTCCTATTACAGGCTGAGCTTGAAGTTATCAAAAGAGGAAAACCATGATCATAATATAGGCTGACTGAAGGTCTTTAGAAGGCTGAGATCGAGGTCCTATCTTAAGCTGAACTTGAAGTTATCAAAATATGGAAGCCAAGATCTTTAGAGAACTAAATTAAAGATCATCAGAGGCTGAGGTCGAGGTCTTATTACAGGCCGAGCTTGAAGTCATCAAAAGAAAAAAGCCAGAGTCACAATATAGGCTGATTGAAGATCTTCAGAAGGCTAAGGTTGAGATCCTATCTCAGGCTGAACTTAAAGTTATCAAAAGATGGAAGCCAAGGTCTTCAGAGGGCTGAATTGAAGGTCATTAGAGGCTAAGGTTGAGGTCCTATTTCAGGCCAAGCTTGAAGTTATCAAAAGATGGAAGCCAAGATCTTTTGAAGGTTGAATTGAAGGGCATGAGAAGGCTGAGGCCGAGATCCTAATTTAGGCCAAACTTGAAAAGGCTAAAATCCTAATTGAAGATGTTCCAAGGGTTGAAATCCTCACTCTTTACTCTAGGTTGTCAACTCACATAATTAAGAGATAGTTTCCTCCTCCCGCATGCCATGAGGGGACAATACCTAACATAATTCATAAAAATATTCTAGTGGGCAAACAAAATATCTCTAACAACTCACTGCTCTTCCATGACTAACAATCCATGAGCCATCCTAACAAAATTCGGACCCTTCTATAAAAGGAGAAAAAGATGGACCCTAAGGTACGTAGACTCTTCTCTCCAAATGCTCATCTTCTTCCTTCTATTGAATGAAAAACTGACTTGAGTATCGGAGGATCTCCAGCGGAGCCAACTCTGATCGAGGACTTCTCTTATAGGTATGGCTGCCTTCATCCCATCATCGTCGACTTAACGCCATTGCACAACTCTAACCAATCCGACCTCGAGATGGATTTCTGCATCAACAAATACTTTACCATCATCAGCCACTTTTGAAAAAACACAATTTTCAACTTTGTTATTTTTGAAACCTTATTTTTACTCATTTCTTTGAATTTTTTATACCATTATCTAGGTGCTTGTTTAAGATCATACAAAATTTTATTTAGCTTACAAACTTTATCTTCTTGACCAATCTCAATATAGCCTTCAAGTTGATCAATATAGAGTTTTTCATGAAGACTACCATTAAGAAAAGCTATATTTACAACCATTTGGTATATATTTAAATTATGTATAGAAGCTATGGTCACCATTATTCTTATTGTAATGAGTCTTGTTATAGGTAAATACACTTCAAAATAATCCAATCCCTTTTTTTTACTATATCCTTTGGCCACCAATCTGGGGTTAAATCTGTCTGTAGTACCATCAGGCTTCAAGTTCTTTTTTAATACCCACTTACAACCTATAGCTTTAGTATTAGGATGAAAATTAGTTAAAGTCCATAGATTATTTTCTTTTATAGATTTTATCTCATTATCTATTGCCCTTTTCTAAATAAGTTTGGCCTAGATATAGCCTCATTATAATTCTTAGGGTCATCTTCTAAATGGTATGTATAAGTATTCATTCTTGGTCCAAAATCTTTTTCAACTCTCTTTCTTTTACTTCTTCATTTTGGAAGAATTTTCTTCTAGATTTTCAAAATTTTATGAAAAACTTTGTTCCATTAAAATCTGATTTTGTCCATTTGAAATACCTAATTCTTTTGCAAAATCTTTTTCTAAATATAATGAACTAGCATCTTTAATAGACAAATATTCAACAAATTCAGCATCAATAGCTTCAAATAAAGTATTAGACTTTAGACTTAAAAATATATATGCTTTACTATTTTGTGTATAACCAAGAAAAATAGATTTGATGCTTTTAGAATCAAGCTTTGGTCTTTGCTAAGAAATATCGATCTAGAATTTTGACTGATCCAGCAAGATATCAAGTCATAGCCAATGCAACTTTATAGATAGCCCAAATCGATAATACACCATATAGACAAGCTAGATCGGCAAACTACCACCCTCACGACCATGTCAGCAGGCCCAATAATTTGCTTACTCCGTTATGAAACAAGATCGATTTTCAATCATCCTATGGATAACAACTTATGTAGAGATCGGTAATTCACCACCCTAGAGATCGGTGATTCATTGTCCTAGATATCTTCATTCTTCTAGGACTAATGTCCGAGAGTACTTTTATGCTGAGATTGGTTTATCACCGATCTCGTCAATAATTAGTGATAGCATTAACATTACCACGATGCAAGATTGGCTAAAGATCGACCTTCCAATACAGTACTCGACTCAGCATCGAGAAGAATCTAAAACTCTTTGACTTTAGTACAGCTATTATCCAACTAGGCTATAGTGTTAGCAATGTATCTCAAAGCTAATCGTCAGTCTGTTGATGATTGAACCATATATTTATAATTATATATAAATTATAAATTAATAAAAATTATTTTAATATTTTTCATCATAAATTCTGTTTTCTTCTAATGAACTCCTGTATTATGATGAAGTCTTTAGGACTATCTAGATTCGGCAAAGAAGAATTTATCACCTTAAATAGTTCATGACCAAATGATATGTTGTTACTTAAAACGATAATGTTTATCAAGTATAGATCGTTGTATATCATATAGATTGATTATCCTCATAACCAAGGAGTATTGAGACACTGATATGGCATGCAAGTGAGATGTATAGGTACATCTGCACTGAATGTGACCAACTTCGAAACTTTTCTCCTATCAAGATTAGCTTTGATGGAATATGGGTATAAATGTCCCTCCGATCTGAGATCACCATGGTGACTTTTAAGCAACTCACTGTATTTTGGTGTCGAACTAACTGAATTTCTAATTCAGTGATAGAAGATTTTTGGGCATTGTCAAGTTCTTATGGAGTCGGTGCATGTATCAAGATGGGATTGACCACTCATGATTTTAGGAGCCGTATTCAATTATATTTTAATTTAGCAAAATCTTAGTCAGGATAGTCTTAGTGAGGAGTCACGGGACTAATTACTTTGAGACATGATATGGATGTATTTTCTAGGGTTGACAGTCTAACTCTGAGTCATCTATTACACAGAAGTCATAGGGATGAATTATACGATAACCATATTCGCATAGATTCTGAATATTATGATTATGATTATTCGACCTATCCAAATATCAGGTACCATTGCTAGATGATCACTTTGATTAGTATAAAAATTAATTTCTATACTACCGACTTAGATTTGAACCTGCGGAATTACACACATTAGAAGTTTCTACCTGATCTAATGGTTGATCAAGAGTCTCATTGGTCTGAAACTCTATGGTCAAAGAGTCTCACTGGACTGAAACTCTATGACCAAGAGTCCTACTGGACTGAAACTCTGAGTCCTACTTGTCTGAAATTCTCTGATCACGAGTTCTGATAATTTAGGATACTATGGTCAAGAGTTTCACTGAACTGAAACTCTATGACCAAGAGTCCTACTGGATTGGAACTCTGAGTCCTACTCGTCTGAAACTCTGAGTCCTACATGTGCGGCTGTGACATGATACCAAAGCATTATTCGATGGACTTAGATTATGGTGATCGACTGCCTGCAAAAAAGAATTATGCTCTGAATACGTAGATGTAGTAAATAATTTATTACATAATTTTATTTTCAGATCTATTAATGTATGCATGCATATTATGTTTAGATCCTAATGTGTAGGGTTAAATAATCTGATATGATCAGTAGATAATTAATTAGATTAATTATTTTTTATTGCATCATTGCTATTTTTGAAATATTTTTCAAAAGTAGCATGGCAAATCGTGCACTATTTTCTTCAATTGGTATCAGAACAAGATTCTTTAAATATGATATGCTTGAATATTTAGATTAATAATTTAGATTTGATCTAAATATTGATCTAATAATTAGAATAATTAGATCTAAAAAATTAAAATTTAGATCGCATGGATTGCAGGTTGTCCTGCCGTAGGGTTTACCCCATATAGTAAAAAGATTATCCTGGTACGTTGCTGATCTATATTATTAATCATGAAATTACTAGATTTGATCTAATATTTTTATGATTTAATTATGTTAGGCTTTAATCTGATTTATGATCATGAATGCATAATTAGATAAAGTTTGATTCATGATTTCATGATTATGTAGTGTACATAGTTTCAGATTAAACCCTACAACTAGTGTTGTTTATGAATTGAGATGATTTAATTTTAAAATAAGTCGACTCAATTGATGAACAATACTAAGTTATAAAGAATCTTTTAAAATTAAAAATATTTTCAAAATGTCAAACCCTGATCCTCAGCCCATAAATTTAATTAAAAATTAAGTATAATGATTTAGTGTCTAGAATTATGAATTAAGACTCTAAGTCATGAATCATAAATTTGTGGGTTATTGGGTTGGCTGAATTAGGTCCATAAATTAGATTAGATCTAAGGTTAGTTAAAAGATGGACTAATTTAGAGTAATTGATCAAATCTAATTAAATGTTAATTTAGATTAGGTTAAGGACTCTATAGACTCAATTACAATAGTTATAGTTGGTCAAGTCCATGCCTTTAACAAGGACCAAATAAACTTGATTCAAGACTACATGGTCGAATCCAAAATAACTAGATTGGTCAAATTAAAACTAATGAATCGGATGGTGTCTAAGATAAATTTAGCAGTTTGATCAGTGATTTTTAATTGGGAGCTACTCACACTGATTCGATCTTTAATGAGTTAATGGCATATCCCTTCCATTGATCTTGCTTATCTGGCCATCCTGGTGAGTTAAATTTTGATTAGATCACTTGGTGATTCGAGCTCATCCATGTCTATTAGGTAAATCAGTCTGACTGATTTAGGTGCTCCTAATGCTAGTTTAGATTATATTCTTTTCTAACTTGGTGAAGTCAGTGGGAGGATTGAAATTAACTCGCTGAATTTTCTTAAATTAGTTAACTAAATCTTCTAAAATTATTAGATTCTTAAAAATAAAATAGTTATATAGATAACTAAATCATAGCCTTTCATTAAGTTGAGTGATAATGGGTTTATTAGTATAATGATCATTGGAGGCCCAAAGGCCTAGTCATTAGTGACTAATAAAATTATCATTTATAAAATGATAATTTGGTTAAGTCTTTCTGATAGTGATTAGGTTGGCCGACCAAAGTTGGGCCTGATCATTTATTGGTTAGATAAGACCAAATGTGATCATGTTAATGGTTGGATCTAATCGAATCTTTTTTTAATGGAGGCCAAAGCCTACTGATTAGGTCTATGGGGCAAAATCAATGTTACTAAAAGTTGTTTAGAGAAATAATTGATTTTGAATCTACCCATAGGTGCACATGGGTTGACCAACCAACGTTGGGCTCATATGTAGTCTATGTAGATTCTAGTACCTACTAAAGAATTAGAGTAATTCCTCGAATTGGAGGTAGAGGCTACCAATTTGTATAAAATAATGGAAGAACCTTTAGATGAAAGTTCAAGTCTTTAGAATTAATAATTCATATACTAATTAGATTTGATTTTTCTTTTTGTGCAGACATGGCCACTAACCTATCGCTTCGATCATTGTTAGATCATGATAAATTAATGAGATCCAACTATAATAGTTGGTATCATAAGTTGAAAATCATCATGGAGCATGAGTGGATCCTTTATGTGGTAACGGATCGAGCACCTAAGGAGCCAGCCCCGAATACTAGGGAAGCGATCCGAGATACTTATCTGAAGTGGCTCAATGACCGCACCACCGTTTGATGTATAATGCTGGCGGTAATGAATGACGAGTTCAGTCATAGATTTGAAAACACCTAGCCATAGGAGATGCTTCAAATATTGAATGACTCTTTTGGCACGTCGGACGATGTTGAAAGGCACAAAATAAGTTGTGCCATTTTCAACGCTCGGATGAGGGACGTAACCTCAGTCACCGATCATGTATTGTATATGATTGAGATGATTGAGCGCCTTAGCAAGTTGGACTTTTTCCTACACAAGCAGCTCGGTAAGGATGCGATCCTTAATTCTTTGTCCAAGTTCTTCCTCCCATTTCTAACTCATTTTAGAATGACAAAGCCTACAGTGAACTACCATGGCTTGTTGAGATTGCTGCAGAACTTTGAGAAAGATCACCAACTCCATAAGGAGACGGTGAATGTGATGGGAGGGTCTTCTTATGGTCGTCGACCCTTTAAGAAAGAAAAGAAGAATAAGAAGAAGAAAAATAAGAAGGTACGACCGCATGCTGGAATGACTGCATAGGGTCAGATCAAGAAGCACAAGCTCGATCAGAGCTAGATAGAGTGCTTTTTCTGTAAGAAGTAGGGGCACTGAAAGAGGAACTATCCTCTGTACATTGCCTCCCTGAATCCGAATAGGTCGAGGAAGAAGCAAGTGGTTGCTGGGCAAGATAATTATATGATAACATCTTGTAATTTTTCCTATTTGATTCTATTGCCTAGGTATTAGATACTGAAAGCCCTTATCATATTTGTAATTCTATGCAGGACTTGCAGGTCAGTAGGAGATTTGATCAAGATGAGAGGTTCCTGAATGTTAGAGATGGAAGATAAGTTCTAATTATAGCTTTAGGAATCATGAACCTTGTAATCAATTCAAATAAAGTTATTCTTAATGAATGTCATTATTGTCCAACTTTCTTATTGAATGTCATTTCTGTAGGCCTTTTGGCCATAAATGATTTTGAAATATTAATAAAAAAAAAAAATTATAATGTCATTTTGAATGGTATTATAATTTTGATTGAATAATTGAATAACAAAATTTATTTACTTTCTATGTCTATTAACGTGGTTCAATCCTTCAGTAAATGCCCGAAAATTAGTGATGTATCTAATGTCTACCTTTGACACTATAGGCTAGGTCATATTAATAAGAATAGAATTAATAGGTTAGCTCAAGAAGGAATTCTTGAGGTTAGTGATTGTGAGTCACTTCTGACCTATGAGTCTTATCTTCTTGGTAACATGATCAAGTCATCTTTTACTGAAAAAAGTGATTGAGCCACTGAACTCTTAAGTTTAGTATATTCGAATGTATGTGGACCTATGAGCTCAAGTGTTAGAGGTGGATATTTCTACTTCATAACCTTCACAGGCGACCTATCGAGGTATGGGTATATCTATTTAATGATGCATAAGTTGGAGTCGTTTGAAATATTCAAACTATTTCAAAATAAGGTAGAAAAGCAAATTAGGAAGAGTATTAAAATTTTTCGATTTGATCGAGGGGATGAGTACCTTTTCAATGAGTTTCTGATATATCTTGAGGAGAATAGGATTCTCTTCTAATGAATCCCTCCTGGATCACCACAACATAATGGTGTGTCTAAAAGAAAAAATTAAACCCTATTAGATATGGTTCGATCCATGATGGGGTTTACTGGTTTGCCGATTTTCTTATGAAGATATGCGCTCGAGTCAGCTTGTTACATTCTAAATAGGATTTCGAGTAAATCTGTTAATAAAATATCATATAAAATATGGACTGGGCGTAAGTCAATGCTTTCACACCTTAGGGTTTTGGGGTATCCGGCCTACGTCAAACGTTTAATGACAGACAAGCTTAGATCTAGATCTGATAAGTGTAGTTTTATAGGTTACCTAAAAGAAACTAAAGGGTACTACTTCTATCTTGTTGATGAGCAAAAAGTATTTGTTAGCCTTAAGATAGTCTTTTTAGAAAAGAAGTTTCTTGGTGAAGGAACTAATGCCTCCAAGGTCGAACTTGATGAAGTATGACAGGTGAACGAACGGACACAAGTTGTTGAACCTGAGTTGGATCTGATTAGATCAGACCCAAAACCCATTGTAGAAGCATCCTTAAGGAGATCTGGTAGAGTACCACGTCAATCGGATAGATACTATAGTTTTTTTATCCAGGATGGGGATCCTATCAAACTCGATGAGAACGATTAGAACCCAATCACCTATATGGATACAATGTAGAGATCCGACTTTGAAAAATGGCTTGAGACTATGAAATTCGAGATAGAATCCATGAAGGTCAATGATGTATGGACATTAGTTGACCCATCCGAAGGGGTAAAATCCATAGGGTGTAAGTGGGTCTTCAAAAGGAAAAGAGGTGTAGACGGAAAGGTGGAGACCTATAAAATCCATCTGGTTGCCAAGGGGTATCATCAACGTTATAGTATTGACTATGATGAGACATTCTCTCCTTTGGCAATGCTCAAATTCATTTGGATAATGCTTGCCATAGCTGTCCATCTGGACTAGGAAATCTAATAGATAGATGTGAAAACAGCTTTCCTAAATGGAGAGCTGAATGAAGAGGTGTATATGATACAACCTAAAGGTTTCATGTTCATAGATGAGTCTAAGGTGTGTAAGCTTCAGAGGTCCATTTATGGACTAAAGCAGGTATCTCGGAGCTGGAATATATGATTTGATAGAACAATCAAAATGTATGGCTTCATTAAGAACGAAGAAGAGCCCTGCATATACAAATAAGCTAATGGTCCAGCAATAGTATTTCTAGTATTGTATGTGGATGATATTCTCTTAATCAAGAATGATGTCCCTGCATTATAAGGAATAAAGATCTGACTATCATCATAGTTCTCCATGAAAGATCTGAAAGAAGCTTGCTACATCCTAGGGATGAAGATCTATAGAAATAGATATGAAAGGTTGCTTGGATTGTCTCAGTCCACGTATATTGACACTGTGCTGAAATGGTTCGATATGAAAAATTTTAAGAAAGACTATCTACCGATAGACCATAAAATTTCTCTTTCAAAGAGGGATTATCCAACAACACCTCTAGAAAGAGAGCATATGAATAGAATACCATATGCTTCAGGAGTGGATTCTATAATATATGCCATGACATATATGCGATCAGATGTGGTATACTCACTAGGTGTAGTGAGTAGATATCAATCTAATCCAGGAGAGAATCATTGGAAGGTTGTTAAAATTATCCTAAAGTATTTAAAAAATACTAAGGACCAGTGGCTTATATATGGTGAATCGAACTTAAAATTTATGGGGTTCATAGACTCTAATTTTCAGTCCGATCATGATGATAGCAAGAGTGTGTCAAGATACATATTTATCCTTAATGGTGGGGTCGTCTGTTGGAGGAGTTCCAAGCAGCACATTGTGGCCGATTCAGTTTGTGAGGCAGAGTATGTTGCTGCATCAGATGCTGCCAAAGAAGTGGTGTGGCTAAGAAAATTCATCACCGAGCTCGGAGTAGCATCCTCCCTTGATGGTCCAGTTCTGCTCTATTGCAATAGCTCTGGAGCCATTGCTCAAGTGAAGGAACCAAAGACACACCAACGGATGAAGTATATTCTACACCGCTACCATCTTATCCGAGAGATTATGGATCGAAGTGACGTCGACCTTTAGAAGATCGATGAGAAAGAAAACCTAACAAATCCATTCACTAAAGCTATTGCGGTGAAGGAGTTCGACGACTTTAAGCCAAAGATAGGTATTAGATACTGCACCGATTGACTTTAGTACAAGTAAGAGATTATTGGAAAACTATTCCAAAGTCAATCATCAGTCTATTGATGGTTGGGCCATATATTTATAATTGTATATAAATTATAAATTAATAAAAGTTATTTTAATATTTTTCATCATAAATTATGTTGTCTTCTAATGAACTCCTATGTTATGATGAAGTCCTTAGGACTATCTAGATTCGACAAAGAAGAATTTATCATTTAGTCCTTAAATAGTTCATGACCAAACGATACGTTGTTACTTAAAATAACAATATTTATCAAGTATAGATCATTGTATGCCATATAGGTTGGTTGTCCTCATAACCAAGGAGTATTGAGACACTGATATGGCATGCAAGTGAGATGTATGGGTACATCTGCACTGAACGTGACCAACTTTGAGGCTTTTCTCCTGTCAAGATTAGCTTCGATGGAATATGGGTATAAATGTTCCTCCAATCTGAGATCACCATGATGACTTTCAAGCAACTCACTATATTTTGGTACCGAATTATTTGAATTTCTAATTTAGTGATCGAAGATTTTTGGATATAGTCAAGTACTTATAGAGTCGGTGCATGTATCAAGATGGGATTAACCACTTCTGATTTCAGAAGCTATGTTCAATTGTATTTCAATTTAGCAAAATCTTGATCAAGATAGTCTTAGTGAGGAGTCACGGGACTAATTGCTTTGAGATACGATATGAATGTATTTTCTAGGGTTGACAGTCTAATCCTGAGTCATCTATTATACAGAGGTCATAGGGATGAATTATATGGTAACCATATTCGCATAGAATCTGAATATTGCAATTGTG
The DNA here is from genome assembly GCA_006176705.1 of Cocos nucifera. Taxonomy (NCBI): domain Eukaryota; kingdom Viridiplantae; phylum Streptophyta; class Magnoliopsida; order Arecales; family Arecaceae; genus Cocos; species Cocos nucifera. The sequence goes on along the minus strand of QRFJ01000058.1, from coordinate 798,142 downwards.
ATTATTCAACCTATCCAAACATCAGGTACCATTGCTAGATGGTCACTTTGATTAGTATAGAAATTAGTTTATATGCTATCGGCTTAGATTTGGACCTACGGGGTCACACACATTAGGAGTTTCTACCTGATCTGATGGCTGATCAAGAGTTTCATTGGTTTGAAACTCTATGATCAAAGAGTCCCACGAAACTGAAACTCTATGATCAAGAGTTCTACTGGATTGAAACTCTAAGTCCTACTTATCTCGGACTCTCTGATCATGAATCCTGATAATCTAGGATACTGTGGTCAAGAGTCCCACTGGACTGAAACTCTGACCAAGAGTCCTACTGGACTGAAACTCTAAGTCTTACTCTTCTGGGACTCTTTGATCAAGAGTTTCACTAGTCTAGAACTCTATGATCACGAGTTCGATTCATTTGGGACATTGGGTTCAGGAGTCCCGCTGATTTAGGACTCTTCAAGAATTTCATGTTGATAGGACTCTGTTGCCTAGTAACCCATTCGATTTGGACTCAGATATTTTTTAAAGGATTAATTAGCAATTTAATTACTGATTAGCTTAATTTGATTGAGTGATGAGAATTCGATCAAGTCTGATTGAATTTGATTCGATTGGATTTGATCCGATCAGGTCATGAGATGATTTAATTGCTATGGAAGTTTTGACCTTGATTTGATCAGGACGCAGATTTAATTTCTAATTTGATTAGAATTTTATTGAATTAGGCTAAGCCTAATTTGGTTGGATTTAACCTAGTTTAATTGGGTCTAAATTAATTGGTTTGGTTGAATCCAATTAGGACCAAGTCAAATGAAGTTTGAATTCAAATTCTCCCATGTGCCCACCATTTTTGACTTTTCTACTCTGCTTCTCATGCCCTCCCTTTTGTTTGTCAAATATTTTTTGAGAAATAAAAATATGCACGCAGAAGGAGAGTCCTTCTGCATGTTAAACACAAGGGAGGGGGTGTTGGATAAGGATAAGAGGCTCATTTGATTTTTGAAATCAAGTAAGTGGTTAAAACCTCTTAACCACTCGATCCTTATCATTTTCCATACGGTTTTCCCATGGTATTCATGTCAATAAATTATGAAAATTTTTATGCATGTAGGAGAAGGGGTTAGCATTACGTGGTAAAAATTTTAGAGTGTTTGAGCTTCAGTTTTGGATAAAAAAAATTTTAGAGTGAAGAAAGTATATGATCGATTAAATCGATCGTGATCAGCCATCGAAGGCTCCGGTGAGGAGCTAGCACTCCAATGGGGCTGATCGGAACCAAGAGCTCCATGTAGACCAACCGTAGAGGTTGGACATGTGTGCGACTATGACGTGATACCAGAGCATTATTCGGTGGACTCAGATTATGGTGATCGACTATCTACAAAAAGGTATTGTGCTCTGAACACGTAGATATAGTAAATAGTTTATTACATAGTTTTATTTTCAGATCTATTGATGTATGCATGTATATTATGTTTAGATCCTAATATGTAGGATTAAATAATCTAAAATAATCAATAGATAATTAATTAAATTGATTATTTTTTACTGCATCATTGCTATTTTTAAAATATTTTTTAAAAGTAGCATGGCAAATCTTATACTATTTTCTTCATATAGATATTTTTCATCCACTCTATAGCGAGTCTCCATATGGGCTAACGGCCCATAGTTGCCATCAAGTTGGTAAGTCCGTTATAACAAACTAATGGTCTAACAAACTCCAAATAACTTAAATGGCCTAAATAAGTTTTTTCTATAAATAGAGGGATAGGGTATCCTTCCTAAGGTAAGCATAAGATTTATAGAGTCAATACTCTATTGAAATTTACTCTCGACTACTCGACTAAAGAAAAATTGAATCTCTTTCTACTCAAACCCTCTTCTCTTGCCTTCTAGCTATCCATTTTTATTAACTATCCTCAAAACCTCAGCTGACTTAGGCATCAAAAGATCCTAAATCGGAGGATATCCCACCATTTCTTGAGACTTTCTTGCAGGTTAGTTCATGATCTACATCAATTCAATCCCAATCGACTCTCTAGTGCCAGTTCTCCTCAATGATCTAAAGTCTTACTATAACAGATTGATGCTAGGAGAAGAATTTTTATCCTAATTTTATGGAAATAATGAAGAAGACATAGAATTCGACTCCATCTTTCTTAGGAGTTGCTCCGGAGATGGTTCAGCCCCATCCTTCGATGATGGTTGACTTGCAATAGTTCCATCTCTTGGTACAGTAGGTCCAAGCTCTTGCTAATACCGTGAAACAACTTCAACAAACAATGGAACGATGGCAAGAATCCATTCCTCAAAAAGCTATATCTCGACACAACTATCTCCTAGTTCCTCAAGAACCCTACCAGGAACATTTTCTTAATCAAGAATAGTGGTCTTGTGAAGCAGAATCAATCCCCTACAACAAGAAGCTATAATGAGAAGAAGGTCATGAATAGAAACTTCAAGATCATGAAAGAAGGCTAAAGAAAGTATAGCTTGGGGGGTCCTTCTCATAGTAAGAAGAATTTTTACCTCATATCTCCTTTTTCTACTGAAATTTTGAATGAACCAATTCCTTCTCGGTTCAATATGCCTGCACTGGAGTCATTCGATGGCTCCACTAACCCTCAAGACTATCTTGAAGGGTACAAAGATGTTATGAGGCTACAAGAAGCATCTGATGGTCTTCTGTGCATAGCTTTTTTCATCACTCTCAATATGAGAGTATGGCTCTCTAGACTCCATCCAGGATCCATTTCTTCTTTTGACTAGCTGGGCAAGCTATTTATTGCATACTTTGAAAGCAATCACCTCCACCTAAAGCACATGGATAGCCTCTTCTCTATGATCCAGTAGAAGGTTGAGTCCCTTCAAGAGTACATGGCTTACTTCAAGATAGCCATTCTGGAAGTAAAAATTTTTAATGAGTCCATCGCCATGTTTGCTTTAAAGCGAAGACTCAGAAGCTACAGCTTGATTTTTTTCCTCAATAAGAATTTTTCATAAACTTATGAGGAATGTTGATTTGGGCCCAAAAGTATGTCCAGTCAAAGGAGGAAGAGAAGCTAAATATGAAGAAGAAGAAAAATAAAGAAGAAAAGAAGCGGCCCTGTGAAGAAGATCATGAGAATCAAGGGAGCTTTAGTGATCGATCTTAGAAAAATCTGAGGTCTCGGAGTCCACGTCAAAAATTCGACAACTATGCCTTCCTGTATGTCTCTCGAACCAAGATCTTGATGGAGATCAAAAATCAAGGATATCTCTATCATCCAAATCTTATAAAAAGCCCCATCTATAAAGAGAGACAAAAGCAAATTCTACCATTTCTACCAAGACCATGGGCATGATACTGAAGAGTGCCGTCAACTCAAGGATGAGATTGAAGCACAATTCACTAGAGCTACCTTGGCAAATATGTCAAAGATCGAGGGAACCAAGCCATAGAGCAACGCCAAAAGTCCGATGATACCACTAAACATAACCGACCAACTACTAGAGTCATCAACATGATCTCAGAGGTCAATGGATCTCAAAGGGTATCTAAAAGTTCTTTATTGAAAAGGCAACACACTAATAATATTGTCTTCTTTTCTGATAATGATGTTCAAAAAGTTCAAACTCCTCATAATGATATTGTTGTTGTTTCTATGATAATAGCAAATTATGATGTAAAAAAAAAATTAGTAGATAATGAGAGCTTTGCAGACATATTATTCTATGATGCTTTTCAAAAGATGGATATTTTTAATAAATTGAAGTAGGTCAGTACTCCACTAATTGGATTCTCAGGAGATTTGATGGCTGTCGAAGGAGAAGTCATATTATCGATCATTGTAGGAAAAGATTCCTATCAGTCGATTGTATAGCTCATATTCTTAGTTATCAAGATACCATCAACGTACAATGCTATTCTTAGCTGACCTGAGCTCAATGCCCTAAAGGCATTGGTTTTCACTTATCATTTGTTGGTCCGATTTTCAACTAGAGATAGAACTTGTGAAATGCATGGAGATCAAATGATGGCTAGATAATATTTTTCTAATAGCTTCAAAGATGAAGAAACCCATCAAAGCCCTACCAATTAAAGTGCTTGATCAAGAGGGTAGAGATGAGAATAGAAAAAATCGAGATGAGTTAGCTAAACCACTCGTTACTGTCCTGCTAGGCGAAGATCCAAAAAAAATAGTTCAAATAGGAGCTTGGCTAAATATCAACCTAAAGAATAGGTTAATGTCCTTTTTTCAAAAAAATGCTGATGTTTTTGCATGGTCAGCTTCAGATATGCTTAAAATTTTTGCTGACATCATCATGCATAAACTAAATATTAATCTCAAGCACCAACCAGTGAAGTAGAAGAAAAGAAATTTTGCTTTAGAAAGATAGAAGACAATAGATGAAGAAGTTGATAAGCTTTTAAAAATAGAATTCATCAGAAAAGCCCAATACCCGAAGTAGATAGCCAACATCATGATGGTCAAAAAGGCAAGCAGTAAATGAAGGATTTATATTGATTATACCGACCTCAATAAAGCCTGCCCTAAGGATAGCTTCCTTCTTTCAAAAATTGACCAACTAGTTGACACCACTTCAAGGCACAAGTTGCTAAGTTGTATGGATGCCTTCTCCAGCTATGTACAACCAAATTAGAATGGCTCCCGAAGATAAAGAAAATATGGCTTTTGTCATCGATAAAGGTTTTTATTACTATAAAATGATATCTTTTGATTTGAAAAATATAGGTGCTACTTACCAGCGCTTAGTTAATAAAGTGTTCAAGCACCAAATTGGTCACAATATGAAGATCTATGTTGATAATATACTAGTAAAAAACATGGAAGAAGATCGGCATATCACCAACCAAGAAGAAGTCTTTGGAGAGCTTTGTAACTATTGGATGAAGCTCAATTCCAACAAGTATGCTTGTGGAGTAACGACCGAAAATTTTTTTAGTTTTCTAGTGACTCAGAGATGAATAGAGGCCAACTCTGAGAAAATTTGAGCATTGCTTAAAATGAAGCCCCAAGCACTATGAAAGAATTGCAAATGCTTCCTGCACGAGTGGCGTCACTTAATAGGTTCATATCTAAGTTAGCTGAAAAATATCTTCCTTTCTTTAAAATTTTGAAATAGATCAAAGACTTCAAATGATCAGAGGAATATTAGTCTGCCTTTGACGACCTCAAGACATATCTTGGTTCAGTCCCATTACTATCAAAGCCAATTGAAGGTGAGGATTTATTTATATACTATTCATTTCACCTAATACTATTAGCTCAGTTTTAGTCCGAGATGATGCAGAGACCTAGAGACTAATCTATTATACCAACAAGTTATTACGAGATGCTGAAACTCGATATTCTAAGATCGAAAAAATAATATATTCTCTAATTACATAAAACCATATTTTCAAGTTCACTCCATTACAGTCTTAATAGATCAACTATTAAGATCAATCTTTCAGCGACCTAACATGTCTGGTCAATTAGCCAAATAGACCATTGAGCTTAGTGAGTTTAACATCCATTATCGGCCCAGGCCTTCTATGAAAGCTCAAGTATTAGCTGACTTTATGGTAAAATGCTCCATCCCTGAAGAAGAATTAGCTCCAAAAATTCTAGAAGAAATTATTGGAGATTCTCACTAGTTTTTGCATGTCAACGAAGCTTCAAATGCCAAAGAAAGTGGAGCTGATTTAATTTTGGCTAGTTTAAAAGGAGTTATTACTGAGCATGCCCTGAGATTCAACTTCAAGACTTTCAATAATAGCATTGAATATGAAGCCTCATTACAAAACTCAGAATAGTAAAAGAGCTTAATATTAAGAGACTCAAGATCTCATGGATTCATAGTTTATCATCGGATAGATACGAGGTCAATTCAAAGCCAAAGATTCTATTATGTATCAATATTTGCATAATGTAAAAGAATTATTAAAAAATTTCAATGACCTCAAGATCATGCAAATATCGAGATTGGAGAATGTTCGAACTGATGCCCTGTCATATTTAGCCACGTCAGGTTTTTCCAAGCTTAACCAGAAAGTATTTATTGAAGTTCTTGAAAAATCCAGTACAAAAGTTCTAATGATTGCTCAAGTAGATCATGAACTAGGTTGGATAAATCCTCTGATAAATTATATAGAGAAGGGAGTCTTGCCAAATGATCTCGTTGAAACAAGAAAAATTAAAATTAAGGCAGGCCCCATGGTATGTCGTTTTGGATGGAAGATTATATAAGAGATCAGGCTACTTCGATGCTTGCGATCATCAGAAGCTAATTATGCTCTTCAAAAAGTCCACAAAAGAATTTGTAGCAATTACTTGGGATGCAGGTCATTGACATACAAGGTTATCTGACAGGATTACTATTGGCCAACTATTCAAAAAGATGTGGCCAACCTCGTCAATAAATATTACCAGTGCCAAGGGTATGCCAATATTCAACATCAGCATGTTGCCGAGCTTATATAAATTACAACACCTTGACCTTTCACCATCTAAGGAATGGACATTCTCGGATCTTTCCTAATGGCAATAGGACAAAGAAAATTTCTAGTAGTAGCCATTAATTACTTCACCAAATAAATGAAGGCTGAACCGTTGGCATAAATCATAGAAAAAAAAATGTAAGACTTTTTCTGAAAGTCAATTATCTATCATTTTGGCCTACCTCAGGTTATTATCATTGATAATGGATAATAGTTCGATAATCCAAAGTTCAAAAAATTCTATTCCGAACTGTATATTGATCACACGCTCACTTCAGTAGAACATCCACAATCAAATGGAAAAATTGAGGTCACAAATCAAACAATTCTTCAAGATTTAAAAATTAGGCTCACTGAAGTCAATGAACTCTAGGCAGATGAGCTATACAATATTCTTTGGGCTTACAGAACTACTCTCTAACAACCATCCAAAGAAATGCCCTTTAAGGTTACCTTTGGGGTGGAAGCCATGATACCTGTGGAAATTAGTCCTCCAACAACAAGGATAGGATTTTCATGAGGAAAGCAACTTAGATCAGTTGAGAACTAACCTAGATCTATTAAAAAAAATTAGAGAGAGCTTAGATTTGTATGGAGATGTACAAATAAAAGATGGTCAGATATTATAATACCCAGATAAAGCAAAAAAATTCCACAAAGGAGATATGGTTCTTCGTCGATCTTAAAATCCTTAGAGCAAAAAGAACTTACCCCAAATTGAGAAAAGCCTTATCAAATCACTGAAATAATATACCTGAGGGCATACAAGATAAAAAATTTAGATGGCTCAAATGTTCTAAGAACATGGAATGTTAAGAATCTCATATTGAACCATTAATAAATCCTACATAAAAGCTCTGAATTTTCGTCTCAATGAAGATGATTTCTATTTCAAAATACTAAAGTCATCTCTTGACTACCTCGGTAGAAAACTAAACAAATTCAAACCCATCCAAATGAGGCTATGATGTCCAACCAAACAAGGATGAGATAAAAAATCAAACCTGTCCAAATGAGCACTACTACAAAAAGAGTCTACGGCAGCGCATACTATTACAGCGATTTTTGAAATTACTGCAATAGAATCTACGGTAGCGGTTACAAAGAATCGCTGCTACAGGACTGACCTATGGCAGCGGTTATAAGAAACCACTGTCATAGGTCCGACCTATGACAGCGGTTACGAGAAACCACTGCCATAGATCCAAGCTATGATAACGATTCTTTATAACCACTGCCATAGGTCTGATCTATAGCAACAGTTAGGATAACCACTACCATAGGTTGGACTTATAGTAGCGGTTTCTTGTAACCACTATTATACATTGATCTACGACAGCGGTTATTTGTAACCGCTGCAATATATATATATATATATAAATATTATATAATTTTAAAATTTAATATTCATCTTCATCATTTATTATCTAATTAATTATCATTAGAGTATCGTCGTAAAAGATCATCTCGATCTGATGGTCCTAACTTCATTGATCAAAAAATTTTGATTTTGATGATCACGAACGACGATGCGATGATCTAATAGATGGAGATCTTCGATAGATTCAAAAATCTACAACGAAGATCTCAATTATGTTTGTAGCATACTATCAAAATTTTATTTCAATCGAATATCGTTATCTTGGTCAATTTAGTATAGGTTAATTTTAGCTATTAAATGATAAACGAGTGATCAAAGGATCAGACGGTATCCAATTATGAGATAATTTTTTTATAAATGATCTTGACTACTATTTTAATCATTTTTTAAGATGATGATTATAAAATTTAACTCATGAGACTAAGAACAATCTAAAACTATACATCGTCTAATAACCATTCTTGAACTCCGCTAGTTGTTATATGCATATGCTCGTGCTTTTGCAATATCTGCTTAACATAAACAGTTCATATAAAAATGATTTAAATTTTATTATCATTATCATATAAAATGATTAAAATTATAATAAAAATTATTTAACTAAAAAATTATCTTATAATAGAACATTATTTAGCCCTTTGATCACTTGCTTCTATTTTAACGGTTGAAATCATTCCATACTAAATTGACATGATAATGATATCCGATTGAAGTAAAACTTTGGTAGTATGCTATAAATATTATCAAAATATCATTGCAAATTTTTGAATCGATCGAAGGTCTCCATCTATCAGTCATCGCTTCATCGTTCGTGATCGTCAAAATCAAATTTTTTGATCGATGAAGCCGGGGCCATTGGATCGAGGTGATTTTTTATGATGATACTCTAATGATAATTATTTAGATAATGAACGATAAAAATGGATATTAAATTTTAAAATTATATAATATTTAAAAAAAAATAAGAAAAAATTTATTTTCAACCTATGGCAGCGGTTATTAAAAATCGTTGCTATAAATCTATGGCAGTGGTTATGAAACCACTGCCGTAGATCTATTGTAATGATTTTCAATAACCGCTGCCATAGATTTATGGTAGTGGATCAAAAATCACTATCGTAGGTTAGATTAAAAATTTTTAATTTTTCTTTTCTTCCGTGCGTGCGCTCTCTCTCTCTCTCTCCCCTCCTCTCCATCATCGGTGAGACTCCATGCATCCCGCCGCTGCCCGCCCCCCGCATCCCGACCACCGTCCGACCCCCCACCCTCCCTATCCCCTATCGTCGCCGCCACCCCTTGCCCTCCCATCCCGGCCACCCACCCTTACCCTCCCACCCGCGCACCGTCGCCCTTGCCCTCTCCATCCCTGGCCACGGCACTTGCCCCCCGCTCCTCATCCTAGGCCGCCACCCAGCGCCACCCCTTACCCTCCTTGGCCACCGCCCCCCACCCTCCCATCCCTCTGGCCCCCTCTCCCTCTCTCTTTCCTCTTTCTTTTTCTCTCTCTTCTCTCTCTATCTCACTATCTTGTTCTTATTTCGTAGGTTACCTTTAGCGCCATCGTCTTCCTCTAGCATCATCATTGGTGACCCTTAGAGCTTTCGATGCGACCTCCTTTCTGAAGGAAAATCCTTATTTTCCGGTCCAGGTTCGTCCAGATCTGATTAGATCAAGAGATATATTTCAAAAATTTTCTCTTGATCTTAATCAGATCTTGATATGTTTCAGATTTGATTCTTATTATTTTAATAAATAAAAACAAACAAGATAAATTAAATCAAATTCAATTTACCTGATTTGGGTAATCCTATTACCCTGTAGATGATCCTGATTGCAGCGGAAGGTTCTAGATCTTAGCCACGCAAGCGCCTGGCCTCTACCGGTATCCACTCGGGTTGGATCTGGAGATCCTCTTCTTCTCTATCACACCTCCAAAAATCAGATCTGGATCTGATCTGGAGGATCTTCAAAACTCTTTTGAAGATCTGCAGTCGTCCTTTTGCAGCAGCGCAGCCTTCTTGCTTTTGATCGCCTTTCCTTGATCTGAATCGCACCAAACTAAGTCCAAAACACCTTTTGGACGTGGAGAGCAAGAGGAGAAGAGACTATGGCATGGAGAAGGAGGGGAGAGGCAGCCTTGGGGCGTATCTAATAGCATTGGAATTAGGGTTGGGCGCAGGGTCTTATTTATAGACCTCTTGTGATCCAACTCCTCTTTCTCTCAACCAATCACAACCCTTTGTGAAATCAGATCTAAATCTGATTGGTTGGAATAGAGACCCCTGGATTCCTCCTTAGAGGGTGCCTAAGACCAGTCAAACTGGATTCTTAGTAGAACTCTCTGATTGGAATCCAAAAGGGAGGTGGAGTCCTTGTCCAACAAAGGACTCCTAGGCGCCTCCTACTTGGGCTCACGCCACCCTTGGCGTGCGCCCTTCTCCTTGCCAGGTTCTGGCAGGGGGACAAGCCCCCACCAGCTCTCCAATAGGTGCATGACATGTGGTCAAAAGTCAAAGGGTCAATGGTCAATGTTTGACCAGTCAAAGGTAGACTTTTGACCAAAGTCAAAGAACAAAAAATGGCAGGTGACCAAAAATGGCAGGTAATGTCTTACAAATAAGACAACCTATTCTGACTTGGACAACCTCCAGTCAGACCATATGAAGGCCTCTGATTGAGCACAAAATCCTTTGGCTCAGTCAAGACAACTTATTTGTGATAGTAAAAGAAGAACGTTAGGTTCAATCGAGTGCTAGCACGATTTCCTTGAACCTAATTGAATCTCATTCAGATCAATTGAACTAGATCAGTTCAATTGATGATCACCAGATTCAAACCCTTGTTTGTGTGACCCAGTTAGGTTCAGTTCTGTATGATAATGGGATATGTCATGATCTCTATCATAGACATCATCGAAACTCCTTTCGATGGATCAGAACTCTTCTGATTCGAACAGCTAGAATGATCGATCATCTAAATCATTCTAATTGCTCCCAAAATCCACCAGTGACACCTAGCAGTATATGGTGGCAACCCATCAGAGCTGAATGCGAACCTCTTGGTGCAGCTACCTGTGTGATTCAGTTCTTCTATCTTGAGCCCCGATCAGATTAGGGTTAAGGTGAACTCGTCAAACCCTAGTCTCTATCATATGATGTAATCATTCGATTCGAGTCCAATGTGAAAATCTAAATAGAAACTCTTTCTATTATTTCACTCTGCCATGGCCATGGGCTTCAGGACTTGATTCTCATGATCATCATAGGGCTACTCCTCTACCACCGAGGTAGATAGATCCCATCTTGATGCAATCCAGTTCCTACAATGAACATGTCATAGCCAACATACACCTCAGGGTTCCATATGGCTAGGAGACCGAGTAATGGTGTAGTCAAACTATAACACCCTCAAGGTGAACTGCCGATGCATCTCAGGTCAAAGAACCAGACACACTACTGCAGCATCGAGTCAGTCATTGATGAGAAGGTAGACTTTCTAATGACTACTCGAGGTGGTCACGCTCAGTGCCCTCGTTCTCTAACGAGTACCTGTACTCTCGCTCCGGTGTCTCCACACCGTAGACTCAAGACTCATCTACTAAAGAGAAGCGATTGTACACCAACCTTCCGGATCAATCACCATCCTCGTGATGATCCTATGGTCGGGAGCTGTTTATGAGTTAATAATGATTATTCATGTCTTAAATTTTCAACTCTTGAAAATATGAATTATCATTACCATTAACTCAAAGGATGTATCACAGACACTAAATACACATGTGTGATAGAAAATAACCCATTTTATTAATTATAGTCAAAATTATAATTTTGCCCCTAGAAGTGTATTACAAGTGTCAGCCAATTCTGGCTTCTAGGGCACATATATCTAACAATCTCCCACTTGTCCTAAAGCCAATTGGCTACAAGTCTAAGTCCCATCTTCTCAAGGTGGGCTTCGATCTTCTGCTGGCCCAACGGCTTTGTAAGTGGGTCTGCCACATTATCTGTGGAGTTGACTCTCTTGACCTCAACGTAACCTTTCTCAAGATAATCGCGGATGAGATGGTATCGCCGCTCAATGTGCTTAGACTTCTGGTGAGACCTCGGCTCCTTAGCAAGGGCTATGGCGCCATTGTTGTCGCAGTAAAGAGGAATGGCATCTGATGGCATTACTCCAATTTCTGCAGCAAACTTCTTATACCAGAATGCTTCCTTTGCAGCCTCTGATGCAGCTATATATTCTGCTTCCATGGTGGAATCTGCTATCACAGTTTGCTTGGAACTCTTCCAGCTGACAGCTCCACCATTGCACACAAACAGACTTCCAGATGTCGACTTTCGATCATCTATATCGGACATGAAGTCCGAGTCTGTGTATCCCTGGAACTTGGAGTTCTTCATTACCAAAGACCAACATCATATCCTTAGTTCTTCTTCAAGTACTTAAGGATACATTTCACAGAAGTCCAGTGTTCTTCACCTGGATTTGACTGATATCTGCTTGTGACACTCACAGCATGGGCTATATCAGGTCGTGTACATAGCATGGCATACATGAGGCTCCCTATTGCAGAAGCATAAGGGATCTTGCTCATGCGTTCTATTTCCTCAGGTGTGCTGGGGCACATCTTCTTGGAAAGATGAATACCATGTCTGAAGGGTATTAATCCCCTCTTAGAGTTTTCCATACTAAACCTCTTTAGTACTTCCTCTATGTACATTTTCTGTGAAAGTCCTAGCATCCTATTCGGTCTATCCCTATAGACCTTAATTCCTAGAATAAAGGATGCTTCACCTAGGTCTTTCATGGAGAATTCCTTGGACAACCACATTCTTGACTGATGTCAACATGGGAATATCATTCCCAATAAGGAGGATGTCATCCACGTACAATACGAGGAAGACAACAGCGCTCCCACTGACCCTTTTGAAAACACATGGTTCCTCTTCGTTTTTGATGAAACCAAACTTTTTGATCACATCATTGAAATGAGTGTTCCAGCTCCGAGATGCTTGCTTAAGTCCATATATGGACCTTTGCAGCTTGCAAACCTTGTGATCAGTATCACTGGATGTGAAACCTAGCGGCTGTTCCATATAGATATCTTCCTCAAGATATCCATTTAAGGAATGCCGTTTTCACGTCCATTTGCCATATTTCATAATCGAAATAGGCTGCAACAGCAAGCAATGTGCGGATGGATTTTAGCATAGCCTACCGGGGAAAAGGTATCCTGATAGTCAATGCCTTCGCGTTGACTATAACCTTTTGCCACTAGTCTAGCCTTGAATGTCTCCACATTCCCATCTGCACCAATCTTTCTCTTGAAGATCCATTTACACCCAATAGGTACTATACCTTCTGGTGGATCTACCAAGGTCCAGACTTGGTTTGAGTGCATCGAGTCAATTTCTGACTTCATTGCCTCAAGCCATTTCTCGGAGTCGATATCTGATATCGCCTCGTTGTAGGTTTTGGGATCATCACCATGAGCACCATTACCTATGAGGAACATTTTCCTCTATATCCTCTGAAATAATACCTAAGTATCTTTCAGGGGGACGGGAAACTCTTTCCGATCTACGAGGTGGAGGAGGTAGTGTTTCTTATTGGCTCAACCTGATTTGGTTTCCACTTGGTCCTTAGCTCGTTCTGACTTGTGAGACTTTCTCATCAAGCTTAATCTGCTTTTCCAATGCCACTATCTTGAATAAACTATTTTTCAAGAAATATGGCATGTCGACTCACAATCACATTGTGGTCTTCTGGAATGTAGAAATAGTATCCTAATGACTCTTTAGGATATCCTATGAATCGAGCTCTAAAGGACCTAAACTCTAACTTGTCCACTTGTTGTCTTTTGACATAAGCCGGACAACCCCAAATTCTGAGATGACTCAGACTTGATTTCTTACCGTGCCATATCTCATACGGTGTGGTAGGAACGGTTTTAGAGGGAACCCTATTCAGTAAATAGATTGAAGTTAATAATGAATGTCCCCAAAGAAAATCTAGGAAGGTCTGTGAAGCTCATCATGGATCGAACCATATCCAATAGAGTCCGATTTCTCCGTTCTGAAACCCCGTTGAGTTGAGGTGTTCCTGGTGGAGTCCATTGAGAGACTATGCCATTTTTCTTAAGATAGTCTAGGAATTCTCGGCTAAGGTATTCACCTCCTCGATCTGATCGAAGAACCTTAATGGGTTTTCCAGTTTTGTTTTTCTACTTCATGTCTGAATTCTTTGAACTTTTCAAAAGCTTCAGACTTATGTCTCATAAGATACACATACCCATACCTAGACAGATCATCGGTAAAGGTAATGAAGTAGACAAAATTGCCTCTAGCCGGCACATCAAATGGGCCGCACACATCAGTATGTACTAGGGCAAGGAGATCTGTGGCCCTCTCCCCATGTCCAACAAAAGGGAGTTTAGTCATTTTGCCTTGAAGACAAGATTCACAAGTTGGATATGACTCAAAAGTCAATGGACTCAATAGCCCATTTTTCTCCAATTTGTTAATCCTATCTTCTGCTATATGACCTAATCTCAGGTGCCATAGATATCTGTCGTTTGGACTATCCCTAGGTCGTTTGGCATTCACGTTTTGCTCGATAGTTAAAACAGGTACATCAATATGCAACTGATAAAGACCATTAATAAGGAAACCATTTGCAATTTTATTTTTTTTCATAAAGAATGTTACAATGGTCCTTAAAGAAGGTGATCACATAACCTTCTTGTGCTAAGCATGAAACAGAAATCAAATTCCTGCTAGCTGCAGGCACATAATAACAGTCTTTTAAAACTAAGTCTAAACCAGATGGTAATCGAAGAGGGTATGTTCCCACGGCTACTGCAGCAACTCTTGCTCCATTACCGATGCGTAGGATCATGTCTCCATCCCTCAGCCTCCTGCTATCCTCAAGACCCTGCATAGAAGTGCACAGATGAGCACTAGAACCAGAGTCAAGCACCCAACTGGATGCAGAAGAAACCGTAAGGTTAGACTCAATAACGAGCATACCTCCAGAAGGACCTTCCTTCTTGTTCTTCAGGGTGGCCAGGTAAGTAGGGCAGTTCCGCTTCCAATGGCCGTCGCTGTTGCAATGGAAACACTTTCCTTTGCCATCGACCTTCTTCTTCGGTTCTGCCTTCTTCTTCTTTGATCCTTCTATCTTTTTTGCTTTTTCACAGACTTCCTTTTCTTTCCATAAGACTTTCTTTTGGAAGAAGTCCGTTCCATAGCAAGAACTGAGCCTTTAGAACCTTTCATAGAAAGCTCAGCGGTAACCAGCATATTCATCAACTCGGCCAAGGAATTTTGAAGTTTATGCATGTGGTAATTCATGATGAATTGCCCATATGCATCAGTCAAGGATTGCAGAATAATATCGTTCTGCAAGATCCAAGTCCAACTTCACACCGAGCTTCTCAAGCTCTTCCATGTCCTTGATCATTGTCAGACAGTGATCTTGGACTGACTGCCCATCACGCATCTTAGCCTTAAAAAGTCATTTTCGTGACTTGATATTTGGCTGCGCGACTCTGTTCACCAAACATCTCCTGCAGGTGAGCCAACATTTGGCGAGCAGTCCCGATATCTTCATGTTGGTGCTGGAGCTCATCAGACATCGAGCCCAACATGTAGTATCTGGCCTTATTGTCTTCGTCAATCCATTTTTCCAGAGATGCTCTCTGTTCAGTGGATGGACGAGCTGGTAAGGTGGGAGGGTCCTGGTCCAAAATATGTGTTAACTTCTCTAAACCCAAAACAATTTTGTAGTTCCTGAGCCAATCTTTATAATTGGGTCCAGTCAGTCTATGTGTGTCTAGGATACGTGCCAGTGGGTTGGACGCAGACATTTTCCTGTAGAGAGTCAAAGATTCTAGTTAGATACTGTAATTTTGACTTGACCAATTTGTTTAGGGATTTTATTTTTAAACAAATTAGCTCCCACTATTTTCTCGGATCCCTACACTCCCTCTGTAGAGATGCGAAAATCTCCGCGATTGATGATTTCTAGTGGGTGGTGCGGTCTCACCAACTGACTCATCACCTCACCTAACAGTTATTGGTGATGGGTTAGCCAATGAGTGAACAACTCTTGTTCAATGATTCTCTAATCATGGTGCACCCAAACTTGGTCTCTAATTCATGAATCTCACCGTATCCAGAATATTGATCCACTCCTTAGTTAAGTCAGACCCACCATTTGCATAGACTGGGTTCCTAATTGGGTCTCTCACCGTATCCGAAATATTGAGCCCAACTCATCCTCCAGCCCATAGCATCCAATGCCTAATAGACATGGTTGCATCTTCCCGGTGCAACTGAGCCACTGTATCCAGCCGAGAACAATCAACCCCGGGAAGGGCCCGCACGTCTACAATGGTGGAAGACCTCGGACTTAATCTTTTCTTAGGAAGAATTGATTCAGGTCTCATTAAACTAGACTTGGCTTAGTCATAACAATTATGACTAACCTAGTGGCATGGGTCAGCTCGGATTATTGACCACCTCAAATCAGAACTGAGTCAACAGATATGGCCAGGTAAGTGAGACCGATGGAAGGAATATGCCGTTAACTCGCACAAGAACGCATTCAGGTCGAGTAGCTTCCAATTAAAAATCCAGTCGGTCGTCTGTGCCAAACTTACCTTAGACACCAAATTGTTGAGTCAGAACCAATTGGGTTAGCCTACAATCCAGACTCTAACCTCTGAGCCTAATTAGGTCTTGCTTGATCGTGACTCGATCTTGACCCAGACTTAATCCTATTAGGCTGGTCAATTTAAGCATTGTTGATCCCATCTAACCAACTCTTGATTCGGTTTGATCAACCGCTTAGACCTAATTGAGCTACCCAAGCCCGAACCCAGTATTATGAATATGTCTTAGATCTGAAATTCTCAATTTTAGACCTAATTAATATTCCATAAACTTAATTCTTAATTAAGTTGGGTTCATAAACAAAATATGCATAATAAATCCTAGGGTTTCAGGATCTAGGGTTTTGCAGAAAGTAAGTTTTGGGTTTCTGATTAAGGACGAACACGCAGCACCCCTACACGTCATAAGAACACCCCATCGAATGGGAAGAGAGGGCCTTTAAACCCTTCTTCGTTCTTATGACCGAACGGCCAAGAGGAACGCCTTAATCAGGAACATGTAAATCTACAAAACTATATCAGATCTATATCATATATCTCATATATAAAGTAGATCTAATCATGGCATATTTTGCATACATCTCATGTATCAAATCATGCATATTTTCAGATCTAAATTATCACATAATAATCTAAAAAATTAGATTTAAATTGATCTAATCAAAATAAATTCTAATCTAGACAATTATGTAGAACTATTCTACAACTAGTCTAGTCATGCATCTATCATATCTCATATGATATTTAAAATTAAATAATTTTTATTTGCTGTTTATCAGATGTTATTATAACACTTATAATATCAGAAAATAGTAAATAAGAAGATCTAAAATATGATTTAATCAAATTAAATCAAAGACATGCAAAACTATTCTATAGAACTATTCTATTCTAGAACTAGTCATGCATATCTTCATGTTCTTAGATCCAAATCATTTAATTTTAATTTTTCTGATTTCAGATCTGATCACATCTCATGTGACATCTAAAATCACTTTATTTTCTAATTAAAATAAAATTAAAATCAGATCTAAATAATTTAGAACCATGGCTCTGATACCAGTTGAAGGGAAATCCTTTTTTCTCGGTCCAGGTTCGTCCAGATCTGATTAGATCAAGAGATATATTTCAAAAATTTTCTCTTGATCTTAATCAGATCTTGATATGTTTTAGATCTGATTTTTATTATTTTAATAAATAAAATAAAATAAAATAAATTAAATCAAATTCAATTTACCTGATTTGGGTAATCCTATTACCCTGTAGATGATCCTGATTGCAGCGGAAGGTTCTGGATCTTAGCCACGCAAGCGCCTGGCCTCTACCGGTATCCACTCAGGTTGGATCTGGAGATCCTCTTCTTCTCTATCACACCTCCAAAAATCAGATCTGGATCTGATCTGGAGGATCTTCAAAACTCTTTTGAAGATCTGCAGTCGTCCTTTTGCAGCAGCGCAGCCTTCTTGCTTTTGATCGCCTTTCCTTGATCTGAATCGCACCAAACTAAGTCCAAAACACCTTTTGGACGTGGAGAGCAAGAGGAGAAGAGACTATGGCGTGGAGAAGGAGGGGAGAGGCAGCCTTGGGGCGTATCTAATAGCATTGGAATTAGGGTTGGGCGCAGGGTCTTATTTATAGACCTCTTGTGATCCAACTCCTCTTCCTCTCAACCAATCACAACCCTTTGTGAAATCAGATCTAAATCTGATTGGTTGGAATAGAGACCCCTGGATTCCTCCTTAGAGGGTGCCTAAGACCAGTCAAACTGGATTCTTAGTAGAACTCTTGATTGGAATCCAAAAGGGAGGTGGAGTCCTTGTCCAACAAGGACTCCTAGACGCCTCCTACTTGGGCTCACGCCACCCTTGGCGTGCGCCCTTCTCCTTGCCAGGTTCTGGCAGGGGGACAAGCCCCCACCAGCTCTCCAATAGGTGCATGACATGTGGTCAAAAGTCAAAGGATCAATGGTCAACGTTTGACCAGTCAAAGGTAGACTTTTGACCAAAGTCAAAGAACAAGAAATGGCAGGTGACCAAAAATGACAGGTAATGTCTTACAAATAAGACAACCTATTCTGACTTGGACAACCTCCAGTCAGACCATATGAAGGCCTCTGATTGAGCACAAACTTCTTTGGCTCAGTCAAGACAACTTATTTGTGATAGTAAAAGAAGAACGTTAGGTTCAATCGAGTGCTAGCACGATTTCCTTGAACCTAATTGAATCTCATTCAGATCAATTGAACTAGATCAGTTTAATTGATGATCACCAGATTCAAACCCTTGTTTGTGTGACCCAGTTAGGTTTAGTTCTATATGGTAATGGGATATGTCATGATCTCTATCATAGACATCATCGAAACTCCTTTCGATGGATCAGAACTCTTCTGATTCGAACAGCTAGAATGATCGATCATCTAAATCATTCTAATTGCTCCCAAAATCCACCAGTGACACCTAGCAGTATATGGTGGCAACCCATCAGAGCTGAATGCGAACCTCTTGGTGCAGCTACCTGTGTGATTAAGTTCTTCTATCTTGAGCCCCGATCAGATTAGGGTTAAGGTGAACTCGTCAAACCCTAGTCTCTGTCATATGATGTAATCATTCGATTCGAGTCCAATGTGAAAATCTAAATAGAAACTCTTTCTATTATTTCACTCTGCCATGGCCATGGGCTTCAGGACTTGATTCTCATGATCATCATAGGGCTACTCCTCTACCACCGAGGTAGATAGATTCCATCTTGATGCAATCCAGTTCCTACAATGAACATGTCATAGCCAACATACACCTCAGGGTTCCATATGGCTAGGAGACCGAGTAATGGTGTAGTCAAACTATAACACCCTCAAGGTGAACTGCCGATGCATCTCAGGTCAAAGAACCAGACACACTACTGCAGCATCGAGTCAGTCATTGATGAGAAGGTAGACTTCCTAATGACTACTCGAGGTGGTCACGCTCAGTGCCCTCGTTCTCTAACGAGTACCTGTACTCTCGCTCCGGTGTCTCCACACCGTAGACTCAAGACTCATCTACTAAAGAGAAGCGATCGTACACCAACCTTCCGGATCAATCACCATCCTCGTGATGATCCTATGGTCGGGAGCTGTTTATGAGTTAATAATGATTATTCATGTCTTAAATTTTCAACTCTTGAAAATATGAATTATCATTACCATTAACTCAAAGGATGTATCACAGATACTAAATACACATGTGTGATAGAAAATAACCCATTTCATTAATTATAGTCAAAATTATAATTTTGCCCCTAGAAGTGTATTACAAGTGTCAGCCAATTCTGGCTTCTAGGGCACATATATCTAACACTTTCTATAGTCATAGATATATTTTTTATTTTAATTTTATAGTATTATTTATTAATCATTGGACTAGACTTATCAATGGGTCGGGTTTGGATCAAAATCTGGATATTCAGATCTAGATCCAATTTTAATTATTGATACCGGATCCAAATCTGAATATCCAACGGATGCATACTTGAAGTACCAGACCCAGACACTAATGGATCCCAGGTATCCAGACCCAATTTTAGGATCTAAAACTAAGAAAGGGAGAGGGAGAGAGGGAGGGAGGGGGTCCGACCTCACCACCATCGTTGGCAAGGGAGATCGAGAGAGAGAGAGAGAGAGAGAGAGAGAGAGAGAGAGAGAGAGAGATGGAGGGAGGGAGGGGGTCTGACCTCGTTGGCATCACTGGAAGGGAGGGGGTTCATTGTAGAATTTATTGGATAATATTTTTTAGATGTTTATATCTTGTTACTTTTGTTTATTGCATTACATAATGATAGATCCATCAATTTATTAGTATACATAATCTCTGACATCCATATAATTATATATAATTATAATGTTCATTAACGATAGATCCGTCAATTGGTTAATGTTCATTAACATTGTAGTTCATGATGACACCGAAATGCCATCTAGCTTTCACCCTTGCCTCTCGATAGGTTATGTGGAGTTCAGCATCTGAGGAACAATCAGAGCATATCCCATCCATCTCCTCATCGACTGCTCAGGAACCTCCACCGTCGGCATCTACTCTACCGATGGCATCTACTCTACTGACATCTGAGCCTCCACCATCATCCACATCTCTGACACATGCTACTCCACCTACATCTGAGTGTACATTTTTATTATATTATTTATTTATTTATTATATAATATTTGTATACTTATATATTTGTATAACGTATTTTTATTGCAGGTGTATCATCCAGTAGGATATTTCATGGTCTCACACGTATGGCGCATGTGTGAATCCGTCAGCATCAGATGATGGTATGTATGATCAGGAGAGGAGGTCAGTAGGAGAGACCGTGTGGGAGATGTATTTCTTTTTTGGAGTGCTTATGAGGCGGTCAAACATTATTTTCGTAGAACCCAAAGACTGATAATTGATGGATGATACTATCAGAGACCGGATGTGGGAGGAGATATGGATAAGTGCATCTTAATTATATTTATGTATTTTACATGTTTACACTATATTTGATTAGAATAATTTTATAACTGACTTTTGATAACTTTATATAGAGGAGGTATGGCTTTCCTGATCGCGAGAGGGCTCAAGATGCCTAATTGAAGAAGATCAAGAAGTTGTATCAAGGCTACAAGATCAAGCTCCATAGAGTATGGTTCGAGCATCGACGAGACACTTCAGAGGAGCTTATTCCTTGGATACAGGACTATCCTCTAAATCAATGGGAGAGGATGGTTACAAATTGGAGGAGCCAGGAGTTCGAGATAAAATTACTAACTTTTAAATTTTTCAATATACTTAAAATTATATTTAAATATTTTTTAAATATTGATTATTTATTTGAATACTTGTTAGGCTACCTTTCATCAGAATTGAAAGAATCAAGCAGTCCAAGAGTATACGCACACTCTCGGTCGTGAGTCTATGGCTAGTCATGTGCATAGAGAGGTAATAAATTCTAAATCTTAGTAGATAAATTAAATTGATATTTTTTTTATATTTTTGATAAACTAATCCATTATTATGGCTGATGAGAGATGGAGTGATATCCAGCCATAGCGAAATCTTTTGATCTAGCCATACGGACAAGAAGGGTAGGATGATGAATGTGCGATCGAGAGAATTTTTGTAAGTATTAAATATTTTAGTATATATGATTAGTATTATAGCATATGTTATAAAATTTTATTTGCATTTATAATTACAGGATCAATTAGATGCATTCGCGAGTGAGGGTCTGGATACCTCTGGCCCCCATGACCATCTATCTCAGGTCTTAGGGCCTAAGCACTCTAGGAGGATCCAATGCAGGTCCGAACATACGTCGATCAACTATTGATCTGAGGCGAGTATCTCTTCATAGGCTCTTGATATCGTCAGTCGGGAGAAGCTTGAGGCAACGTTGGCATGGGTAGATCATGCTGCGATGCGGGTAGATCGGGTTGAGAAGCATGCATCTCATTTAGAGAGCATCGTGAGAGACATGGTATCGACGCTCAGTGCGTATTTTGAAGGTACTTTCATGGGTTTTGAGGATATGTTGGCATGCATTCCAGCTCTAACTCCTCCAGCTCTGACTCTGACTGCAGCTCCAGCTCCAACTCTGCCTCCAGCTCATACTTCATCTTTCGGGGATGATGACGATGTAGATTTAGAAAACTTTTGATGTTTTTTTTTAAAAAAATATTATAATAAATTTTATTCGATAATAAAATTTTAGTATTTTAGAAATATTTTTATATTTATAATATTTTTTATGTTATATATCTTTGCATTTTTCAGATAAAACATATTAAAAAATTAAAAATTTTATATTTTTTTACTACGGTAGTGATTTTACAACCGCTGTCATAGATGTGCCAACCGCTGCCGTAGGCAATGTGTCAACCGCTGCATTAGATCTATGGCAGCAGTTACGTAACTATTTTCATAGACAAGACTATGGAAGCGATTTCATAACCGCTGCCATAGACTATCTATAACAGTGATTTTATAATCGCTGCCATAGACAAGCCTATGGCAGTGGTTTAAAAACTACTGCAATAGGATCTATATAGCAGTGATTTCAATAACCGCTGCAATAACCGCTGCCATAGATCTATGACGATGGCTGCAGTAGCAACGATTAATTAACCATTGTCATAGCTTATAGCAGCAATTTTTTGGGCTATGGTAGGTTCTGTAGTAGTGGAGGTTATGCTGTCTGATCAAACGAGGATAAGGTACAAATTCAAACCTATCCAAATAAGGCTATGGTATGTGGTCAAATGAGGATAAGATGAAAAATCAAATCTGTCCAAATGAGACTATAATGTCTAGCCAAACGAAGATAAGGTATAAATTTAAACCTATCCAAATGAGGCTATGATGTCCGGCCAAACCAGAATAAGATGAAAATAAGTTTGTCCAAAGGAGACCATGATGTCCAGCCAAACGACGATAAATCCATATCGTAATACATCCGATCTTTGGATTGGACCTCACAATACATATTGTGAGACACTCGATCTCCAGATTGGATCTCACAAACTCATATAATGAGATGGTCGATCTCTGGATTGGACCTCACAATCCAGATCATGAGGTATTCAATCTCTAGATTGGACCTCACAACCTAGATTATGAGATACTCGATCTTTGGATTGGACCTCATAAGATAGAATCATGGGATACCCAATCTCTCGATTGAATCTCTGAAGTTTGCTATAACTCTCTTTAATTTTAGGTTCATACTTAAAGATATTCGAGTTAGAGCTAAAAATATTAGCCACTCGACTATCATAGATACTCTCCAAAATCCTTTAAAAGGAAAAAGAGAACGGGAAGCAGACAGTTGAAATCCTATCAAACAAGAAGAAAACCTGACCTGTCAATCCCAAATTCAAGTAGAGATATTCCTAAACTTCCACCATGTTTGAATTATGAAAGTTCAATCTTTTGTTAACTATTTGATTTCATACATATTCTTGTTGAATTAATTTACATCATAACCCAATTGAGGTCAATTAATATAAACTTGACCGATGTCAGATATTATCTATTATGCATAACTTAGAAAGTTTTTGGGTTGAGAAACAATTTTAACCCACATTGGGTAATATAAGATAAGAAACATCCAGCATCATAAACAATGACAAAAGCGATCATCAACAAAAAGTTTTCATTACTTAGAATGAAAATATGTACAAAGCCCAAGTTGGGCTAATACAAAAATAGATAAACAAAGCAAAAAAAAAAAGAAGATTACAAAAATTAGACATCCACCTGAGAAGCTTGAGTAGGAGCAGTTGCCTGGTTACTAGTTGAAGATTCCACTGAAATGACCTTAATGGCTTAAGTATCAGCAAGAGCGAGAGAAAGTTACTGGAGGGCCACCTCGAGGGCAAGTTGAGGTGCAATTGTAAAAGAGGCCGCATTCGACGTTGGCTAGGCAAAAGTCTCCAACATCAGTGGGAGGGCAGCCTTTTGGGTAACACCACTTAAGTCCAAATCAAGAAAGAGATTCTTGTACTTGACAAACCTATAATTGAAGGCCTCCTCCGAAGTCTCTATACCCTCCTCTTCGAAGGCCTCAGAAAATTTGTAATCCTCTATAGCCTTGGCAGCAGCAGCTTTTTACTTCTTAATATCCTATTGATAAATGAGAAGGGCCTTGTCCCGAGCCGCTACTATGTCATCCCAAGACGACACGATCTCCTCCAGCTCTTTCACCTTGGTCTCCAGCTCGAAAATCTTGGAGGCCTCCTGCTGTGCTCTAGCAGCTTTACTTCTTTGTTGGCCTTCCTTTGGTGATCCATCAAGATCTTTTTCTTCTCCCTTATTGTGGCCAACTTCTCTTGAAGTTATTTCTTCAACTCCTCGGTGACCTTGGCCTTCTTTGTGCCTTTCTCCTCTGCCACCTTCTTACAATCCTTCGCATATTGTAGTGCCTCATCCATAGCCTTTTTATTATCAAAAAACCATGCCATGTGCTCAGTAAGAAGCTTGAAGAATATGGTGGACTGAAAAAAAAGAAGAAGAGCAAAAGTCAAATTGGTCTTAAATCGATGTAAAAAAAATAGAGAGAAAAAAAGAAGAAGAAAAGAAAAGAAAGAAAAAAGAGGACTTACGTCCAAAATACTGTTGAGGTTGTAGTTGATTAGCTCCTCTAGTCTAAGATCCCTCCTTCGAGAGTTGAGATCCCGCTGCAACATCAAGGCCAGTAGGTCCCTATTGAGTCTAGATGTGTCGAGCAGGAAAGCTTGAGCAAGGTCAAGCTTTTCAGTGAAGGTCGATGGTGGATCGACCTCGAAAATTTTTAGCCCTTCAAAGGATCCAGACTGTCTAGCAAATGCTGAGGTTGGTGCAATCCATAGACTAGACCTCGATGGTATAGTAGATGGGCTCAATCTCAGGCAAGCTGCTGGTTCTCTAGGAGGTGAATGGACCACCTCGATAGATTGCCAATGTCCCTTAGACACCGATGGTGATGCAGAAGTGGGGGCCGCATTGATCACCAATGGCTCCAAAGTAATAATTCGGGTAAATTGAGGGGATGTTGATGTGGGAGTGGCGACTTTCTTCTCCTTTCCCCTCTTCGCAGGAGGAAGGTTGGCAGGCTCCTCCTTTTTCTTTTTTTGCTCTGCTAATCTCTTGGGATCGAACCTTATGAGTGTTGTTACAACAAAAACATACACTAATCAAAAAAATATTCATGTACATGAAAATATGAAGAAAATCTAGCAATAGATTCATCCTAGGGAGAGATATGGTTGATGCTATAGTTGAATAATGACTGGTCCGTCACCATTTGACCAAGCTTGGGCACTTTTGTACCCAGCATCTTTTCGAAAGTCTCTTTATCCCTAGGCAAAACTTAGTTATTGAAATTCTATTTGAGCTGAGGTTTACCTTAGCTACAACTGAAATCCCAAGGGATATTAGAAGCAATAAAGAAGAAACGACTCTTCTAGTTATGAATAGAGGAAGGTAGAGAAGGACGAAATTTACAATGAGGTTAGAATAAAAAATACCACCAACCCTTCTATATTGGATATTTCTTCAGGACGAATAGTGCTCTGAAGAGAAAAATCCTAAGATCTGTAGCAGCAAAACTATGGCAAATGATAAAAATTAGGATAATCTTAATGGCATTGGGAGTAACATGAATTGAATGAAGTCTATAAAAATTCAAAACATTGCAGATAAAATGATGCAAGAAAATCACAATCTAGATCGGAATGCTTCATCATAAACAATACAACTCTCAGAAGGCTATGTAACTCAGTCATCCAGACCGGAAGCTATTAGTTAAAAATTTTTAAGAATAAGATACTTATCCCTTAGCTTCTCCAGGTCAAAACTAGTCATGGCTGAAGGCTCAGTATCTGGACCAAAATAGTCTAGAAATTCTCTTATCAGAGACTCCAAACCATTTTCATCAGAAGTACTGGCTCCGTCGATCGCCCGAGATGGATCATCCATCTCAAGCTCGAGTTGGGGCTGGATGGACCAAATCTCTTGGTCATCCGAGACTCTTTCCCTCCTCTTATCACCACTATGGAAAGTACTCTCTTGAGAAGACATTCTTAAAAGAAGGAAAAAAATAAAAAGAGGGAGGACAAACTAGATAGAGAAAGCAAAAGATGAAACCTTAAATAGAAGAAACTCTGACACAGGAGTAAGAGGTCAACCTAAGGGGAAAAGAGACCCTAAAGTAGGTTCTCTTCCAGCTCCGATGGCTCTTCTTGTCTTCAGTGGTGGTCGAAATCCCTTTCTTCTCTGGTCGCCCAGACACTAGGAAGCTTCCAAAATATCTTTTGCAGAACCTCCATACATAAAGGAGCAGTAAAATGATCCTCAAATGGTTATTGCCCTATTTATATAAGGTGGCAATGGTTCTGATCAATCCATCCACTGTTGGATTCAAGCAACTTGTCAGCAATCTAGAATGGCTATAGAGAAGCTGTTTCAACGCACCCTACTTTGATTAAGCTACATAAGTGCGATCCACATGATACTTCAAGCGATTAATAGAAAGGTGACACATGCCCCATGTCACCTGGATAACAGCAGAGCAAGCAATGATGATTTTTTGCCTCTCCATGCTTTCTTAATATCAGATATGATGGCTACAATGGAGTCCCTCCAAATGAAGCAATATGCCATTTCAAATCATTAAAAAATAATTCTGGCTGTGGTCGTGTGGTGCGATTATCAATGAAAGAAATTAAAAGATGTCTTTCGAAATAACTTTCCACACCTGCCATGCAAAATTTCACTCTGAGTTCAAAAAGTACAGAACAAGTGTTGGTATAGCTAATACATCCATAAATGTATTAGCTATACATTTTGACCAATCTAGCAAGATATCAAGTCATAGCCAGTCGCAGCTTTACTGACAGTCCAGATCGATAATACATCGTATAGACAAGCTAGATCGACAAACTACCATCCTCATGACTATGTCAGTGGGCCCAACAACTTGCTTATTCTATTATGAAACGAGATCGATTTTCAACCATCCTGCAAACAACAACTTAGGCGGAGATCGATAATTCATTGCCCTAGAGATCAGTGATTCACTGTACTGGATATCTTCATTCTTCTAGGATCAATGCCCAAGAGCACTTTTATACTGAGATTAGTTTATCACCAACCTCATCAGTAATCAGCAATATCATTAACATTACCGCAATGCAAGATCGGCTAAAGACCAACCTGCCAACATAGTACTCAACTCAACATTGAGAAGAGTTCAGAACTCTCTAACTTTGGTATAGCTATCATCCAACTAGGCTATAACTATTTTCCAACCACTCTATAGCCAGTCTTCACATGAGCTAATAGCCCACAGCTGCCACTAAGCTGGCAAGTTCGTTATAACAAACTAATTGTCTAACAAACTCCAAATGACCTAAATGGCCTAAGCAAGTTTTTTTTATAGATAGAGGGGCGGGATATCCTTTCGGAGATAAGCACAAGATTCACAGAGTCGATGCTCTGTTGAAATCTACTTTCGACTTCTCCATTGAAGGAAGATTGAACCCCTTTCTACTCAAACCTCTTCTCTTACATTCTAGCTATCCATTTCTACTATCTGCTCTTAAGGTCTTAACTGACTTAAACATCGGAGGATTCTAAATCAGAGGATCCCCCACTAATTCTTGGGACTTTCTTGCAAGTTGATTCGTGATCTATATCGATTCAACCCCCATCAGCTCTCCAGCGTGAGTTCTCCTCAACGATTTGAAGCCTTGCTACGACACACACCATTTTGATTTGGACGGTAAGGAGCAATTTTTTCATGTATAATACCATGATTTTTTCAAAAAGAATCAAATTCATTTGAAAAATATTCACCTCCTCTATCACTTCTTATTTCTTTTCCTAATTGTTTTTCCACTTCTACCTTGTAGATTTTAAACTTACTAAATGCTTCCTTCATCTTTATTTTTCAATAAGAAAACATAGGTATACTTTGAAAAATCATCCATAAATGTAATAAAATATTTTTTTCTTATATAGTTAAGTAATTATGGTTTCACAAATATCGGTATATATTAACTCTAAAATTGTAGTAGATCTAATTACAAATTTAGTAGGCCTTTTAGAAATTTTAGCTTGAACATAATATTTATATTTTTTATTTAATACAGAGCTATCTATTTTAGGCACTAATTCATATTATCTCATTCTATCAACAATTCTTTTACCTATATGACATAATCTATAATGCCACATATTATGTATATCAAATTGAGAAATAAAATCAACATCAAGCAAGCAGAAAATACATTATTATTTATTAAATAAAGAAAATACATCTTATCTTTGGCATAGCCTTTTCCAATAAAGGTCCCTCTTTTAGTAAGGACCACTTTGTTAGACTCAAACATTACATAGATACAAAACTTTTTCTAAGTCTCGGAACATAATACATATTTGTAAGAGTAAGAGTTTTTTTTGGAAGACAGAGGAAGATCCACTATTCCAATGGCTCCAATCATACTACAGACTGAATTTTCCATATAGATGTTGACTTCATTCTCCATAGCCTTGTAGATGGTAAAGACATTTTTTGTAGGGAGTTACGTGACAAGTAGCACCTGAATCCAGCCACTAACCATCCTCCAAATC
Organism: Cocos nucifera; assembly: GCA_006176705.1. Lineage (NCBI taxonomy): Eukaryota > Viridiplantae > Streptophyta > Magnoliopsida > Arecales > Arecaceae > Cocos > Cocos nucifera. The sequence goes on along the minus strand of QRFJ01000058.1, from coordinate 769,463 downwards.
AATCATATAGGTTAAGAGGACAACAACATGATGATTAATATCACCAACAAGTGTAGGTTGCTGCATTTTTTTATATTGTTGGCCCTTCCGACGGCACTCTCTTGCAACATGTCTAAGTTTTCCACATATATGGACATTTCTTCTTCGTATGTTCTTTCTTACCCTTGAAATTATTCCTTGATTTGTGCAGCCATTTATTCTTCTTTTTTTTAGATTTCTTTTATGGTTGATTTTCTGACATTGGCCTTTTGCTCTCAACAATATAAATACTTTTCATTGTTTTCCTTTTTTTTTCAAGTTTATCTCTAATGCTCATATTCCTTAATTTGAATGAGTAAAAATTTTCTTATGCATCAACATAGGACGATATTCTTTCTAAGATGATGGCAATTTACCAATTATAGTTAAAACTTGAAAGTTCTCACTAATAAGCTCACCAATTACCACAATATTTTGGGCAATTCATTGCATTTTCATTAATTTAATCAATGATAGATTTGGAATCTACCATATGATACTCAATATATTTATTAATTAAAAAAAAATAATTGCCGGCATCATTAGTAACGTACCTCGGTTAAATAGCATTCATTAATTCCAACACCATGTTTTAATGCCAAAATATATCAAATAGTGGATTAGCCATTGCACTTAGAATCATCCCATGACATATATGGTCATTCTCAAGCCATTTCAATTTCAATTGTTCCATTATGTAGCCTTGATTATTTTCTTAAGAAGATACTCCTGATGAAGAGTTGATCACTAGATCCACACCTTGCATAAAATGTTATCTCGACCATTAACCAAGTTTCCATCAGGATATGGAACTTAAAGAGCATAGGCTACTTGTTTAAAAGTAAGATAATGGTGTATCTTCAATATCCACCATTGGAAAGAAGCTCCTTCAATCTATTAAAGTTTCTCTATATCAGTTGGAATCTTCACCATTTGATTTGCTATTGAAAAATACTGTCTTTAACTTGGTGTGGGATTGACGAAGAAATAAAATAAATGGGCAAGGCATATCTATAATACTACCTTAAAGACTGTGTTTTCCCACTACGATCTTAATCCATAAATATACAGATAGCTACTTGGAAAACCTACCTTTACCTTCAGGATAAAATACCGGACTCTAATTTTTTTTTTATCTAAGTCTGCATACTTAGAGAAAGATGAACTGATTAGAATTGTTGATAGCCAAAATAATACAATGAAGATATAAAAATAAAAAAGAATAGATACCTCTCATGTGTCTGTATTTGGATTTAAAAAATCTGATAACTATTCGAAGAAAACCACCAAAACTGAAAGTTCCATTCGTTTCACCCAAACATAATCCTACGGGCCGCAAACCAGCAGAAAAATCCTTCCATTGGAGAAAAACATTTCTCCACCGATGTTTTCAAACCATAGAGTCATTGGCCATCAAACTTCTATATAATTTTTTATTTAAAAAAGTATTATTTTCTTTTATATATAAAATAGAACTTTTATGTTTAAACATGGCCCAGTCCATTTAGTTCAGTCAATTGAATATCAACTCTATATAAAATAGAGTTTTTTATATTTAGACTTAGCCCAATCCATTAAACCAGCCAATTGAATATCAATCCGATAAACTAAATCAGACCAAGCCAAATTTTTCAGTAGATTTCAAACAATTTTTATAGATGGTCGGTTCAGTCTTGAATTTGGCATATGAAACCGTTTAATTAGTTCCATTTTAGGTTAGCTCCAACGTGATCCAATCCTTGCACACCCCTATTTCCTATCCAGACGATGTTTTTAACAGTGTTGACCTGAGTAGATAACGATTTTTTCTCTTTTTCTTTTAAAAAAAATTGTCATCAATATGAAGTTATCTTATTTGTAATTCAAATTTTTATATTGCTCTATCCTTTTGTTCTATTAAACCAAGTGTTACTGAGGGGTGAAAAATTGAACTCAAAATGTTCTCCCAAGAGAGTTGATACACCGAGTCACAACAACTGACGTATTATTTTTGTCGGCTTAAATAGAGTAAGCCACAGTGCCCTGGGAATGCATGCTGACCCTGCCTTCCCTCCTCCCACACAACTGCGCTGCCTCCATGGATCCCAGAGTCATTTAACAATCTTCTTTTGAAGTGGCCTTCTCTTCTTCTTCCTGCTCAGGGCAGCCACAAGCATTGCGTTCAAGCACTTGGAGCCAACCAATTCGAGCTAAATGATCCAAAGGAATTCGCAGCCAAGAGATCTTTTCCCAACTGGTTTTTGCCAGAAATAAAAATCTTCTTGCGGTACCATGCTTCAAGGATTGGCACTAAGATGGTACATACAAAGGCACCAAACTTGGGCCTGGTTGATCAGCCGGAAGCAAAAATTTCCCATGAGCTTGTTGTGGTTGGATCGGTATGTTGCGTGCCTGCAACATTTTTTTTCTACGATCAGGTGCATACCTTTCATCCCTAAGTAACCATCAAGAGTGGAGAGAGCTGGTTCAACGATCTAAATCGCGGTCATCTTACTACTAGAGATGACAAACCGATCAAGTAGGCCATCATCTAGGCAAGATAGAGCACGTAGACTTAGAATGAGTTGAACATATTAGATCAAACAAAGCTACATTTTTTTTTTTTTTTTTTCATACAAATTAATCTTTTTACCTTAGGAATAGAATTTTTGAAGAGTTATATATTTCTAGTTCAGGGTCTATGCAAATTTATCATTACCCACACCCAGGGTTGGTGCGGGTTTTACCATTATTACCCTCCCCCTCCTCCTAGATCCACTGCAAGTCGGATATAACCTAACTCATCAGCTTGGGTAACCAATGGGACAGTAAATTGCTACCCCTATTTACTTCCATTGTCTTCTTGCTGCACCCGCTGTAGAACTGCTTGCTTACCTATACTTTGCACAGGCTTACGTCCACAAGAGAAAAGGAAGCAGCATATTTCTGTAATATGACCTAACATCTCTGCCATTGCCTGTAAACTCTGTTCGAAAAAGAATCAGATTCAGAATTTGGTGCCGGAGCCTTCTACGCTTGGTGCTCTGAGCAACAATTCTACAACAGTCAACAATTTGTTCTCTCTATTACAATTTATGAGCAGGGAAGTAGACTTTTTTTTTTTAATAATCTCAGATCACATACATATAATCTGTTATCAGATCTTTTTCCTCTCTCCAAATAACAGTCAACTGATAAATTCATTTGAAGAGTGAGATTTCTTTGATGGAACTTCCTGTCCAGTGTTCGCAATAGCTGTTTGTTTTGCAAGATAAAGTAATATGTAACAAATTGTTATTTGTAAGGAGTTCTTCATGTATTTCCAGTTATTTGCTACAGGAATACAAAAATGTGACTTCTCAAACATTTAAAAAGCATGTGTTTTGTGCTACCATTGCAATCAACATAAACACCAGCACGAGACATATGCTACTTTGATTTTTGAAGAGTCATGTTCCTATACTCTTGTCGCAAATAAAATTAGCATATACGAAGAACTCCCTACAAATGACAATTTGGTATATGTTACTTTGTACTGCAAAACAGATTGCTGTTCGAAACACTAGACAAGAAGCAACACCAAAGAAATAACACTCTTCAAATGAATTCAACTAGTGGCTATTATTTTGAAAGATTTATTGGCAAAATAAGTTCTACACGATGCACACAATGTCTAGACCATGAACAACCATTTAATTCAAAAGCCTCCATGGCGATAAACAAGTAGCGATCGATATATAGCAGCCAGGTGAAGAAAAACAATCAGTAGGATGAAGAAATCATCCAACAAACCCACTAACCCCAAAACTCCTGTATGAAAAGAATATACAGATGATATTAAAAATACAATAGATGATGTCACCAAATACTAGAAAGTAGAAACTCTTACGGGAATCAATTAAATGTTGCATTACCTTCTGGAAGAATGTCCACTGGGCTAAATACATAGATCGCACTAAGTACCATCTACAATTTAGATATCAGTTAGCCATAAAATAGAAAATAAAAAAAACAGTAATCACACCTTGAGACCCAGGCATTAGCCCAAAGATTAAAAGAAATCTAAATTGATAGATGTAGATCCAAACAAACAAAACAAATTTGCTTGCATTTGAGGGCTACGCATCCATTTAAAATAAGTATTGGGGGGAAAAATAAGGTTTCCAAAACCATGACAGGAATAAACAGGGGTAGATGATTGGAAAGGATGATTGACAAGAGAGCGAGAGAGGTCCTTTCAGATAAAATAAAATTTAGGTTCCAAACTCCTAGAATATTAATTAAGCTCTGTTTTAGTGTATGTCAATGTATGGGTGTTGGTACAGACTAATACTTATTTATGTACCAAAAAGAATATACATAGCTTTGATGAGACTATCAACTCTAAAGTCAGATCTGGGAAATCTAGCTTCCAGTGCTAGTTTTCTAGGAAAGAACATGCACCTTACATAAACCCTAGACACAAGAAACAAATACCAACAATGCTAAGAGCGTAAGACTAATATTTATCCTACACAATGCAGCCTGAATCAACAGAAAGATGAGATGACCCATATCCTATGTTACACTGATTTGCCATGTCAGACCCTTGGAAGTTCCTAGCATAAAGTTAGATATATTTTTAATTAATAACAACATAAATAACAAAGATCGTCTTTCTGGCGCATGATAAAAATGGTCAAAGAAATCAATTGATTTTCTTTATACTGAAAGTTTTAATTTTCTAACAAGTAGCATTTTGTATTCGATTAAACCATAAGAATGTACAACCAGTTCCTGAATTCTTCTTTTTTTTTTCTTTTTTTCTTTTTTTTCTTCTTTTTTTTGTTCTTGTCAAGTCAAACGCAGACTAGTCAGAATTCAACTCTGATGCTTATGTCTTAAAACAACCTACACATCCCTGAATTAAACAAATGCAGGTAGAAGGAAAGATACATGGCAATTTCTCATTGCAGTGACTTAAAACGTCCAGTGGAATTATCTTTCATATGAACTTACTGCAAAAATCACTCGTGCCCTGACGACCAGAGGAAGTGACCTTTGAGGGTCCATCAGTTCTCTTGACAACCTCCGAATGAAAAATGGAAGGTCCCACAACCTCTGAGGAAAATTTAAGAAATGTGATGTCAGAATCAGAGCTTTGAAACTCGGAACACGGTTTTAAAGAATCATGCAACTAGGATCTAACAGGAGATTTATTAGTTAAATCCAAAAAGCAATGAGGCCAACAATATGTAGCATTCAATTGAACTTTAAAAGCATAACTAAAGTAATAGAGATAATGCTGACAATGATGAGGATGGCCATTGAAAACACAACTATAAGAAACAGAAATGTCAGAATCAGAACTTTGAAACTCAGATACAGACATGGTGCTGGAGAGTCATGCAGCTAGGATCTAAAAGGAGATTATTAGTTAAACCCAAAAGATAACTGAAGCAAAAAAAATGTACCATTCAATTGAATTTTAAAATGAAAACTAAAGAAACAAAAATAGTGAGGATGATGAAGATGATGATTATTCAATTGAACTTTAAAAACAAAACTAAAGAAACAGAAATGTATCTTGCATTTAATGGAAATTTTAGTTATATAGCAAATACTTGCACTTAATGGAAGAGATATGATTAATCATCTATCAATTATTAAGCATTTGCTACTGATGTTGTAGATAATTTTCAATAAAAATATGGGAATCATCCTCATGACTTGCTTTGAAAGGTGGTGCAATGGGGAATAGAAAATTTGGCAACAAAAAAAGGAGCCCAAATCTAAAGAAAAAAAGTTGTCCTTTTATGATTCAAGAATTTAATGGCCTTCAATAGAAACTAATAAAGAAAAATTATAAATGAAACCATGTATAGTTGGTTAAGGCTTGATGCTTATCATTCAAGAAAAACAGGAGCAAATGGTCCAATAAAAATAAGAAGCAGACTAGTTTGTTCCCTGACACTTTCCTCACAAAAAGCCATTCCGCATATGTTAGAATTACCAGAAGCATTTCCTTTTTCCCATGAAGAATATGCTGATGGTTGAAGTCAATCCTGTAAAACTCCAAAAAGCCTTTTTATGCACCAGAATATAGTGTGATATGGACATAGAAGCAAAATTCAGATTCAGACATTTATCCAAGCATCTGAATCTCCAAAAGGCTGGGGGGGGCAAAAACAAAAAAAATAAAATATATATATGTATGTGTGTGTGTGTGTGTGTGTATAGGGACAAGCCAGAAACTAACAAACTTATATAAATTATGTATTTATATTTTTAAAATATTGTAAGAAATTTTAAAAGATATTACTATTTAAGCTCTTTCAATCTACATGTCTCATCCAAACTTCCAGATTAGCCCAAGGATATTAACAGATATGATATTTCTTTTAAGAGAGAAGAAATATCATATTTTCACAAAGTCATTTTCGTACGCACGTCCTTGACCAACATCTAAGAGAACAAAAGTTCACATCTAAAGTCATTATTGGAAGAGTCCAACTCACCAACGATCTTTAATAACTGAAACTGAAGAATTTGATTGGCATCCAAGTGCCTGACACATATCCGACCAAGATACATGTCTAACATAGACCCGTGGAGCTAGATGCTAGTGTCTAGGTAACATTAGCAGAATATAAGAGAACATATGGCAAGGGTCTATCATGCAATTCAAATCCAAATAAGTCATAGACACTAAAATCTGATGGCCTTGATAGAAGTTGGTATGTACAGGAAATATACCTGAACGAGGCTGCTTGGAGCTCCACCAAACAAACGATTGTACTTCCTTATGTCTACCAGAACTTGACTAGCTTCCAGATCATGGCGTTGACTTAGTGCAGCATCAGTAGGTACCAGCAAAGTTATCAAACGCCGACATATGGGACATTTGCATGGTTGAAGAGCAGAACCATGATGCCACACTCCTAATATACAACGTCCTGAAAATACAATTAATATATGATAAATTGATGAACGAACATTTATAGGAAGTGGTGAAACCTGCCAAGTTTGTTGCCAAAAATAATACATCATACTGCCATGAAAATAGGGCCATACAATCCATAATCATAAAAGGAGTGGTTGATATTACATTGCCATCAAAATAATTAACAAGAGATGGAAGTTGATGATAACATGACTCTATATAACCACAATCAATAAGCCTTCTAGCAACAAAACTAATGCCATTCCAAATATGAAAGATGTGTGAAGATAGGGTTCTACTTAATTAGCATAGGGACAGCATTAATAGGTATTTTAATCATGCTTGCAAAAGTAGGATGGTTAAGATATTGAAACAAACATACCATGCCCGCATACATTCAAAAACAAGAAAATAATATCCTTAATATTCTTGTTACCTGTAACAAACGGATCCATGCATGGTAGCCAACATTTACATCACACGCTTATCACCTAAAGCAACTCACCAGGCCAACTTCTGACACTGGAGAATGTAGAGGTATAATTACCATGCCATCACTAAGACCCTGCCGGTTTCATGAATAACTAGAAATAAACCTGAAGAAAAGTTCCTTTACCCAACCTTTTTATCCAGCCAAGCAACCTTTTCGGCATTCCCATAAAGCAGAAATTGAAAGGGTAATTTTAGATTTCAGAATAGCTGAAAGCACCTTTTAGGTACTTAACCTGGTTAGAGTATTTGGCTATTTTAGCTGAACAGACTTTCTAGATTAAAGAGGAAAAAGTTGTAGAACGACATGCTACGCATAGTAGATCGACCGTGCCGGCCCAAGATCCAAAACAAACACCAAACAAAAAAAATATTTGTAGAGAATCGCGAAAAAAATTTGGAAGAACAAAAAATTAGGAGAGAAAATTGATTTATTCAAAGAAGAATAAAAACCAGAACTCACAAAGATGCCTCTTAAAAGAGTTTCCACACACACAAATAATCTTTCCTCATTTTTTCCCACACTATAAAAAAGACACTAATGGTCCTTTCAAATAGACATCATATTCGTGGGAGTTTAACTCCTACCTGAACTCAGAAAACAAAATCTACTAAAACACAACTCTTAATTAAATAGGGTAACAATAGAGATAACGTCCTATTTCAGATAAAACATACACAAAATAAATAAATGAATGAATAGAATCCTAGTTGGACATGCAATGATTCTCAACACTCCCCCTCATTGCGAAGTATATACTGACAATGCCAAGCGTACTGCACGTCTTCAAACCGCTCGACCGCTAATTCCTTGGTGAAGATATCCACTAGCTGGTCTTTCTTTGAAACTAGAAGCAAATCAACCTCTTCATCTGTAATTTTCTCTCCAATAAAGTGATGATGAACCTCAATATGCTTTGTCCTTGTAGGAAACACTGAATTCCTTGCCAATCGGATTGCTCTCTCATTATCATAATAAAGAAGAACAATATAGTCAGCATTTTGACATAAACCATCAAACAATCTCATAAGCTAAGTCAACTCCTGAGTTGCCATCATGGCCGCACGATTCTCTGCCTCTGTAGAAGATAATGCAACAGTACGTTGTTTTTTGCAACATCAAGAAATAATACCAGATCCCAAGCTAAAAGAATAATTGATGATAGACCTACATGTGTCTACATCACCAACATAGTCTGAATCTATAAAACCTACTAAGCTAACTGAAGAATTATTAGTATATAATATGCCATAATCAACAACCTTAGCAATATACCTTAAGATCCATAAAACAGCATCAAGATGTAGCCACCGAGGATGCTGCATATATCTACTGACAATACCAACCGCATAAGATAGCCTTGTGATAGTCATAAATCAAACTGCCCACGACTTGTCCATACATGGTAGGATCATCAAGAAGTTTGCCCTTCTCTTTACTCAACTTTAAATTTGATTCAATTGGGATCCACATAGGCTTGCAATTAGTCAGTCCATACTTATTTAATAAATCAAGAGCATATTTTTTTTAACAAATAAAATAGCCATCCTTAAGTTTAGCTACTTCAATGCCAAGAAAATATCTTAATTCACCAAGTTCTTTCATCTCAAATCAGATAACTATCCACGAACACTGCAGATTTCATCAACATCATCGCTGTAATAATCAGATCATCAACATATAAGCAAATAATTCCACACCTCTGCTAGTATATTTTATAAATAAACTACAATCTACAGAAGATAGAGAATAATCAAAAAATAATAAATATTTTACAATTTTTCATACCATGCTCTAGGCGCCTGCTTGAGACTATATAAAGCTTTTTTTAAGTTTGCAAACAACTCAGAATGAGCAGAGTCAACAATACTAGGAGGCTATAATATATAAATATCCTTGTCAAGATCATCGTATACGAAAGCATTCTTGACATCCATCTGTCATAAAAATCATCCCTCACTAGCTGCTAAAGAAATAAGCACTCCAACGGTAGTTAATTTTGCAACCGGACTAAAGATCTTGTCAAAATCAACTTTATACTTTTGTGAAAATCCTCTTGCTAGAAGCCTAGCTTTGTAGCGTTCAATAGAATCATCACTCTTCTTTTTCACCTTATAAACCCACTTACAAAAATCGAAGAAACACCACTAAGGGACCAAATCCTAAGTCTCGTTCTTTTTAAAAGCTGAAATCTCTTCTTTCATGGCATCCTCCCAAACACCAATGCCCTTGGCCTCATCATATGACATGGGTTCAAGATGACCAACAACAGTACAAGCATAACAATAAGTAATAAAGGAATAATCCCAATCGCCATACATATCCATTGGTTTCTTCTTTCTCTTGCTTCTCTGTAATGGTGATGGATCCTTGAAAACTTCAGGTTCATCTTCAAGTTACTTTGTATCTTCTTCTTCTTTAAGAATTTGAAGCATGTACACCAATTTTCCATGGACTTTTATGAGCATCTAAAGTAGGTAGAGAAAACTAACGATTTAGTTGAAGAAGCTACAAAAAGTGAAGAAGGCTCACCAATATTTCCAAGAACAATATCTTTCCGAGATACTCTGTCCTTATCAGAAACTGATCTAAACTCATTAACTAAGAAGGACCCATCAAAAGACCATCAAGAAGAGGTCTCATAAAAAATAACGTGTCCGCAGACATAGATCTTCATCGTCTCACGATTAATATACCTCCAACATTTTCTAGCTTCATCATAATCAAGAAACATACATCTAACAAACTTCTTATCTAGCTTATTAGAAAATGCATCATAATCATACACAACAAACACATCCAAACACGTGCATATGAGAAATATCAAAATGATTTCCAAATAGTTTTTCATAGGGAGTCATGTTATCAATACTTCTCAAAGGTGTCCTATTAAGAACATAAACTGCTGCCTACATGCACTCTACCTAGAATTCATGTCTCACATTCTTTGCATGAATCATACTACGAAGGGTCTCAAATGGATGCTTGTTCTTCCTCCTTATCATACCGTTCTGTTCAAGAGTATCTAGACAAGTAAACTATCTACGTATGCCACAATTGATTAAATAGTTAGAGAATTCCTTTGAGACATTCACCACCTCCATCGGTTCTTAGTTCAAAAAGATTTTCAACCAAATTCTTAAATTTGACAAAATTTTTCAAATACTTCTGATTTTTCTCTAACAAAATAAACCTAGTTATATTTGGAGAAATTATCAATTAAAATAACTATATACCTCAAACCAATGAAAGATGGAGTACTAATCTTTCTTGTGAGGTCTGAATGTATCAACTATAATGGCCAAGAAGATCTTCTTTGACCCTCTTTAAAAGATAGCTTATGCATCTTTCCATATTGGCATCCAATGCAAATAGTGCTAGTATTAACCTTCATTTTAGGAAATCCATTAACTAGTCCCCTGCTCTGCATATCTTGAAATCTATAATTCACATGGGCCAATCTAACATACCATAAATCAGCTGTATCATGTTTAAATGTCCGATCAACATAAGAATTATGAGCAAGCATAACATAAAGCTTGTTCACCTTTTTGTCTTGAGTAATAAGCCCTCTAGAAGCTTTAACATTAGCATAAATCTCCATAGTGTCAGATCTAAACAAAACAAAATACCCTTTATCCATGATTTGTGAAATAGAAATTAAATTTTTCTTCATGCTAGACACATAATAAACATTATTCACAGAAATAGAAAAACTAATAGATGATGTGAGAGATAAATCACCAACACTTCTAACAGGATAAAATGAATCATCGGCAGTAGCAATAGCATCAGAACCAGTATAATCACACAGAATCAAATCTCTCTGACCAGTCGGATGATTAGAACACCCAGAATCAATAATTCAGTTATGAGCAAAATCAATATCTGGCACATGAGAAATAGAAACACATGCATGCTGATGATCAAGATTAGAATCAATAATAATAGTTGTACAAGCCCAATTACCAATTTCCTTCTCTCCCCCTTACTCTGATGTAGAGGATGCAACATTAGACTGTTTGAGCTTCACATAGTAATCTTGAATTTTGTGACCAAATTTTCTACACCTTTACAATTTCCCTTGAATTTATAATTTTTCTTCTAATTAGGATTTTTGTCCTTCTCAGCTTCTCCAACTGCCTTTTTTTCGAACTTTTAAAATAATTATTCTTGTTTTTATTTTTACTATCAAAAAATAAAGCCTCTTCTTTCTAAGGGGATATCATCAAATTACACATCTGAGTATTAGCTGAGTACTAGCTTCTCCAACTGCCTTTTTTCGAATTTTTAAAATAATTATTCTTGTTTTTATTTTTACTGTCAAAAAATAAAGCCTCTTCTTTCTAAGGGGATATCATCAAATTACACATTTGAGTGTTAAGGGCTTATTGATTAACAAGTATGTTTTTCAACTCTGCTAATGTTGGTTGTTGAGTCCATCCTGACTAACATACAAGCACTATACTCTTTATTCAAACCACGAACTAACAGTATGTTATTTATTTTCATCATAACGAGAATTTGGACCAAACAAACTAAGCTCATCAAACAATTTTTTTTCCTTTAAGAAAATATTGGGAGATTGTAAGATTACCTTGTTTCAGAGCACCAATCTCATTTTCCAAAAATTAAAGTCAAGCCTCATTGGTCTTTAAGTAGAGAGCAGCAAGAATATCCCATATCATTTTCAGCTCCTCTATATCTTAAATATGCTAGTATCTTCATCAACATTTCTTAGAAGAATATAAATTGCGTTTGTAGTTTTAGTCTCCCATGTTTTTCTCACTTTTGCATTATTCGGAGTTTCTGGTGGCTTCACTGTATCTGTCTCGTTCACGACCTCCCACAAATCTTTTCCAATCAAACAAAATTTGATGCAGGCCTTCTGAAACACATAATTGATGTTCAATATTTTGATCGTAGCAACTTTAGCCATGATGATTCAACTCTTGAATCACCAAATAAAAATCCACATGTTTACACCACCACAAAATGATTTACTACAAGCTCTTCAAGCACGCCAAGCTACTAATGCACGAATTACCAATCTCTAAGTTTATGGCTCTAATACCATGTAGAACAGCACGCTACATGTAGTAGATCGACCATGCCGGCCCAAGATCCAAAACAAACACCAAACCAAAAAAAATATTTATAGAGAATCGCAAAAAAATATTATGGAAGAATAAAAAATTAGGAGAGAAAATAATTTATTCACGGAAGAATAACGATCAAAACTCACAAAGGTGCTTCACGAAAGAGTCTCCACATGCATAAATAATCTCTCCTCTCTCTTTCTTCCCATATCCTAAAAGAGTACCAATGATCCCTTTAAACAGACATTATATAGGTAAGAGTTTAACTCCTGCCTGAACTCAAAAAACAATAAACAATAAAACACAACTCTTAATCAAATAGAGTAACAAGAGAGATAAAGTCCTATTTCAAATAGGACACACATACAAAATAAATAAATAAATAGAGTCCTAATTGGACACCCAATGATTCTCAACAAAAGTACCTTCAATTGTTTGTTTACTCAAACATTCCAGATAAACTTATATGGAGGTAACCAAACATTGCCTCAACTCTTCTAAAGCACAGGGTCAAAATATTTAAAAAGAGAAGCGGCACCATCTTGCAAAAGATAATTATGATTATCCAGACAAACTCACAATTGAACTACTACAAACATTTCTCCAAGAGAAAGTTGGGCGGTGATAGTCCTTGAGATCATTGAAGAGTAAAATCTTAAAGTTGGGAGCCAGCCTACTTTAGCAACCGTTAAAGAAGGCCAGTATTTGAGCAACCATTAGTAGGCCACTACTTAAAACTCCAAAAAAAATAATGAGAACAAAACCAAATGTCGTGATACCACTTGCTCTAGCACCATCTCTTGAAAAGATCCCTCATGCGAAATACAGATTCCCCAAGTCCAGAATCAGAACGCTGGTGACGATGTCGATACCACAATAAAAAGAAGTAATAAATAAAAAAGATCCAATCAAATACGTGGATTAAACCAAAGCTTACCTCCACGGGACATGCAAGCTTCACTATGAAAAAAGAATTATTACAAAAGAAGATCACACTCTCTACTCCCATACATCAATCCCTTTCTCTCAACAAGCACTCTTCCCTACAAATCTCTCTCTAGAAGATCTCCTGTAGTTCTGACCGCCATCTGACAGTCTACCTAAAGCACCCCAGCTTATGCTCTCTGTTGGCTTCTCCCCACGGTCTATTGCTTCTCACTGGTCTTCTGCCGAACTAAGGTCTACCCACTACAACCCACAGGTCATCAGGCCCATATAAAGGCCTGAAATCGAGTCCCACTCGATAACAAAGCCTAAACAAGACTCAAAAATCATTTCTGGCCATCCGATCATGCTTGCGAGCCTCTAAAGCCGTCCGATTGTACAATCACACGAAAAGCCATGCGAAAAACCTCCTTGAAGCGCATGAAATCACGGTGAGCCTCTAAGCGGTCCATGCCCCGCATATGGACCATGTGATTGGCTTCACTGGCACATGAACCACGTAGTCCGGCCATGCGCAAGCGCACTTGCGAGCCGCGCGAGCCTGCAAGCTGCCCTACAAGGCTACGCGCTGCGGGCCGAGCCTCCTGCACTGCGTGCTGTTGTCGGCTATCCTCATCATGGACTTCTTTCTGAATTGTTGTGGATCAAATTTTGAGATATTTTTCTCAACAATCTTCATCTCGACTCGACATTCGGCTCCCACCTAACTTTGAAAGCTTTTTGGATGATCTCGCAGATCTCACCCCCATGTCATAGGGTAAATACATGTCAACTCATAGATGGATAAACATAGGATTTGAGCCAGGCCGCTCGATCCCATCTCCGTCATATGCTGTATTTTACCTGGCCTGAGACCTGCTCGGGATAACCTCCTACAGCAATAGAAATTTCACCTTGCGACGTCGTTTATCATCCTCCTGAGCCTCCCATCTTATGCTCGATTCACCTGCACTTGAAGCTCTACCTCGCTCTGAGCTTCCATTGACACCTGAAACTCCACCTCGCAGTAAACTTCCTACCAAGAGATAATGTCCTCCATACTTTCATCTCCTCAAAATAACCCTACTGCCGCGCATGACCTTTAGGATTCTATCACCAGCTCCCCATCTATGGCTGCTTGAATCCAGTCTGCTCAGTGAAATCAAATTTCTTCTGAAACTGGATATATATCGAACCTCATCCAATTTTCTCACTGATCCATTATGCATCTTTAAGCTGACAGTCCCGATGCCTTAATCATACAGCTCGATCTATCTGGCACATAAACAATGCCCTCACTGCTTTCCAGGGAGTCAAACAGCTCCTCTACAACAAATATGATGCGAATATGCAGAATCTAAAATCTACTGCTGAGAAGTAGATATCTTATCAAAGAGTCAAACAACTCCTCTACAACAAACATGATGCCAATATGCAGAATCTAAAATCTATTACTGAGAAGTAGATATCTTATCAGAGACCATAAGCATACAATCATCAATCTCATCTATCGCTATCTTAAACCACGGCCGCAATAGCCTTCATCTGATCTTTGAGTTGTAGGCAATCTTTGATACGATGCCCCAACTCATCACATCGATAGCACCTGATCTTGCTGAAGTCCCTCATCTTGGACTTAGACCGCCCACCTTGCAATCCTCTGCCGCTGTCTTCTGCCACCACCACTTCCAGTCATTGTCATAGTCAAGTCACCACCTAAACTCAAGGCTCAATTCTTCCGCCTAAGAATCTTATTCTGAAGAAGTACAGAAATAACCTTTTCCATCTTGATGGTGCTCTTTCCCGTAAGAAGAGCAATCACCAAAAAATCAAAAGAGGGAGGAAGCGATAAAAGCAAGACCAATGCCTTGGTCTTCTTCTCAACCTTTTCAGAACAAGGTTGGTGAGGACCTTCTAGAAGTTGTTGAGATGCTCCTACATGCTCTTTCCCTCATCCACAGCTGGTAGAACTGCTTCTAGAGGAAAAGAGCATTAGTGAATGACTTCGCCATGTACATCTCCTCGAGCTTCACCACATCACCATCAGAAAAATCTCGCTAAGCATATGGATCACCACATCATCCATCAAGTACAAACGGATCATACTGACCGCCTGCATCTGAAGCCGCCTTCAATCATTCACCTCCATGATAGCCGACTTCTCATATAAGAGAGCATCGATCAATCCTTGTTGGATAAACACATCCTTCACCATCGCTTGCCACAAGAAAAAATTGCTCTTCCCATTATATCGATTGATCTCCATCTTGATTGAGCCTATCTGCTACATCTTCAATCTCAATCAACACCGCCGCAATCTGACACTTTCGTATAATCTGGCTTTGATACCAATTATTGTAATACCACTTGCTTTGGCACCACCTCTTAGGAAGATCCCTTGTGTAGAATATGGATTCCTCAAATCCAGGATCGAAACATCATTGATGATGTCGATACCGCAACAAAAAGAAAGAAAAAATAAATAAAAAGGACAATCAAATACGTGAATTAAGCCAAGACATACCTCCATGGGGCATGCAAGCTTTCCTATGACAAAAAAGAAAATTATTACAAGAGATCACACACTCTCAACCCTCATACATCAATCCCTCTCTCAACAAGAAGCACTCTCCCTCACACAGCTCTCTCTCTAGAAGACCCCCTATAGCTCTAACCACTATCTGACAGTCTTCCTGAAGCACCCCTGCTTCTGCTCTCTACTGGCTTCTCTCCAAGGTATGTTGCTTCTCAACGGTCTTCTGTCGAACCAAGGTCTGCCCACAGCAACCCACAGGCCATCAAGCCCTTATAAAGGCCTAAAACCGAGTCCCACTTGGTAACAAAGCCTAAACAAGACTCAAAAATCATGTCTAGCCATTCGATCATGCCTACGAGCTTCTGGAGCCATCCGATCATGCAATCATGCGAAAAGCCATGCGAAAAACCTTCTTAGACTACGTGAAATCACGGTGAGCCTCTAAGGGGTCCACGCCCCGAGCGTGGACCATGTGATAGGCTTTGCTGGCGCATGGACCGTGCATGGACGGCCACACCTGCGCGCGCTAGGCCTGCACCCACCTAGGTCGCATGCACTACAAGCCATGCACACCCACAGACCACGTGAGCCTACGGTCCACCCTGCAGGCCTATGTGCTGTAGACCGAGCCTCTTGCTACGCTGCGTGCTGCTATGGGCTGTCCTCATCATGGACTTTCTTCTAGGCTATTGTGGATCGAATTTCAAGATGTTTTTCTCAACAACCAAAGTCTACTGGACCAACTTGTATAGAGAGGGAGGGAAGGGCCATGATCCCATGCCTTTCACTCATGCTTTCTATCTCATATGGCAAACCTGTTAAGCTGGTTTAATGGGAGGAAAGATGATTGGAAATGGCTAAGCACCTTCTTCCTAAAAGAAATGAGTGTGACCAACATAAATTTAGTAAAGTAACTTTCTCCCTAAAAAAAAAAGGGAAAAGAAAAGGGAAAAACCTTGTTGGTATTCCCATATAGCATACTACCACTTGGAAAATGTTTGTAAGTATCAAAGAATTATGCTCATGTATGCAAGGACTCCAAATGATCAGACTTAGGTAGCTGCACAAAATTCTAGTCATCATTGTTTAGATCAACAACATGCTAGAACTTCTAAAAGATTACAATCATTTCCAAGAGCTCAAATGCTAGAATACTAGACTACACAAATACGGGTGCTGGACATCTTAAATTTCCATGATTTAGACTACATCATTTAGTCCAACTTACAGTCACCTTTTGCATCTAGCCAGATGATTTTATTGATCAATAAATTCAGATTGATATCGAGGTATGGAACCTAGCCTCACAAACCATGAAAGAGGAAAGTGCAGCCCAAGCTAGGGAATATATATACAGAGGGAGCTGATGCCGGAATATAGATGAAATAAAGGAAAGGGTGGTCACAGGAACAGGGTTTTAAAAGTGAGACTCAATCACGACAGCCATGTGATCCAAAAGCCTTTCCTATCTCGCCACTTTAAGCTCATCAGTGAATATATATTGCTACCCTATACTCCACTCCCTTTCAGGATTTTCGATGTCCTGCACATTTTCTAGCAAGAAATATGGTGAGAGATAAGGAAGAAGAAACTCTGAATCTTCTAACACACTAACCAAAACCAAATAACAAAATTAAAAAATATTCTTCGAATCTTGAAATCATGCTTTAGTAATCGAGGAACATGAGGGAGCCCAATATGAACCACTTATTTAATCTAACTCATATTAAGCATGGAAAGAAGGTAAGGGTGAAAGTGGTATGGATAATATCCATTTGGATCCATTTTCGTATCCAAATCAATTCGGATATGGACAGAAATTAGAGGATCCAACTAATTTCCATATCTATATCCACATCCATCAAAGAAAAATGGATACAGATATGGATAAACAACTATCGGATCTATATCCGAATATACATGTAATCCTATATAATTTTATATGACATTTATTAATTTTTAAGGAAAATATACAATCATATAAACATGTAATTAACTTGATTTATCATCTATTTAGTAATATCTTTGTTTCTGTAGTCATAAAGTTTAATTATCCAACTTATATTCATAATTAGATCCATACTTTCAGTATCCGAATTGTATATGTATCCATTTAAAATAAATATAAATATAAATTTTTGCATCTGAATAATATCCATATCCATATTTGTATTCGTCAGACAAAATAAATATAGATATGGATATGCTGGTATCCAATCCAGTTTTGGTTCTAGGAGAAAGGGCAAGAGAGACCTGGCTAATCCTAAGATAATCCTAAAGGTTGCATGTTGGGCTATCAGCACACTCTGATACCACTTGTTAAGGATCTCGTATCAAGATATTACAGTAGAAAGAAAGAAAAAGAAATAAAACAAGAACACGACCAAGTACGTGAATCAGCCCAAAGGCTCGCCTCCATGGGGCATGCAAAACTTCACTATGAAAAGGAAGAGATACAAAAGGAGATTATCCACTCTCAACTCACGTATACAATCCTCTCAATAAGAAGTTACCCTTAACAAACTCTCTCTTGGAGACCCCCTAAAATGACCGCAGTCCGCTGCCTAGCTGTCTGCTCGAAGCCTTTGCTCCTGCTGTCTTCTGGCGCATTCTATCTGCTCCCTGCCATCTCAAGTCTCACCCAAACTACCTAAGCCACTACTGTCAGAGTCCACGAACTACTTCAGGCCTTTTAAAGACCTCTGTCCGTGTTAAGATCGGAATCCGAGCTCTACCTAGACTCAAACAGCCCCACAGACCGTTGGATCGCGACCGCGGCCCTCCATTGCCGCTGGATCACGCAAACCCGTATCTCCGCCCGCATAAACCGTGATAAAAAGCCAGTAGACCTCTTAAGGATCCACAAGCGCGGGTCCACGATAGACCATGCCCGAGAAAAAAGCGCCACATGGACAACGCGCATGCCCACGAGGCCGCATCCGCGGCAGGCCCGCGCATGTTCGTGCCCGGGCCCATGTGTTGGGCCCAGCTGGCCTGCACAACGCATCAAGCCTAGCGACCCGTGCCAACCCATGGGTCCCGCTTCAGTGGCTTTGCATGCTTCTTCGTATGTATCTTCACCGTCTAGATTCCGATTGAGATGTTCTTAGGCTCGTTGGACTCCGTTCGTCGTCCTGGACCTTGCTGTAGGCTTAATATAAGAAAATTCGACACGCTTTTCTCAACAATCTCCATCTTGACTCGATATTCGGTCTCCACCTATCCGAAAGTTCTAGCGCCCTCATGCCCTAAGGCAATCGCCTACTGATCATGGATGGGCAAACGTGGGAGTCGAGCTAGGCCGCTCGATCCCATCTCCGTCAACTGCTATGATCCTCCTGACCTAAGCTTGCTTAGGGTAGCCTCCTGTGGCAATAAGAACTTTACCTTGTGACGTCGCATGTCGTCCTTCCGAGTCTCCCGTCCCATGCCCAATCCATCTCCATTAGGAGCTCCACCTTGCACTGGGCTCCCTACCATGAGGTAATATCCTCTATATTTACTTCCTCTTAACACCATCCTACTGCCATGCATGACCTTCAGGATTCCTTCATCAGCTTCCCATCTAAAGCCGATCGAATCCAGTCTGCTCAGCGAGGTTGGATTCTTCTTAAAGCTGGGTATATATCGGATCTTACCCAACTTCTTCACTGTTCCATCATGGAGCTTCATGCGGACCATCCCACTGTCCTGATCTCACAGCTCGATCCTTCTGGTAGAAACACAGTACCCTCACTGATCTCCAGGGAATCAAATAGCTCCTCTGTAACATACATGATAAAAATAAGCAGAATCCATAATCTACTGAGAGGAAGAAGTAGATACTTCATCAGTAACCAGAAGAACATCGTCACTGTCTTCTGTATCGCTACTGGCTATCGCCACAGTAGCATATGTTCGATCTTTGAGTCGTGGGCAATCCTTGACTCGATGTCTCAACTCGTCGCACCGATAACACCTGATCTTGCTATGCTCCCTCGTCTTGGACTTGGATCGCCCACCTTGCGATCTCTTTTGTCTCCATCTTTTGCCGCCATCATCTCTAATCACCATCAGTGCCGAGTTGTCACCTAAACTCGAGGCTCGATTCTCCCGCTTAAGAACCTCGTTCTGGAGTAGTGCAAAAGTTACCTCTTCCATCTTGATAGTGCTATTACCTACAAGAAGAACAATCATCAAAGACTCGAAAGAGAGTGGAAGCGATGATAGCAAGACCAATGCTCTGATCTTCTCCTCAACTTTTTCGCCAATGTTGAGGTCGATGAGGATCTTCTGAAAGTTGGATAGATACTCCTGCACGCTCTGACTTTCATTCATCCGCAGCTAGTAGAATTGCCTCCAAAGAAATAGCATGTTGATGAGCAACTTCATCATGTACAGCTCCTTGAGCTTCGACTACAGCACCGTCGGAAAAGTATCATCAAGTACATGGATCACGACATCCGCTAGGTACAAGCGAATCGTGCTTACCGTCTGTATCTGGATCCGCGTCCAATCTTTCACCTCCATAGTGGCTGGCACCTCGTCGCACAAGAGAGCATCAATCAACCTATGTTGGATGAGGATATCCTTTACCCTTGCTTGCCACAAGGAGAAATTGCCCTTTCCATCGAACCCATTGATCTCCACCTTGATTGCACTTATCTTCTCCATATTCTTCAATCTCTATTACCACTGCTGCAATCTATGCTCCGGTACTGTCTGGCTCTTATACGAATTTGTTGGGCTATCAGCACACTCTGAAATCACTTGTTAAGGATCTCATACCAGGATATTATGATAATAAGAAAAAAAAAATAAAACAAGAATATAACTAAGTACATGAATCAGTCCAAAGGCTCGTCTCAACGGGGCATACAAAACTTCACTATAAAAAAAGGAAGAGATACAAGAGAAGATTACCCATTCTCAACTCACGTATACAATCATCTCAACAAGAAGTTACCATTAACAAACTCTCTTAGAGACCTGAAACGATCGTAGTGCCTAGCTATCTATTCGAAGCTCCTGCTCCTGCTCCTGCTGTCAGCTGATGCCTTCTATTTACTCTCTGTCGTCTCAAGTCTCACCTAAACTGCCTAAGCCACCACTGTCAGAGTCCACAGACTGCTCTAGGCCTTTTAAAGATCTCTGTCCATGTTAAGATCGAAATCCGAGCTCTGCCTAGACTCAAACACCCCCGTAGACCGTTAGATCGCGACCGTGGCCCTCCATGGCCGCTGGATCGCACAAACCCGCATCTCCACCCGCATAAACGATGATAAAAGGCCAGTAGACCTATTAAGGATCCACAAGCGCTGGTCCACGGTAGACCACACCCGAGAAAAGAACGTCGCATGGACAATGCGCGTGCCCGTGGGGCCGCATCCGCAGCAGGCCCGCGCACGTTCGCATGCGCGCTAGGCTCGCCAGCGCCGGGCCGCGCAGGGCCGTGCGTGCCAGTGCTGGCCCACACCCCCATGTTGGGCCTGGGCCAGTGCGTCCTTGCGCAGGGCCCGACTGGCCCGCGCGACATGTCAGGCCTGGCGGCCCGCTGGCCCGTGCCAGCCCGTGGGTCCCGCTTTAGTGGTCTTGCATGCTTCTTCACGTGTATCTTTGCCGTCTGGACTCTGATTGGAATGTTCTTCAGCTCGTTAGGCTGTTCGTTGTCCTAGACCTCATTGTGGGCTTAATATGGGAGAATTCGAGGCGCTTTTCTCAACATTGCACATCAAGATAGGTGTCCTACACAAATTAAAAACAACCTTGACATTGTTAGTTTAACCAATGGAAATATATTTTGTGAGATATTAGATCATATCTTTTCCTTTGCCTTCTGGTTAACAACATTCTAACTACATCGCCCCTTAATGCCAAGTACCAAGTCAAGTACAAATACGATTGAAGCTATGACAGGTATCCAATATATACAGCCTTTTGGTTCTAATTATTTTCCTTCTTAGGCCATCTAAGAGCAATACTTTGAAGCAACATTCGTCGAACAACCCCAAACGATCTGATTCAAGCCGTACCGAGAGGGAACCAAAATGGTCCCTCCATCATATTTGGTACAAAGGCCTTGGTTCAATTAAAGCCCCCCCCCCCCACCTACATGACTTAAAACCCCCACTCCCCCCCCCCCATCTCGACCCTCCACCTCATGATTGCGAGAGAACCCCCTCATCTCTCACTCACAATCAGCACCACGCGATCGCTCGGAGTACTCGATCAGCCCCCTCCACAAATTCACCGGTAACATCCCCCACTATTCCTCCCTCTCTCACTCAAGTTAGTATTAGGGTTTCTTTGACCCTCCCCCTCTCTCTCCCACCATCTTCGTTTTGGAGCAAGGGAGAGTGGAACAGGGGAGAAGGGTTCAAACTTTTTTTTTTATTTTAATTTTGAATTGAAGTCGGCAAATCATATACTGACTTCAATTTAAAATTTGAAAATAAAAAAAAAAGAGGTTTGCAACGAACCGGAATGGCACGGTACTAGTAGCATACCGTACCATACCAAGCAACCAGTATGGATCCCAATATCGCCAAGCAATCGGTACAAGTCCCGGTATTGGTCCAACCAACCTCGCCTTTAATGCTTATTGAACCTTTTAGTTTTCATGTCACATACTTTATTAAGACTTGGTTACAAAAGATGTGCATAATCTTTCTGAAAATTTTAGAAAGAATGAGTGCTTAATGCAAGCAACCAATCTTCTTGATTAAATCTTGATTTTTCAAGACTAGCATCGTCCTTGTAAGCTATTTTTTCATGAAAACTTTCAGAATTGCCTTCTATAAGCAACAAGCCTCATCCCCAAAATACAAGCTTATCTTTGCAAGTTTTTTGATGCAGGACCAAATAGGGGTGGCTTGCAATGCTTGAAACAACCAAGGGAATAGTTCTAATAAAGTTTTAATTAAATTAGTCACTAGCCGTCCAAGATCTCATCACAAGACAGCAGGAAAATGATTCTTGATTCATAAGAGAATAAAAGGTAAGACAAATCTGTTTTAGAGTTTTACGAGTTTAGGAAGAAGGATGGATCATTGATCTTGGGTAGCTGGAGTTTAATAAAAGGTTCCATGGTTGTCTAATCATCTAAACACAGCAAGCTGACAGTGCAGAACTAAAGAGATGGCAGCAGATCTAACAGCAGAATTAATTACTTATCTTTTGGACTTCAGTAATGAATGCGCACTGACTGTAAATTTTATTCTGCTAACCTAAAAAACTAGTAAAGCAAGTAGGCCTATCAAGCCCAGAGGTCTGGCAGGACAAAAACCAGACCAGGATTAGAAGCTTCCAGGTTTCAAACAAAGCCTGACCTTGCATATGGCAGGTTTAAATCAACACTAGTTTGACTTCCATCAGCTATAGGTCAGGTTTGAGTTTTGCGTGCTACATCAAGTGTCTAGTTAAGCCTCAGCTAGATTTTGTCATACCTAAACCTAAAAGGTTCAAAAAATGGTTCCAGATTTGGGGCTCACCCACCCGAGAGGATATTATTCAGATCCAAGTCGAGGTCAAGTCAAATACAGGTTTGCTTGACTCACTTGCACCCCAATCTAAAACTTTCATTCATAAATTCAAAATAGTATCCACCACATAATTAAAAAAGTATATTGTTAATTCGCTCCAAATACCAACAAAGAAAAATCAACAGTAACAAATGGAACAGGGTATGGACTGCAAGTCAGCATATGATTCAGGCCTACTAGACTAGATATTTGTCCTATGATTACTACATCCAATGCTTGCTATTTTTTCATACAGATTCTAATCATTTCATGAACCATGTAACAGCAGTTCTTCCCTTAATGCCAACCTATCATGATAATTTATCATATGCTGCCTTAAACCAAGAAAATATCAGATCTGAATTAGCTCTATCATCTCCATATCTTATGGTAGGCTCTTCTAATTTGGCTTTTCTAAACTTGTACAGTGATGTTAGTTGTTAAGCATGAAATCAACATCAAGTTCCCCAAGTTTTTTGCATTTCCAACTCATCCCTTCCCTTGGCATCATGCTGAAGTTCTCTGCTGCTACATATTGCTGGATCCTAAACAATATAAAGGGGGAAAAAAGATCAGAACATCATCTTCAGCAAATAATAGCTTATTGACCACCGTTATCACATTTGATGCAGGAACCCTAACTGTAATATCTATGCAACCAGACAAAGCACATTCAAGTCAAATTCTCATGCTTTTCTAATGCTTAATAGGAGTCAATAAGCATATGATTCAGCACATTTTATTTTTTTCCACAGTGACAAATGGAATAAGGAATGGACTATGAGTCAGCATATGATGCAGGTCCGCTGGACTACATACTTGTCCTACAATTACTACATCTAGTGCTTCCTAATTTTTCATATAGATTCTAATGACTTCATGTACCATGTAACATCAGTTCTTCCCTTAATGCCAACCTATAGTGATAATCTATCACATGCTGCCTCAAACAAAAAGAAAATATCACATCTGAACTAGCTCTATCATCTCCATATCTTATAATAGGCTCTCCTAATTTGGCTTTTCTAAACATGTATAGTGAAGCTAGTTGTTAAGCATGAAATCAACATCCAGTTCCCTGATGTTTTTCCATTTTCAACTCATCACCTGTAAGCATCCAATATGAACTTCCCTTGGCATCCAACTGAAGTTCTCTGCTGCCGAATATTGCTGGATCTTAAACAATATAAAGGGGGAAAAAATCTAAACTTCCTCTTCAGCAAATATTAGATTATTGACCACCGTTATCACATTTGCAGGAACCCTAACTGTAATATCTCTGCAACTGGACAACAGCACATTCGAGTCAAATTCTCGTCCCTTTCTTCGACTTCCCTCAACGACGGAATCAACACGTCAAAATAGTACCCGTTTTCCTCAAAAAAAAAAAAAAAAGTCAGCCTCAATTATTCCGGTCGAGATTCAATTTCTGTCACCAAACAAAACAATTTGCAACGAAGAATTACTTCGGCAAAACCACTGAAATTGGTGCAAACATCAAAACAAAACGGAAAAATTACGGACGACGATCGATGCAATTTATAAAATGAGATCAGGAGATCCAACAGCACATGCATAACCTCTGACCTAATCCATAAATAGAAAGAGAAAAACAGGGATTTTAAAGGACAAAATCGAAGCAAATTAAGGAATGCCTGAATGTTATTTCTTTTTTGAAGAATAAAAAAAAGGAGATTTTTTTTATCGGCACGGGTAGGGAGCGGGATTTAGGGAACCCGCGAGAGGGGGAGGTAAAGCGAAAACGGCGTCTCACCGCAGAACCAATGGGAGCAATTGGCCTGACACGGGAGAGTGAAATCATCATGGCAAACCGAGCAGCAATCGTTCTCCGGCGGCAAAGCCATCTCTCGTTCCCACTCTCCCTATCGTGCTGGATAATTATATCAGAAAATTTTCCAAGCCAAAACTAGATACCAGACGTGCTAACATACAATTTTATTTTATTTTATTTATAAGAAAGGCCATTTTATTCATAAAAAAGTACAAATAGATACAAGAAGTTAGCAACCGGGCTAACATACAGCCATTTGGATATCTTCATCTTTGCAAGTAGCGGTACGTCACCGGGTATGTTGATAGGCTGGTCCATACCTGGGCCTATCACAAAAATTTAATTCTTAAAGAGATATTTTGGAACCAAAAGTTTATGATCATACTAGAGATGGTAAAATATGATCCGACCCACTAATTCAATCTCTACTAAACATGTTCAAGTCGTAAAAAGGTTGATCTATTTAACTTATTTATTATTTAAGATGAATTCAGATTTTATATGTCTAATCTATTTAATCTATATAAGTTTTGGATGGAACCATATTGAATAATACCATAATGAGCTAGTGGGCTCCTCCCATATGGCATGCGGTACACCCTTTTTTTCCTAATTCTCCTAATATCCTGCCTCCAATTTGGTGGACTATGTCAAATCCTACGGTGGATAACACACCACGCCCCTTGTAGGCTAGGATTTTCTCTTCCCCTTCCTATCATTTTTCTTCGCACCACCACCGTTGTTATGCAGAGATGCTGAGGCCATGACTACAGGGGCTTGCTGGAGGCGAAGGAGTTGGAGGCAACCGAAAGATCCTAGTGGGGTGGAGGGTTGGAGTTGGGCATGATTAAGCCATCAAGGGTAGAGCCAGAGGCGATCGAGGCTCTGGTTGGGTGGAGCTGGAGGAGGCGAAGGAGGTAGAGCAATTGAGAGATCCTAGTGAGGTAGAGGGTCAGAGACGGCCAAAAGCGGTGTCAAGCCTTTTAAGGTGGAGCCAAAGACGGCCAAGAGCTCCAATCGGGTAGAGCTAGAAGCGATCGAGAGCACGGTGAGCCAGTGAAGGTGGAGAGGCGGCCGAGAGCATGGTCAAGCCTTTTAGGACGGAGCCAAAGGCAGCCAAGAGTTTCGATCGAGTGGAGCTAGAGGCAATCGAGAGCATGGTGAGCCCATGAGAGTGGAGAGGCAGCCAAGTGCACGATCAAGCCTTTAAGATGAAGCCGGAGGTAGCAGAGAGCTCTAATCAGATGGAGCTAGAGGCGACCGAGAGCGTGATGAGCCAATGAGGGCGGAGAGATGAACAGGAGCATGATGACTCGGTGTGGGCATAGAGGCAGTCAGGTAGAAATGCGGCGAGGACAGAGCTGCAGAGATTGGAGATGACGAAGTCACGAAGAGTAGATTTTTTTATTTATTTTTTAAACTATCATCAATAGGTTGGGTTATATTTTTTTTAATTGAGTTATAAACGAGTCATAAACTGGTCAGGCCGAATGGCCTATTTATTAAGTAGGTTGGGTTTGGGTTTTAAAACCTAACCTATTTAATAAATAAGTTAGGTCCGGATTTAGAATTTTTTGACTCAACCCATATTCGACCCGACTCGCTTATATCCGATCGGACCCGATTGCCACCCCTACTTAGTGCAAAGATAGGAACCTAATATATATATATATATATATTAAAACAAAGGCTTCTGCCTCTGTTTGACATGTGAGGTTTTGGAAAAAAGGGAGGAAGCCATGTGAAAAAAACAACCATCGCCTAAGCTTCGTATTCTGCTGCTTTGTTCACTTCAAGCCTTCCACTTGATTGAGACTCCTAAGGATGGAAAAACAACAAAGTGATGCCCGATTGAGACACTCACCCCAGACGATGACACCAATGAAGCCGAAAGTGTTGATGGAAAAATAACCAAATCTTTAAGCTTTCCTGTTCGGCCACCTCGTTTGCTTCAAGATCGACGAGAGGTGGCGGTGAGGAGAATGAGAAGGAGGTGGGCGAGGGCGAGATGGTTTGAAGCCAAGAAAGGAAAGAAAAAAGAAAGCACTTGAGGGATATTAGAGGAGGAAGGCCAATGTCGGTGATGATGGAAAGGAAGGCAACGGTAGAGACCGATAGGAGGTGGTGGTGAGGAGGATGGGGAGGAGATGGACAAGGGCTCGAAAAGGTTCGAAGCAAAAAAAAAAAAAAAAAAAAAAAACTCCATGCATCGTGGGGGTTAATATGCTAGTATAGATATTGTTACTGCTGTGAATCATCGGCTTCGAAATTGGAGGAATGGCTCCGCCTAGACAAGCTTGAGAATCTGCAAAATAAAGTCCGGATCGGAGAATTTGGTCTCCGACGAGGATCCTCCAATGCTCAAGTTAGAAACGGGCATGAGCTAATTTCTTTTGAGAGGGGTTTCTTGCTTACCTGGATCCTCGAGGTTCATGGTATTTGTGAAAAAAATTTTACATGATGGTTACGTCATTCCACTGATTTCGGACTGCTAATCTCGTCGTGGCGAGATTTCTGAAAACCTTTCGAATGGAATGACGGTTGCTGGTGTGATTAAGATTCTTAATTTATCACCGATGATATTAGGCGAGTAGGTGATAGCTTATTTACAACCTGATTATAGTTGTATTACGATCAATCTATGGGAAACTTTCTTCATCCGAGGTGATTTAAAAATGATAGGTGTCAGCCGAGGTATTTCCATAAATATTGGATCAGATCGACCCTCCGACATTAGTCATCTATTTAGAGAATATTATAATAATATCCTGATCTACAAGCACTCATCAGGATAGACTGAGTTGAGGTACCTTTGGGGTATATCAGTTGATCTGAAGTATTTTGTTACAACCATAACACTACCCCCTAGTGCTGAGCAGGTGAAAGGACTAATCATAGATAGTACCTCAGATCGGATGAGTTACTTTCCCATCTACAATTGCATACTAATATTTGATTGTCGCTGTTGCCAGGCAAGAGTAGTTACGATTGAAAGACCCATTCCATTCGCCGATGGAAAAAAGATAAATTTAATAACTAGTGTCTCATTGTCTTTTCCTCTCTTACTATAAAGCATGTGGAGAGGATAATAGGAGAACGAAAAGCATTTCTGAACATAAAACTTTCATTTTTTGCATACCTTTTTTTGAAGCTATCTTGTTAGGCTTTTGCTCCGAATGGATTTTTAGATGGCTGTGACATTGAAGAGGTTATAAGCTTAAAGGTTGCAAGCCAACATTTCACCTACTCAAACCCAGACTTTCGGGAGTTCCTCTGCTGAAGTCCCGGAGACTCCTTTAACATCTCTCCCTCCTATCCCAGATGATGTGGAAGGAGATAGGTCCTTGTCATGGAGTGATTTACGAAACTTAATGGGCAATGTTAGGGTTGAGCCAGTGGATTTGATGCAGAAAAATGCAGAGACAGCGATGAAAGCGACATTGGAAATGTTTACGGAGGTCATCCCCATTTCCTCCTCGACGTGCATTATCTCAGAGACGGAAGCAAATCTTTCCAAAGAGTCGAAAGGAGGAGCCATTAAGGCTTCCGGCTCCTTCAACTCGACCGATGCGGTTGGGGTTGTCGAACCACAGAGGGCAGAGATTTCTGGCTCAAATGTTTTTCCGACGAGGATCTAGGAGGAGGCGCCCCAAATGTCATCGGCTCCTTCCTCTTTTCCTACTGCAAATAATTTGGGAGTCGCTGTCGATTTCTTGAGAAGGCATCTTCCTCCTTTAGATAGGCTCACTTTAGAAGGCAAAGATGTCCAACATCAAGTATCTAGGATCTTCAACTCTTTGGCTTTACTCAGTCATTATCTGGCGAATTTCCTCGGAGCCGCTTTTGGGTTTTTACCTTTAGAACTTATGGAAGCGAAGAGTGAGCTCGAAAAGATCAAATATTGTCTTGAGCGGGAGAAAGCTGCTAATACTGATTTGATTAAGAAGATCGACTGCTCTGAGAAAGCCCTTTTCGAAGCTCAAGAAGTAATCGATCGAAAGAACGATGAGTTGAACAGAGCTTGTCGTAGGATCAAGATCCTTGAAAAGCAAAGGTCAGAAGCTGACCGTGAATGTCATCGTGCCTATGATGTCATCAATGCCTGAAGAGGACCTTGGTTGAAAGGGATGGATCTTCATCTAAGACCATGCTTCTTTGAGATTCCAATGATCGATTGACGAAGAGACCCAAAACTTCAAGCGAGGATCATCACGTGGAGGAAGCTTCATGGAGGTCCCAAGTTTCCTCCTCCATGGGAGGACCTACAGCTCGGAGGTCTCCAACTGAACCTCAGATATTAAACAATTCACTTGAAAGATTAAGGAAAGCTGGAACAAACTCTATTATTAAGGCTTGTAAGATTGGCTTTTATGTAGGCTTTAACAAGTGCAAAGAAATAGTTTTGCCTCATCTTCCTGATGGAGCCACTGAGTCCTTGCATACGGATCGGTTGGATATTAATCTGCAATCTATAATTCATGTTTGCATTAGCAAATTCTCAAATGTGTCTAATCTTGCTATCAAAGGAGATGAGGTAGATTTCGATGCATAGAGAGCTCAATTTGAGATCAGAAGGAGGATCTTTTCGAGGTAAATTATTGAGGAGATCTTGACGACATCCTCGTGCACATATGCTTTTCTTTTTTTTTTTTTATACCGAAACTTTGTATGAAGGCTTCATATATGAAAGAAATGCTTTTTTACCAAAGCGGTTCCTTTCTTATTCTTTTCTTATGTTTTTGAGATGTTCTAGATTGTCGAACCCATTTTCTTGCTTAACTGGTTATCTTCTTATCCTTGGCCCGACCATCTAGCGATTCATGGGAAGCCAGGAGGGATGTAATTTAAACCACCATTCGCATACCGATTACTGCGGCACATCTTTATACACTACCTCATGAGTGGAGTAGGGCACGATTTCAGCTCTCCATACCGATTTGTCATATCGATGACAAAGATCGCGTCTAATTGCCAGCCATCACGTGTCCATGCTGCATCGATCTCTACCGCATGCATTTAATATTCTGAAAAGATGAATCATTCGGATCTCCGCCAGTTCTATATAAGACCCAGATGGAATAAGGGTTGAATCTTGTCATCTTTTTCTTGCTGTGGATTTTTATCTATTTTTCTTTCTCTTACGAAAATAGCCCAATTTGGAGATTTCGAGTTCGCCCCTTTAGCCTTTCGATCGGAGGTAATGAAAGACGACCTAATACTAATTCATGATCAGTTCAACTTTCCTCTGAAGTTTCAACTCAAAGTTTTCAAACTGGAGGAGCAGGTCTGCAGCCCTTCTCCTGATCGGATCGAAGTGTATAAGGAGTGTTTCTGGGCCGGATTGAGGTTTTCTCTTCATCCCTTTTTTATCACTCTTTTTCATTTTCTAGAGATGTCGCTTTGTTCAATGGTGCCAAACTCGTGGTGCCATATTTGTGGCTTCACTGTGGCATACCTTTTGGCCGGGGTGGAGCTAACTATAATGCTCTTCCATTACTATTTTATGGTGAAGAGGCATCCTGGGGCTCGTGGCTAGTGGTACGTGACCCCCAGATTGAGAAAAAATGTTCCTTCACTGATTCGGGGCGCTCCTTCCACCGTTCATGGATGGAAGATCAGATTTTTGTTTGTTTTTCGAACCTCAGGAGAAGACTGGGGTTTCGTCGATTGGGAGGAGCCACAAAAAAATTTGTTGAAGGACCTATCGCTTGGTTCGTGTTTAAAATAGGACCTGAAGACCCTATGAAGTTATGAGGTTCCAGAGTTGAAGGAGTTGCTATCCGAGCAGATTCTGTTCAATGTTGGGATCAGCAAATTCAACTCTTTCAGTACGTGTTTGTTTTCTTTTATATCAATAATTTTTTTAAGTATGTAGACTTGGTGCCAGATGGTTAATGCTTTGAATTTCAAAAACCTATCAGAGTCCTCTTAAAGCTGGGGTTCAAAAAGGTCATTGTAAAAGAAAGATTCGTACAGCCGGTGAGAGGTCTACCCGTATTTGAATTAAACCTCTCCCAGTGCAACGATCTCCTATAGTTGAGGAGCCTAGTCTTTTCAGTATTGAGGACTTCCAGATCGTCCAGGTTTCGCATGACTCGAAGCTTCTAGTTCTAGAGGAGGGCCATGAGACTTCCATTGAATGTCTATTTAGCGAGGCCATTTTAGGCTTACCGGCTCTTGATATCCCTGAGCCTTTTCCAGAGGAAAAATTGTTCGGGAGAAAGGGAGCTAGTGAGCCCGCAATACCCAGAGTATTTTCTGCCAGGGATGCCGATGCTGATGCCGATGCTTCGAAAACTCATGCAGCAGCAAAATCAAAGGCTCCACTAGATGAGCTAAAAATTTTTGAGGAGAACAGTATTTCTGGGACTACATCGACCGAAGTCTATTATGATGGTTCGGCCTTACATAATTATAAACTGGCCTATGAAGCATTCTCAAATTTTCTTTTTCTGGCTGACGCGTCCGAGATACTGGTTGATCCTCTAAAGATAAGGAGGAAAAAAGCTCTGGACTACTTTGTCCGGATAAGCCAAGATCATAGATTGTTATTTTTTTTTTGTTTTTGTTTTCTCACTTTAGAACTTGTCCTTACGAACCTCACACAATGCCTCTGTAGCTTGCCTATTACATAAATGGGTTCATATAGAACATCATTGACTTTTCCAAAAGGATGACTAAACTTGAGATTCAAAGCACGGTCCTCTAGAAGGCAAAGGATCAGCTGTCCAAAGAGGCTGCAGAAACTTCGGACATAGTTGAAGAGGCAAAGAAGAAAGTTCTTGATGCTGAGATGGCATTGAAGAAATTTATGGAAGAGAATGTCCATCTAACCGATATTAATGGGGCCTTGGAGGTCGAGATCGCAAAACTGAGGGATCGAATCGTTAAGGCTGAAGCATCCGAGGCGGAGGCTTTTACTCTTGGCAAAAGCGATCGAGGAGAAGGCCTTGAAGGCGGTTGATGATTTTAGGGTGTCCAATGAATTCAAGGAAGAGAAGATCTTTTTTGCACTGGATGCCTATAACGAAGGAAAACATGATGTCCGTGAGGAAATAGCTTCGAAATATCCTGAGTTGGATTTAAGCTTCTTGGATATTCCTCCGAACGACTTGTCTTGAATTTTTGTTCTCTTCAGCTCTTCAGGAGTTTTTGTAAAGAATCTTGTTATGAATAAAATTTATTCCTTTTGTTCTCCTTGACTTTCTCATTTTGCTTTCTTCTTTTCATTTTACTCCGATATGAGGAGTTATTTCTTCGGCTCGTGCATTTTTGTACTTTCTAACCTCAGCTCATGAACCTACGAGCTGATCTTTTCGTTTTTCATGCACATATTCGACGAGACGTGCCCAGTCTTCTATGTGCATCATTAAATGCACATGGTTACGAAAGCAACGTAACCATGAATTTGACTCGAAATCTGATGCTTAATCGTGGGGTGGCAGATATGCCCACTCCCTAGTTTGCATGTGGCAAGATCGGACATTCATAATTATGATAGATCCACCTATTTATAGCGACATCCCATTCGCTAGCTACTCCATCTATGACATTTTTTGTCTTTCAGAGGAATGTCTACAAATTGATTCTATCTCCTACAAGAAGATGGAGTTCCTTCATCTCTTGATAGAGTTAGTTATCCAATCGAGAAGACAAGGAAGTGTTGGTTGATCTCGATCAACTTGGGGGTGTCGACGGCAAGGGCTTTGTCGTTCAGATACTTTCACTCTCGATCTTGAGACCTTTGTCATCCTACTTTGCCTGTAGGGGATGGTCTTTCGCTCGGTCCTGAGAGCTTTATCATGGCTCTATGGCTCTGAGAGGGCAGGATTTCGTGACTTACTCAAAGGGGCCTATGGTTGTGCCACCCTTGCAAGGAAGCAAGAAGGGGTTGAGCCACCACTTGAGTGTCTGAAGTTTAAATCTTATGGCTCAAAGGCTTCCTCAGCTATTATGTTCCCAGAAACTATGACTGGGGTACTGAAGGAGTTCTTCGAAGTCATATTAAGAAGCTTTATCCTGGTTGTCTATCATGGATCGGCATTCGATGGAGGGGTTCTTTGTTCTGAGTTTGAGGCAGAGTTGGATTCTAAGCAAACTCTACCTTGGTCTTGTCGGATTCTCCATCGTTGCCACTTTTTGGTGGCTCAGGTGGTAGCATTTGAGGTTGTGCCACTCCCATAGCATGGAGGGCATACGTCCGAGTAGTTGGAAGAGATCCTAAGGCTAGGTCGTATAGTCATGGACTTCAAAAATACCTAACTTCGGCATTGGTGGAAAGTCCATCACCTCGGATCTCGCGCCTCCATAGATCTGGATATCCTTTATAGGATCCCAAAGCCTCAAGTCTTCAGAGGAGCTCCTTCTGCATATAGACGATCTCAGCTTCATCAGGCTTTTGACCGTGTCTTCACATCGAAATTATGCTTTTGTAATTCCATTCGAGTTGTTCACTATTGTTCTTTGTAAAATCAATTGGATCATTGCTCTTGTAAAAGTTTTTTCTTTATGAAATAAAATGCTTTTGTTTCCTTCACATCGTACTTTACTTCTATTCTATCTATATTGTTATCTATCCCGATCAAAGGAACCTTGAACCTGTATGGGTTTCTTTAACCAAATAGGTCTGAGATGGTTCCGATCTGAGGAACTCGTTGTTAAATATCCTAAATAAAGAAATTTAATCCAAAATGATTTCGATTTGAGGAACTCGTTGTTAAATATTCCAAATAAAGAAATTTTATCCGAAGCAGTTTCGATCTGAGAAACTCGTTGTTAAATATCTCAAATAAAAATTTTTTATCTGAAGTGGTTCCAATCTGAGAAACTCACTGTTAAGTATTCCGAACAAAGAGATTTAATCCAAAGCAATTTTGATCTGAGAAACTCGCTGTTAAGTATCCCGAACAAAGAAATTTAATCCAAGACGGTTCCAATCTAAGGAACTCACTGTTAAGTATACTGAATAAAGAGATTTTTGTTGAGTATTTCAAACAAAGAGATTTAATATAAAGCAGTTCCGATCTAAGAAACTCATTGTTAAGTATCCCAAATAAAAAAAAATTTATTGAGTATTCCGAACAAAAAAATTTTTATTGAGTATCCCAAATAAAAGGATTTAATCAGACTTTCTTTTTCAGTTTGATAGCCGCATAAATATTCGTCTGATAGAGAAAGTACTTGAACTTGGAAAGCTACTCATTTATTTATTTCATTGGTAGTACATCCAGAGATTGGCTGAATTTCATGGCCTAGGAAGGAGTGTCCCATTGAGTTGTTTTAGTCGATAAGTCCCTGGTCACACAACTTCATCGATCTGATAGGGCCATTCCTAGTTGGGTGAAAGCTTTCCTCACTCAATTGACTTGGATACTTCTGCTCTTCGAAGGACAAGATCACTGGCTCGAAATTCTTTTGTCTTTATATGAGAATTATAATATCTGACGATCTTTTGCCGATATGCGGCCATCCTTATAATTGCTCGTTCTCTGGTTTTCTCGATCAGATCAAGATTGACTTTGAGCCAAATTAGATTAGTGTCCTCATCATATTCTTTAACTCTGATGGAGGGGAGCTCGAATTCTACTGGTATGATGGCCTCAGTCTCAAATGCCAAGTTGAAGGGAGTTTCACTTGTTAGAAAGCCTTTGAGTGGTTCGATAGGTCCACAGAATGTGATAGAGTTCTTCTGCCCATGACCCCCCAGTTCGATCTAATCTAGCTTTGAGATCTTGAAGGAGGATTCTGTTGGTCACTTCTACTTCTTCGTTCGCTTGTAGATGGCCTACTGAAGTAAAGCGCTACTCTATCCCATGATATTCATAGAAGTTTTTTAGTCAGAAACTATTGAACTATCTCTCATTGTCTAAAATCAATACTTTCGGAAGTCCATAGCGGTAAATGATTGATTTTCAAATAAAATTCCAAACCTTCATCTCTGTGATCTGAGCTAAGGGCTCGACTTCTACTTACTTAGTAAAGTAGTCAATAGCCATGAGTAGAAATTTTCGCTGGCCAAAAGCTTAAAAAAATGGGCCTAAAATGTCCAATCCCCACTGGGCGAAAGGCCAGGGGGATTCAATGGGAGTCGGGAGAGATGCGGGCTGACGCTGAACCCGGTCATTGCATTGACATTGTTCACATCTCCGAACGAAATTCTGAGCATTCTATTGCATTGTGGGCTAGTAATATCCTTGTCGAAGGATTTTGTAAGATAAAGATCGACCCCTCAGATGGTTTCTGCAGATCCCTTCATGAACCTCCCGCATAGCATAATTGGCCTCCGAATGGTGCAAACACCTCAGAAGCGGCAAGGAGAAAGACCGCTTGTACATGTCTTTATCGAGTAATATATACCTAGCTGCTTGATTCCTAACATTTCAAGCTTCTTTTCGGTCTGACGGTGTTTCTTCTATCTTCAAGTATTTTATGATAGGATCAATCCAGCTGGGCTCTTCATTGATTTGTTGAATTGTGTAGGGCTCTTCTAAACTCGAAGTTTTCAGAACTTAGAAGTAGGTTTCTCTCCCCAGATTGATGGGTAGCAAAGATGCGAGCTTTGATAAAGCATCCGTCTTAACGTTTTGCGTTCGTAGGACCAATTAGATGTCAAAATATTCGAAGCATGAGATTAAATCTTTTATCTTTTGGAGGTATTTCCTCATATTTTTCTCTCGAGCTTCGTATTCTTCCTTTATTTGCCCCACCACAACCTAGAAATCATCATACACTATCAAGCATTGGGCTTTGGTTTGCTGAGCAACTCTCAATCCAGCAATCAGGGCTTTGTATTTCATCTCATTATTAGTAGCTAAAAATTCGAAGCGGATGACGTATGCTGCCACATCCCCATCTGGACTGGAAAGAATAATTTCAGCTCCTTATCCTATTGAGTTTGAGGAGTCGTCAATGTGCAAGACCCATGTTTCCCCCGAATCTCTCCGATTCGGCTTCGGATCTTCATTACTTTGTGAGCTTGCAGGGTCTTCATATCTAGTCATCGGATTTTCTTCTTGGGGCTCCTCGCCCGGTATTGTATATTCGAGGACAAAGTTAGCCAAAATTTGGGCCTTAATGGATGGCCTCGATCGATAGTGAATATCCAACTCTGAGAGCTCCAAAACCCACTTTGCTATCCATCCAGAAGAATTCGGCTGATGTAGTACCGACTTTAAAGGCTGGTTCGTGAGCACTATTACGGTATGAGATTGAAAATAGGGTCGGAGTTTTCTTGCAGCAACAATCAACAAAAAAACTATCTTTTCTAACTTTGCATATCGGGTCTCTGCATCGTGCAGGATCTTGCTAATGTAGTATATAGGCTACTAGACTCATCCCTCTTTTTGGACAAGGACCGCGTTGATTGTCGTGTACAGCAAGATAGAGATAAAGCTCCTCATTTGGTGAGCAGAGGTGGGAAACTGAGATATCTTTTCATCTCCTCGAAGGCCTCCTGGTACTCTGGGGTCCATTAAAAATTTGTCGGTCGCTTGAGTGTTTGGAAGAACGGGAGGCATCTTTCAGCTGACCTGAAAACAAAACGATTAAGAGAGGCAATTTTTTTAGTCAAGCTCTGTACCTCTTTTATAGTCTTTAAATGTGACATTTCTAAAATCATCTTAATCTTCTCTGGATTTACTTCGATTTCTCTACGAAAAATCATGAAATTGAGGAACTTGCTGGCAGTGACTCCAAAAGCATACTTCATAGGATTCAATTTTATTTGGTATCATTGAAGTGTGTCAAATATTTCGCGGAGGTCATGCACGTGATCAGGTATCGATCGACTTTTCACCAACATATCATCGATATAAGCCTCTATGTTCTTGCTAATCTGATCTTTGAATATCTTATTGACCAGCCTTTGATATGTGGCTCCTGCATTTTTTAGTCTGAAAGGCATCACCCTGTAATAGTAGAGCCCACAGTCAGTAATAAAGGTCATTTTCTACTCATCTTCTAGGGCCATCCAAATTTGGTTATAATCGGAGAAGGCATCCATGAAGCTGAGGAGTTCATGCCTAGAAGTGGCATCGATTAGTTGGTCAATTCACGATAATGGATAGCTATCTTTTGGGCAGGCTTTATTTAGATTGGTGAAGTCGATGCACATACACCACTTTCCATTTGCTTTCTTTACGAGAATAGCATTCGCCAACCAGTCTGGGTACATAGCTTTCTAGATGAAATCGATCTTCATCAGTTTGTCTACCTCCTCAGCAATTGCCTTTTGGCATTCAAAAGCGAAGCTTCTCTTCTTCTGCTTGACTGGACGATAGATCAAGTCCATCTTCAGGTAATGAGCCATTACCGATGGGTCGATCCTCGGCATATCGCAGCTGACCAAGCAAAAAGATCCACATTTGCCTGCAAAAGATCGATCAGTTGATGTTTTGTTACCTGATCAAAGCAAGACCTAATTTTCAGTCCGTTGGAGATTTTTCTTCTCCAGTGGTATATCCTGAAGGTCATCAGATGGTTGAACTCGATTTTCTATGAGGTC
The DNA here is from genome assembly GCA_006176705.1 of Cocos nucifera. Classification (NCBI taxonomy): domain Eukaryota; kingdom Viridiplantae; phylum Streptophyta; class Magnoliopsida; order Arecales; family Arecaceae; genus Cocos; species Cocos nucifera. Next base: position 731,702 of record QRFJ01000058.1, on the reverse strand, counting down.
GTCTCGTGCATCCAGCCCTATTGAAAACTCTGGTTGGTTTTCCGCAGGGTCCTCTACTTGGAGCTTAGCGGCGAAGCACTATCGGGCGATGGTCTAATTGCCCCGAATCTTTCCCATGCCATGAGCTGTCAGGAATTTGATCAGGAGATGATAGCTGGATACGACAGTCCTGAGTTTCCACAAACTTGATCTTTTGAGGATGGCATTATAGGCAAAGGGAAGTTTGATGACAAGAAAGTCCACATGTATGGTCACTTGCTGAGACAGAGTGTCCACGGTTGTAGGTAGATTGATCATTCCTTCCGGTGTTATGGTACTGCTAGAAAATCTTTGGATCGACACGTCAAATGAAATTAACCGATAAGAAGAGAGTCCCATAAGAAAAAAGATAGAAAAGTATAAAATGTTGACTGAGCTTCCATTATCGACAAGTATGTGGTGTACGTTGAAATTAGAAACATTCAAGAAAACAACCATTGCATCATTGTGCGGTTGTTGTACACCCTCTGCGTCCTGCTCAGTGAAAGTTATTTATTGTTCAGGCTCGTCATCATGTCTAGGCTTCTTTGATGCTGCCGCTTCAGATGATCCCTCGGTAATCATATAGATTTCTCCATGAAGAGGTTGCTCCTTCGCTACCACTAGATCTCTTTCCTCCTGCACAAGCATTGGCATTTGTCACTGCGGCTGAGGAGGTGGCTGGCGAGCCCTTAGCTAGGACTGTTGCAGCGGGGTTCTTCCATGAACGAAGCGTTCAAGCCTTTCTTCCTGAATTAACCTTTCAATGGCATCGCGAAGGATGCAGCAGTCTTCAGTGTCATGACCATGGTCACAATGATAGAAGCAGAATCTCATAGTATCTCGACATTCCAAACCGGCCCGCATCTTCGAAGGTTGGGGGAGTTGGTCTTGGATCTGCATCAAAACTTCTCCCCAGATGGCATTCAAAGGCATATAGTTGTTGAAATGCCTCGGAGGAGACCGCTGTCGATCACACCTTGGTGGGCTAGGAGATCGGTAGTTCTGGAAAGAGCTTCCACCTTTATTCTTCCTAGGTAGAAAGTGGGAGCGCCGGTAGGACTCCCTTTTTGAGGGAAGGCACTCCTTATTCAACCCCGTCTGATCACCATTAATGGGAGAGACTTCGGCGAAGGCTTCTTCGACATTGGTATACTTTCTCGCCTTCTCCAATATACCATTAAAGTTCTTTGGATAAGACTTCACCAATGACCTCTTCAGGTCATTTCTTTGCAATCCAGCCATAAAAGTGGACATCGCGATCGACTGATCAAGATTGCAGACTTCTAGGATAGCCATGTTGAAATGGCTCAGATAGCTATGGATCAACTCACCATCCCTCTGATGAATGGTGTATAGATAGTCGGATCGCTTCTACTGCCTGAGGCTGCTGATAAAATGCACTGCTAGAGATTGACTCAGCTCGTTAAAAAAATGAATCGAGCTAGGCTTCAGAATTAAGTACCATTGTCGGGCTACCCCCTTAAGAGTGGGGGGAACACCCGATAGAGAGTAGCATCCGATGCTCCTTGAAAGAGTAAAGCTGCATTGAAAGTTTCAATATGATCGACGGGATCGACAGTCCCGTCGTAGGTCTTGAGCTGAGGCAGCTTGAATCTAGGGGGTGGCAATTTTTGTAGGATCATCTCATCGAATGGAGGCTCGCCGCTAAGACCGTCAAAAGGTTGAGGAGAGGAGGCCTTATTCAGAGCTTCGAGTTTCTTGTCGAATTTTCGAAGCTTTTTTTCAATCATCAAGTCCTGGTCGGTGAGGGCCTCGGACTGCTGGAGAGAACGACGGTCGGAAGTAGAACCGTACCCTAATTGTGGGCTAAGAGATCATGGATGGGGTTGCCCTCGCCCGAGACTTTATGGAGGTGACAATGTGGGTGCAACTTGCTGAAAGGATGCCAGCGGCTGGATCAGCACCGCTGCTGGTGGCGTGAGTGGGACCATCGGAGGCATCGATTGCACCGTTGAGGGTGGAGCAGTAGCAGTCAAATTTGACTGTGATGTCATTGAGGAAGGCGCAATCATAGTTTAGACCGCTTGGATAGCGATCGTCAGGAAATGGACCTACTGAAGGAGTAAGTTGAATTGATTCATGATGACATGGGCCGACTGGATGGGTGGAGAGACTTCCACCATAGGGGGCCTGAATGTGATCATCAACCCTCAGGTCCGATTGCTATGGGGTGGTCACCTCAGCGATGTCGTTGAGATGGGATGAGGCCTTTTTCGGAGCTATTGTTATTTGTTGTGGATTGGTTTGATTTTTAAAGACCGGACGATCAGCTTTTCATAGAAATTATGGTAGGCTAAAAGTTTAGCCTGCCCTCATTCTATTGCCACTCTATTACTGTTATGAATCATCGGCTTCAGAATTGGAGGAATGGCTTCGCATAGACAAGCTTAAGAACCTACAAAATAAAGTTTGGACCGAAGAATTTGATCTCCGACGAGGACCCTCCGGCGTTCAAGTTAAAAACGAGCAAGAGCTAATTTCTTTTGAGAGGTGTTTCTTACTTACCTAGGTCCTTGGGGTTCGTGGTATTTATGAAAAAGTTTTTACATGATGGTTACGCCATTCCGCTGATTTTGGACCGCTAATCTCGTCGTGACGATATTTCTGGAAACCTTTCGAATGGAATAATGGTTGCTGGTGTGATTAGGATTCTCAATTTATCGTCGATGATTTTGGATGAGTAGGTGACAGCTTATTTATGATCTGATTACAGTTGTATTGCGATCAATCCGTAGGGGACTTTCTTTATCCGAAGTGATTTAAATATGATAGGGGTCAGTCGGAGTATTTTCATAAATATTGGATCAGGTCAATCCTCCGGTATTAGTCATCTATTTAGAGGATATTATAATAATATCTTGATCCATAAGCGTGGATAGACTAAGCTGAGTGCCTTTGGGGTATATCAGTCGATCTGAGGTATTTTATTACCACCATAATAGATATTTTTTTTTTCATCAATCTACTTTGTTGAGAAGGCGTCAAAACCGAATTAATTCTCTTTCAAGATCAATAAGATAATCTATAGGAAAATGATTCCCACATCCGGGCTATTCCCCTTGAAAACGTTCAGCCGCGATGGCAGCAACCACCAACTGAACATGCCAATTGATTATCGAATCCTTTATTTAAAGTCTCTTTCTTACGGAATGAACTTCTTATTGCAGCAATATTTGAAGATGAGATTGAAAGAGTGGTCCGAAGGATGCATCAAGATAAGGCGCCAGACTCAAATGACTTTCCCCAATTCTTTCTTTCACTTTTGGTACCTGATCAAGCCAGATGTCTGTACAGCCGTAAAGTATTTCTTCAGGTATGACACCATGCCTCATGGAAAGATACTTAGATAACACTTATACCCAAGAAATATAATCCATTCCAAGCATAGGATTATAGATCAATAGCTGATGTGATACCGTCTATAAGATAGTTGCTAAGGTTTTAGCTAATGACCTAAAATATATTATGCCTGGTATAGTTTCTCCTACTTAAGGGGCTTTTATATCAGGTCCCAATATGGTAGATAATACCTTGCTTGGTCAAGAAATCCTACCTTTTTTCTATCAAGAGCATTTAGGACTAAAAGCTTAATGGCCATAGACATTGAAACATTTGATCGCATTAATTGACATTACTTGTTGCTTGTTTTATCATCTTTTGGCTTTCATCTGTAGTTCATATCATGCATCAAGTCATGTGTTCTTAACCCTAGTTTTGCCCTTCTTGTCTTTGGCACTTCTTAGTTCTATCCCTCAATGGGCCTAAGACAATGCTGTCCATTGTCACCTCATCCTTGATAATGTGCATGGAGGTTCTTTCTAATCTACTACAGTGGAGGTTAATGCTGTGCAAGCCTATCGATCCAACAAGGGGGCCAGGCATTTTCCGAATATTCTTTGTTGATGATTGCTTGTTGGTAGCTCATGTCACCACATGGGATGCAATGTATTTCAAAATGGTGCTTGACCTCTATTGCCACCTATCAGGACAATCGTGAGTACGACAAAGTCTTTCATCCTGAAAAAAAAAAAAAAATGATCCAGTTCACCCATGATGTGTCAATTCGGATCCATGTGATTATTTATTGAAATAATAATAATATAATAAAAAGACTAAATTATCATGTAACTGCATGGGGTAGTTATAATGCATGCAAAGGATATAACCGTTGGCCAAAAAGGTGGCCGTTGATATACAAAGTATATAAAGCTAAGTCTTTTGAACATGGAGGATGATAAAAAAAAAAAAAGAATTTTGTATCCTTCTGAGTTGTATATTTCTCAAAAGCAATAGTAAACAACTACAAAAAATAAAAAGGTGCATGAAATTAAATCTTGGTTCTTAGTCTTCCTTTGAATACTCTCATTCAATCAACTATGGAGCAAATGATTTTTGCAAATAAGGTATGCATCTAGACTGTGAAACCTTATTGTACTTCATTATTTAAATGTGATTATATTGAGACTAATGATACAAATTGAAGATCTTAGGATTATATGCTTGAACACGATTAGAATCATGATTTCTTAATTTTCTTCATTGGTATCAGAGCTTTTTTAATTTGTTTCCTAGTCTTTTGTATGTTTTTAACATGTTGATAGTATGTTAAAATTAATTAAACAAGTTTTGAAAATTTTGGTGCAATTTTTTGGATTTTTTTTAAAATATGATCACGAGCCCCTCTTTAGATACTTATATCTCTCCCTATATTCATTACACCTGTGTGCATAATTTATACTATTAGAAAGTAGATGTATAGAGCTTTCCAATGGTATATCATATACTTAATTTGGATTTAAAACAAGGAGATATGACTCTCCAAAATTGTAGGTTGAAGATGATCTGCTTGTTTTTCTCCCAGTCATGTTGTGTGTATCGCAGTCACAACTCTAGGTGTCTTAAAAATTGAAACACATTCTACCAACGAAAAGATTACATAGACAAATCTCTCCCATCAAAAAAAAATTTCAGCATCAGAAACCACCGAGATGGTGGTGCATGGCATACACGCACCTCTATCGGCGCATCACATGTCTCACGTGCATGGCATGTGACTTCGGACATCTGGATCGCCAGGCCTAAAAGATCCAAAAAATATTTTTTTAAATATATGTGACTTAAAATTAATTCTTTGGATAATTTTTTTGATAATTAATTAAAAATTTATAAAAAAAATTAAATAGTTTATTGGAACTTATTATTTCTGTATATGTTATAAGAAATTATGGCACCTATGATGAGGACACCCAAGAGGATATTCACTCAATAACAATAGTTTGGAATGATCGGGATGATTAATAATTTGGTTAATCTGCCTATGGAACTAAGGGGATGATCTTCAATGCCTAGTGAGGCATATTATTAGAGTTAATGGGCTGATTCAAGATATAATTTGGGATGAAGGTCTGCTAATTGATATAGATAGATATAGAGCTCTTAGGTCAGCTTTACCCATGCCCAATCAGAGGGGTATACTTGATATGCTGTGGCACAAGTTGGATCACCACATGAGTAGATCGTATAGGCGATTGGTTAGAAACTTTGTCAAGGAATATGATAATTGGGTAGCAAAAAATACTATGTGTCATTCAATGGGACTGTCTATGCAGGATAGTATGAGACAAAGTTTGGTAAAACTGATGCTACCTAAAGTTAACTACGAGTTGCCTATTGACCTACATCTAGACCTTATTAGATCTTTTTCTGTCATGAGGATCTATAGGGGTTTCTAGATCATGTTTATTTTTTTGTTAAACAATATGTTGTTAATTATGTAACTGTTTATGTGATAATTTATAATTATTACATATATATCTGTTATTGAATACTTTAATATTTATTATATAATATTATTGTTGAATCTTGAATTTGTGTAATTTAAGATATTTGTTCCTTGCATTATTAATTATGTTAATTTATTGCGCATTAGAGTCTTAGATGATGATTGGAAACTTAGTGAACTTTCGATTCTAAGTCTAATGTAAAAATAAATACTAGCATAATTAATTATAGTTTAGGATTTTGTATGTATATAAATTTAGACTTTATTGCATAATGTCTCATGTTAGTTTATATTTACATATCAATATGACATCTACTACTAAGAATATTGTTGCTGAGCTTAATAAGGACGAAAACCTCAATGGTGATAACTATGAGATATGGAGCATGAAAATTCAATATGTCCTAGAAGAGCAAGAGGCTCTTGAGGCTCTCAATATGTTCATGCCAATACCTACTGAAGGCAACACGGAACAACATGTGAAAGACCGTGAGGCCTATGAGGCTTGAAAAAAGAAGAATTCCCTGGCTCACATAATGTTGTTGAGTAGTCTGGATGATGACATCATCAGGGAGTTCCGCAAATATGATAATGCGAAAGACATGTGATTCATATTAAAGGACAAGTTTGGAAAGACATCTATTGCTAGACTTAGGGCACTTACTATTAAATTCGATATCTATAAGAAATGCCCTATGATCCGTTCCCTACCACAAAGCTGGGAGCATATATATGGAGATGCACCTTACCCATAATGTGAACATCAAGACTATGAAAGATGCTATGCATCATCTTGAACTTGAGGAAGAGTGCCTTGAGATGAACAAGGTTGGTACAAACGTGTACATGGCTGGATCAAGTTCACAGGATGGACATGGGCGCAAACGCCAGAATGGTGGGTTCTAGAAAAAGAAGGGGAAGGGATAAGCCTGAAAGAAATCAAAGTTTAATCAACACGGAAAAGGAAATGCTCCTTCCAAGAAGAAAGTGAAAAACATTGCAAAGATCAAGTGTTACAATTATGACAAGAAGGGCCATTTTGCTTGCGACTGCACCGAGCCATCTAGAAAGGTAAAAGACCTTTTTGCACTTAAGAGTGTTGTTAGTATTTTTAGCTCTATTTTTCTAACTGAATCTAATCCTTTGTGGACAATAAACTCAGAAGCAACAAACCATATAGCGAAAGACAGAGATGCCTTCGTAGAGTTTCGGCGACTCCCACATGGAGCAAAGTGGATATATGTAGGCAATAATTCCAAAATGGAAGTCAAAGAGATTGGAACATGCAAATTAGATATGCGTGGTGGCCGAACCCTGTACCTGCATGATATGCTTTATGATCCAACTATTTGTTGAAATTTAGTGTCTATTAGTTTGTTGATTAAGCTAGGTTTTCATTTGATTTTCAATAAACAAGGTATTGTTTTGTATTTGGAATAAGTTAAGTATGGTACTGGTTATTTTTTTAATAATTTTATTATATTAGATGTTGAACAAACTTCTATTAATTTATGTTTTTCTTTATTTACATCTTTTATTGATCTTGCAAATGATGTAAATATATGGCATGTTAGGCTTGGTCATACTGGCCAACAACATATGAATCGGTTAGCCAAAGAAGGCTTACTTGGTGATATAGATAAAGTAGAACTATCTACTTATGAAGTTTGCCTAGCTAGAAAAATAGCAAAAAAACCATTTGGGAAAGGCACAAGAGCAAAATTTCTATTGCAATTAATACATTCAGACATATGTGGTCCTATGAATGTGAAGGCAAGGCATGGTGCTATTTATTTCATTACATTTATTGATGATTTTACTTGCTTTGGTTATGTCTATTTGATATCTCATAAATCCGAAGCTTTGAGTTGCTTCATTAAGTATATGAACTTAGTTGAGAATTAATTGATAGAAAAATCAAAGCTCCTTATTAGAACCGACCATGGTCATGAATATTTGTCTGATGAGTTCAAACAGCTATGTGATGAAAGGGGAATACAACGATAGTTGACTATTCCTTATACACCACAACAAAATGGTATTATAGAACAAAGAAATAGAACCTTACTTAAAATGGTTAGGTCAATGATGGCACAAGCAAACTTGCCTATCATCTATTAAGATGATGCATTGCTTACCACCACATTTGTCCTTAATCGAGTACCTTTCAAATCAGTTGCCATAACTCCATATGAGTTATGGACTAATAGAAAACCTGACTTAAGTGTTTTAAAACCTTGGGGGTGTGCTGCTTTTATTCACAATCCTTCTCATAAATATGAAAAATTAGGTCCAAGGGAAAGGAAGTGTATCTTCATCAGATACTCAGAACAGTCAAAAGGATATGTATTTATAGGTGAACAAGATAATGACATAGTAACTGAATTTGAATCATGAGATATCATATTTTTAGAGAATAACTCTCCTTGATAGGGCGAGATAGGTCAAGATCTATCTCTATATGAAATTGAGGACCAGTCGGCGTCCACTATACCAACTAAAATGGATTCTTTTCCGCATGGGAGTATTTTAAATAACAATGAATCAGTTTCAATTGACACTAAAATACAACTTGTAGCAAATCCATCTAATATTGTTGGTCCTAGTAGGAGTAATATAAATATTGATGAATCAATTTATCAATCTCAACCTCGATGAATGAGTCATGCACACATTCTCCATTGTCATTTTGAGATCGAAGGAAAAGCATTTATAGTTACTCCATAGGATGAAGAGGAGCTGAGAAATGTGAATGAGGCCCTCACATGCTCTGCCTAGGATAAATGGATTAAGACAAGGGAAGAAGAGATGGACTCTATGAAATCAAATCAAGTGTGGGAGTTGGTTGATTTACCAATGGGATAGAAAACTATTGAGAACAAATGGATTCTCAAAATCAAACGTAAGGCTGATGGAAATATCGAAAAATACAAAGCTCGCCTAGTAGCCAAAGGATATACACCATAGAAAGAAATTGATTATGAGAAAACTTTTTTGCTTGTTGTGAAATTTACCTCTATTAGGCTAATTTTGTCCATTATAGTCAGCTTGGATCTAGAACTACATTAAATGAATGTAAAGACTGCATTTCTTAATGGAGAACTGGAAGAAAAAATCTATATGGAACAACCTATAGGTTTTGTTAAAAAAGGTCAAGAGCATAAGATGTGTAGACTTAAGAGATCTATCTATAGCCTTAAGCAGTCTTCTAGATAATGGTATATTTGATTTCATAATGTAATCATATCATGTAATTTCACTATAATTGATGAAGACCATTGTGTCTATATAAAAAGGTCCAAAGATAAGTTGGTGATCTTATCACAATATATGGATGACATACTTATAGCTGGCAGTGACAAAGAGTATGTTAAAGAAATAAAAGAGTGGTTATCATCTAAGTTTGAGATGAAAGATATGGGTGAAGCAGCATATATTCTTAGAGTTAAGATTTCAAAAGATCATTCAAGAAATTATTATCTCTTTCACAAAAGTCATGTATTAAGAAAATTCTTGAACAATTTAATATGCAAGATTGCATGCCTATAAACACTCCCATTTCTAAAGGTGAAGCTTTAAGCCGAAGAATGTGTTCCAAAACTCCACAAGAAAGGAAGCAAATAAGAAGAGTCTCTTATGCTAATGCAGTCGGTAGTCTGATATACGCTATGATGTGTACTAGACCTAATACTTGCTATGCTATTGGACTAGTTAGTAAGTATCAATCTAACCCAGGACATCAACATTAGAAAGCAGTTAAGAGGATTCTGAGGTATCTGAAAGGCACAATTGATTATTCATTGTATTATCAAGGGAAAGATCTTCAACTTAAAGGATATACCGATGCTGATTGAGGAGAAGATTTGGATTAAAAAAAATCTACCTTGGGATACGTTTTCTAACTAAATAATGACATCGTATTGTGTAGTAAGAAACAATCCTATATAGCTTTATCTACAATGGAAGCTGAATTTATAATATTTTTAGCAACGGTGCAAGAAGCTATGTGGCTAAAATAATTCCTAGTACATTTGGATATATCTGATAATGCTATTGAACCAGTGATCGTTAGTTATGATAGTCAAGCTGTAATAGCCTACACGAAGGATCCCAAGTACCATAGAAAGATGAAATATATTGATATTAAATATAATTTTGGAAGAGACATGGTTACAAAGAAAGAGGTGAACATGAAATATATATCTACGCATGATATGGTGGCAGATCCCTTCATGAAACCTATTGCAAAGAAAGTTTACAATAGGCATGTAAAATCATTGGGTTTGCATAGATGTTGATGTACTTATATTATGTATTTTTCCAGACATGTTCATGTAAATTATATTATCAATGTTAATGTTATTTATGCCTAAATTATTTTGTTGATTCATATACATATTTGAATATATATTTGGAACATATATACATTAAAATCTGAGAAGTATGTCAAATAGATAAAAAATTGACCTTTTCACATAGGCAATCACCTTCATTATCTAAGTGATTAATTGAGATGAGATAGTTATAAACTTATTATTGTCTTGAGTGATAATATAGAGAGCTCGAAGTTTATAACATTAATGTCACCTATTGGAATGTATTTAATCATATGTGATTAAATAAGATATCTGTCTTAATGCCAGATGAGAGTGTTGATGCATAAATTGTAGATTTGCAGTAGAAATGTGAACTCAAAGTTAGACATTAGGAATGCTTGAACTATCATCTACATAGTATTTATACAGACATATGCTCCATAGAAAAGGAGAAAATACTATGGTACGTGATTCATACCATATATGCAATGAGTGTCCAATTAGGACAATACAAGTCTAATCTCTACTTGGTATTGTGTGAAGCTCTAAGGTTATAAGTAATCTTCGCCCTATGCCTTCACGGCTGCGATCAATTACTCGAGACTTAATTTGGTGCTTGCTATCTTAGATTGTTGCTAAAGGATCATGAATAATTTGATCTGGCGGGACATTCCTAGAAAAGCAAATTAAATTAAGGTTAAGAGAATCGTGAGATAAGGAAGATCATTATAGTATTATCACATCAATTGTGTTTATTGATCGATCAATTATATATGTTTATTTGGCATAAACATAATTATGAACTAAAAAAAATTATATAAAAAAAAAAGATTATGAGAGATATGAATGTGATAAATGATCTAGGGTACTGTATACTGTATCTACTCTAAACTCCATCAATTGAGATGCTATATTATCCTAATAGGTATGTAGCAATCGTGCTCTCGAAGTATGCACCGGTCATACAGTCTATTTGTGAAGTATGAAAATTGTAGAAATTGAAATGAGAATTATTCCATCTTGTGTGAGTGGGAGATGAAAGAAATATGGCCCGGGTCACCAATGATGGGTCAACCCGGATCTATGTGATTATTTATTGAAATAATAATGATAAAATAAAAAGATCAAATTATTATGTAACTACATGGGGTAGTTACAATGCATGCAAAGGATGTAACCGTTGGCCAAAAAGGTGGACGTTGATATACAAAGCATATAAAGCCAAGTCTTTTGAATATAGAAGGATGATAAAAAAAAAGAAAAAAAAGGGAATTTTGTATCTTTCTAAGTTATATATTCCCCAAAAATAGCAGTAAACGAATATGGAAAACAAAAAGGTATGTGGAATTAAATCTTGATTCTCGGTCTTCCTTTGAACACTCTCATTCAGTCAAAAATGGAGCAAATGGTCTTTGCAAATAAGGTACACATCTAGATCATAAAACCTTGATGTAGTTCATTATTGAAATGTGATTACATTGAGACTAGTGATATAAATTGGAGTTCGAACCATTGCTTCAAGTGAAGTCGAAGGAGGGATTCAGACATATCTAAGTGTTCCATTATTAGGTAGTCGACCTTCAACCTAACACTTTTGGTCACTTACTAATAAGATAGCATGTAGAATCAAAGGGTCGAACGAAGAGTATTCTCCCTGGTGTGTAGAGAAATCTGTTGCAACCGGTTCTATCATCTCTACCGATATATACTATAGCTGTGGTACGTATTCTAGATTATCTTTTGTGAAAGTTAGAAGAGAAATTTCAGACATTCTCATGGGGTATGATTATGCACAGAGAGGGCTGCATCTTATATCTTGACACGTGGTTTGTGCTCCAAAAGTATCCAGGCGAACAAGGTGTCAAATCATTGATGATTAAGCAGCGGCTCCTTCGGTGCTTTCTTCTGATTCCTTGTAGGCCCAGGTAGTGGTTGCAAAATATAAGTTCTTGGGGTCACAATCTACCTACTGCATTTCACAACATCCATCCTTTATTTATAAAAAATGGTGGCTGCTTCTGTACATGCTCGGTTTCAATTCAGTAATGGGGTCTCTATTCACACATTAACCAACCGATCCATGGTGCTGTAACATCTCCTTGATGCACTGGTGTACTTATTTGAATGTGGAAATGGACCTTACCAACATTACTTTGGATCACTTCACCTCCCAGGACAAGTTAAGGGATCAGCAAAAGCTTTGGGCTGTGTTTTCAACTGATTTGGTGGCCTACGTCATCAATATTCCTATTTCAACTTCCAATTGTGTAGATCATCAGGTCACCTGGGGCTTCAGGCATATTTCCACGGCTTCGCTGGCTGAGCCTTTGGACCAAGGTATCGCTATTCGCTAAATTAGCTGCTTGGTTATGGAAGCTGAAAGCACCTAGAATTTTTTGTTGGAAATTGATATGGATGAAATTGCCGTGCAAACGTCACTTGACTTCTATTGGTATTGTTCCACTTGATTCCACAACTCGTGATTTATGCCCCAATCATTTGGAAGATGTGGCCCACGTCTTACTGCTTTTTAATTGCCGACCACCGCCGTATTGATGTACCTGGGTCTTTGTTGGGTTGGCTTTGCTGGATCTTTTATCCCGGCCTCGGTAGAGGCTTAGGATAAATCAATATTGGCATGTTTAGGCTGGCGGTCATGGAATGAACCAAATCGGAGAGTATTTCAGCATAAATCCAAGACACCTCGGCGGCTGGTGAGGTATGTTTTGGGTTACGTGCTAGATGATGACTCCTCTAGCGCTCATGATTATGTTCGAAGAACTAGGAAAATATTGAACAACAGTTGCTACACGTATCATTTTTGTAATGTAAATGATTTTTAATACTTATCATGGCACATTAAAATTAATCCTACTCACTAGTACATAGATAGGATGAGTTAAAATTATAGCCGCAGAGATCTTAGTTGATTATTTTGAAAATACAAAAAAAAAAAAATAGATTGCAGGAAACTAAGAAAGAAACAAAAAAATTATAATAAAAATATTTTTCATTGATCAAAATAAAATATATAAAGAAAAAAATAAAAATGCGATATAAGACAACTAATTCAAGTTGATTTTATAACTGTGCTCGATGGTAGATGTACTGTAGCATGGTTGGAAGGTTTGGTTTAGGAACTCCAAAGAAGAAAGGTACATGAGAGTATTGGAATATGGAAAAAAGGAATAGTGACACTAGGATTAAGACCTCTCTTAGATTTGATGGAAAGCGTGCTAAGGTTAGTACCTTCTCTAGACTTTTGGAGAAGAGAGAAAGAGAGGGAAATAATAGCTTGGAGAGAGATTGGGCGTTGTTTTGATTGATTTTTTGATGAAAGTGTTGAGGCTTATTTATAATTGTTGGAAGGAAGAAGGCTATCATATTTTCTAGACGTCGGATTAAAGGAAGAGGATAAATAAATGGCTCTTTGGATGTTGACCGTTAGATCTTTGATCAGTTGCTTCCAAGCCATTGATTTTTAAGTCGCGTTCACACTTGGATCCATGTAAAAGATTATTTTCTAATCTGGATCCTTGAATCTTGAGAACTTGCATCTAATCCCTTCACAAGTAAGTCATGTTCATACTCAGATTTGATTAGCTCTTGAGCTGATTGCCTGGTTCACTCGAATCTGAAAAAATTTAAATCCAATTTGAGTTGCATGAGCCCAAACTCCTGATTATCTATAAAATAGACTAGAGAACATCAAATTTTAATAAAATAATATCAATTATTATAATATTTAGTGCCTCTAGTGATTTAATTTAAGTGTTTATCATACCTCCCAACTTGAACTTTGCTCGTCCTCTAGTAAAATAGATAAATTAGCAATATATACCGACTCGGTCTTAAATTAAAAGTTAGTTAAACATTCCTAAAGATAGTTGATATCCGGCTAGACCGTTTAAGAGGTACATCATCGGATTATTAATTCGACCAAGTTAGTGGTAGAGTATTAGCCATAGAAATTTTTTTAAAAAAAATTTTTCACCAACTTTCCACTTTACTCTTTAAATCCTCTAATTTAATGTGAGATGGATTTATTGTCAACTTATAATTTAGTCTCCTTATTATCCACCTCTTTTTTTTAAACTGATTTCTTGCATTTCCATCTTTTAATACGAACCACAATGCTTGCTCAGGCGAAGGAGCCCAGTTACTTAGTGAGACAATGCTGAATTCTTTTTTTAATTCATATTGCCTACTTTTTTATGCGAATATCATTGCTTGCTTAGGCAACGAGATCCGGTTATTTGGTGAAAAATTAATATATATTTTTTTAGCAGATTCTAAGAAAAACTTTTGCATATTTTAACATTTTCATCCAACTCCCATAAAACAGATTTTTTATTGAGATTGGTAAGAAGAAGGTTCTCAAATCACTCTTAAGATTTGGTCTGGCCGTCTAATCCCTACCATTCATTGAGTTTTCTTAATAATTTACTCATCAGTATCTCTAAAATTATCTAAATCATTAATTATTCATCAATTAGGATGCCTAATTAACTTTTAATCAAAACAAAGTTTAGGTATATAAAGCTAATTATTTCAAATCATACTTGAGGACTCACTCAAATTTAAAATTAGTTATTCACCCCTCCAATCTTAGTTTTGAATATCCCCAATGGAAGAAGAGAATTATAATATAATCAAAATAAAATATAATAAGAAAGGATACCATTTGAGTTTGATGTATACATTCATTATTGAGAGATCCTTTATTATTAAGCATAGTGTGTTCTAGACTCCAGCTGGCATCAACATGGCTCCCCCCAACTTGGTTAATATCATCACCCATCCACTCTACTGTAGAGATCCTACTTAGCTAATTATCTTTCTCAAATATTCCTACAAAATGAAAAGAAACTAAAAAAAATTATATACGCTGAGTTGCCTCCCAACAAGCGCTAAGTTTAACGTCTTTAGCCAAACTATATTCAGTTTCATATATAGACTGGGTCCCATAATTTAATTGAATCAACTTACTCACTATCTTAATTCCATCCACATAATGTTTCAATCGTTGGCCATTCATTTTGAAGGTGTTTTCCTATTTAAGATCTTTGATTTCCACTGCTTCATGAGGGAACACCTGAATCATAATGTACAGTCCATCCCAACATGAGCGGAGTTTTTCAGGAAATAATCACAACCTCAAATTATAAAGCCACACTTTTTGATTAGGTTTGAACATTTTTCGTGAAATGTATTTATCATGATAAGCCTTAGTTCGAGCCTTATAGATTGGTGAATTCTCATATGCTTCATTGCGTAGTTCTTCTAATTCGTTCAATATAATCTCCTATTACTACCTACATCTTTCATGTTGAAATTGAATTACTTTATAGCCCAAAATGTGCAGTGTTCTAGCTCTACTAGCAAGTGACAGGCTTTTCCAAACATGAGTCGGTAAGAAGACATTCTTACCGATGTCCTGTATGCGGTGCAGTAGGCCCATAATGCATCCTCTAATCGTTCAGACCAATCTTTTTGATCCGGCCTAACCGTCTTCTTGAGAATTTATTTGATCTCCCTATTAGAGACTTCTACTTGGCCACTAGTTCGAGGATGGTATGGCATGGTAACTTTGTGAGTGATTTTGAATTTCTTCATTAAACTTTCAAAATGCCTATTCATGAAGTGTGCACCTCCGTCACTAATAATAGCTCTTGGGCAACTGAATTGACTTAGGATGTTCTACTGAATAAACTTGATGACAACCTTATGATCATTGGTTCGGATTGCCATGGCCTCCACCTATTTGGATACGTAATCAACTGCAACTAGTATATACTCGTGTCCAAAAGAGGAAGAAAAGGATCCCATAAAGTCAATTTTTCAAACATCGAAAACTTTCACGACTAAAATGGGGGATAGGGGCATCATATTTTTCCTAGAAATATTTCCTATTTGCTGACAGCGTATTTACTCATGATAGAATTTATGTGCATCCTTAAATAATGTTAGCCAGTAAAATCCACTTTATAACACTTTCGTGGTCATTTTCTTCCCACTGAAGTGTCCCCCGCATGCACAAGAGTGATAAAAGGTAAGTATACTTTGATACTCACTCTCAGGGACATAGTGTCGAATAACTTGATCAGGACAGTATTTGAACAATTCAGATTCCTCCCAATAATAATGTTTGACCTATGAAAAGAATTGATCCTTTACCTGTTTTGTCTAATGGAGAAAAACTTGCCCTGTTGTCAAGTAGTTAATGATGTAGGCAAACCATGAAATTTGGTCAGAGAAGGTTGCAAAAAGTTGTTCATCAAAAAATTTATCCTTGATCTCATCTGTACCCATCATGTGATCAACTAAAATTCTAGAAATATGGTCAACTACCACATTTTTAGAGCCCTTTTTATCTTGAATTTCTAGATCAAATTCTTGGAGTAGAAGATCTATCTGATCAATCGTGGTTTAGTATCTTTCTTTGAGAGCAAATATTTCAGAGCCACATGATCAGAATACACTAGAACCTTAGACCCTAACAGATATGAACGAAATTTTTCAAGGAAGAACAATACCACTAGTAGCTCTTTTTTCATTGTGGTGTAGTTTAATTATGCATCAGAAAGAGTCTTACTAACATAGTAGATCACATGTTGCTTCTTGTTTATTCTTTGACCTAAGATGGCCCCTATTGCAAAATCGGAAGCATCACACATGATGAATGGGAAGGATCAATCAGGTGGTTTTATTATGGGTGTTATTGTCAGGGCTATTCTTAACGTGTGGAAGGCTTGCAGATATTCTTTATCAAAGACAAATTACGTGTCTTTGGCCAACAAATTGCATAAAGATCTCGATATCTTGCTATAATCTTTGATGAAGCATCTATAAAATCCAGCGTGATCTAAGAAAGATCGTATTTATCGAACCGAAGTGGAGGATGGTAGTTTTAAGATGACCTCAATTTTGGCTTTATCTACCTCAATCCCTCTTTTAAAAATAATATATCCTAATACGATTTCTTCTCGAACCATAAAATGGCTCTTTTCCCAACTTAAGACTAGATTTATCTTCGGACAGTGCTTAAAGACTTTGGAGAAATTATGGAGACAATCCTTAAAGGTGGTTCCAAATATAGAGAAATCATCCATAAAAACTTTGAAATATTTATTCACCATATCCGAGAAAATGGTCAAGACGCATCGTTGAAATATGGCGGATGCATTGCAGAGTCCGAATGGCATACGTCAAAAAGCAAAAGTGCCATAGGGACAAGTAAAGATAGTCCTTTCTTGATCATCCAAAAATATAGGTACTTAATTGTATCCCGAATAATTATCCAAAAAATAGAAAAAATGTTGACCCGCTAGTCGTTCTAGGATTTGGTCGATAAAAGATAATGAAAAATGATTCTTCCTAGTAACAGTATTTAGTTTCTTATAGTCAATGCATACTCGCCAACCAGATGATGTGCGAGTCGAAAGCAATTCATCTTCTTCATTCTCCACCATAGTAATACTAGATTTTTTAGGTACTACTTCGGTGGGGCTGACCCATTTACTGTCGGATATGGGATAGATGATTCCAGCATCTAACCATTTTACCACATCTTTCTTCACTACTTCCTGCATGTTTGAATTCAATCTCCTCTGCATGTCTCGATGGGGTTTGGCATCGGCCTTGTAATGAATATGGTGCATACAGATGGAGGGGTCAATTCCTTTTAAATCGATAATGGATCAACCAATAGCCTTTTTATGTTCTTTCAGAATACCAACCAATTATGCGTCCAATCTAGGGTCCAGTTTGATGCAATGATCATCGGGAGGGTATCATTGGGTCCTAAAAATACATACTTGAGTGTAGTCGGAAGTGGCTTCAATTTTGACATAGGTATTGATTCTAATGATCGGACTGTGGGTGTATTGCCTAATGCGGGTAATGGCTCATACTTGATTATCCAAGGGAGAATGGTTTCAACATCTGGTGTATCAACTAGAGTGTTCACTTCTTTACTACCTTCCTCCATATTACGGTCATTCATTCCAAAGTGGGTGTCCAGGGAATTATATGCAAAAATCGTTGATGTTGCTTCCTTTATGATATCCTCGAATGTATCTATTTTGAAGCAACTATTCATTGATGGTCTTTGAGATGCGCCAAATACATTTAGTCTCAACTTTTTATTTTCAAATGATACATCCATGACTCATGTCCTACAATTGATGCATGCATTTGCCGTAGCTAGGAAGGATATATCCAAGATAATGAAAATTTATCTCGGCTTGCCACTCAGTTCCATGTTGAAGACTAAAAGATCAACTAAAAAATAAAATTCATCTACCTTGATCAAAACATCCTCGAGCATCCTACGTGGTGTCTTAATTGATTTATCAGCTAACTACAAGGTGACTGTTGTGGATTTTAGTTCTCCAAACTCAAAGAGTTCATATACCAAATTTGGTAAAAGATTCATACTTGCCCCTAGGTCCAGGAGAGCTTGTTCAACATGAAAGTCCCCTATAATGTAAGAAATAATAGGGGCATCTGGATCTTTAAGCTTTGGAGGGGTAGCATGCTAGAAGACAGAGCTAGCCTATTTGGTGAGGTAAACTTTTTTCGGGAGTTGTGATCGAGCTTTACGTTTCTAGATGCACAATTTCTTCAAAAATTTTGCATATGCTAGGATCTATTTGATTGCATCCAAAAGAGGAAGACTAATTTGGACTTGTTTAAACAATTTCAATATCTTGTCTAGTTTTCCTCCTTTCTTATCTACAGAAGTTAGGGCTTTTAGGGCACCTGAAAATGGAACTTTAGGTAGGTAAGGTGGTGTTTGCATTATTGATTCATCCCTTACTTTTAGGTCCTCGTCCTTCTTTGTCTTGCTTGGTTCAGAGTTGGTCAAAAGTCCTTGTGATGGCTGTTCTAAGGTCTTCCCATTTCTCAAGGTCATAATGGCTTTTGCATGTTCAGGAAAGATTTCTAGAGTATTGGAGCTTTCAGCCATGTATTGCCCTATTGAGTTTCCAACAGGTTGACTAGGCAATTTACCCTCCTCCCTCCTATTGAGAGCAGTGGCTAGTTGACCTATTTGGGTCTCCAGCTTTGCAATTATTTGGGTGTAGGAGCGAAGGATTTGTCGGATGTCTTCCTCGAAAGAAGGACTGTAATTGGGTACAAACTATGAGGTTTGTTGGTGCTGGTTATAGGATGGATTTCTATACTGTGATTCTTGATAAATCTATCTCTATGGGATCGGGTTGACCATATTTTATGATTTTCAAGAGAAATTCGGATGATTCCTCTAACCGGGGTTGTAGGTATTCGAATAAGGATTGTTTATTGACCTAGCTCCCGAACAAGCTAAGAAAATTGATATGCAGATGGACAATCACCTATAGAGTGGGCAGAACTCGAACAAATCAAACAAGCATCTTGTACTTATGTGGATGGGGAAGAGATGGTGTAATTGACTTGCACTAGTCAATCGAGTTTTTAAGAAATTATTTCATCCACCCTATCATGGATGTCTACCGATTAACCAACTTCATACAACCCACCTCTTTTGGATCTTGACGTAGAAGCTTTCCTAGTCATGTAATGCAATGAATTCTCACTTAGGATTTCAAAAAGCTGCCAGGCCTCTTGCTCACTTTTAAGCATGAACATCCTACCATAAGATGAGTCAACCATTTATCTATTTTTTTGGTCAAACCATCATAAAAGCACTGGACAAGTTACCATTTGGGAATAGCATGGTGAGGACATTTTCGAATGAGGTCTTTAGGCCTCTCCCAGATCTTGTGGAACATCTCACTCTCCATCTGGTAAAAACTAGTTATAGATTTTCTAATCTAGTTCATTTTTCAATAGGAAAATACTTCTTAAGGAATTCTCATTGAAGCTGGTCCTAAGTTGAAATAGTGATCGAGTCTAAAGAGTTTAGCCAATATTTGATTTTATCCTTAAGAAAAAATAAAAATAATTTTAACCTAAGGGCATCATCCGAGAAGTTCTGAATTTTGATAGTTGAACAAATCTCAAGAAATTCATCTAGATGCTTGTACAGATCTTCATTACTAAGTTCATAAAAAGAAGAAAGCATTTGGATCATACTGGACTTAATCTTATAGTGCGATGCCTCTACAGGCAACACTTGGATGTAGGGAGAATAAGTGTAAAATGGAGTAAAGTACTCTCTCAATTATCATGGTGATTCATTATCTTGATTTGGATCCATGATATTGACTCAATTTGTTCGAATCATTCTTTTTAATTCTAAGTCTAGTCGATGTAAATCAGGTTGTAATGATCGGCATCCTAACATGCATCCAAAAGATCTAACTAAGTTCTAATTGTAGCAATTTTTTTTTTGAAAGAGAAGAGAAGAAAAGAAGAAGAAGAGAGAAAAGAGTTTTAAAGAAGAAAATCTAAAGAGTCTTAAAGCTACGAAAAAAAAGAAGAATTAGTTGTGATTAGATTTTAATTGCAATCAAGTTAGCACATAGTGGATCTCTATCCTAAGGTTATCCTAGTTCTAGACGGCTCTTAATTGTTCCAAGTTAGCCTTCAAGCTCTCCAAGTTGGAGCTTGACCAACTAACCGGTCAGGTAAGTGTAAGATCGGTGGAAGTCCCTCCGTTGCTTTTCTTAGACACTAATTAAATTGGCCAGGTCAGCGAATGAAATCAATTATAAATTACCTTCCTTCAGGTCCAGTAGTCCTACAAACCATTTGCCTAGACACCAGCTAGCTGACCAAGTCTAACTCGGTTCAACTCTCGGGGTCACTTGTCCTATTGAGCTTGAATTTCTTAGGGGTCAACGTCTAATTATTTTTAAATTAAAGGTTCAAATCAATGCAATATGAAGGATAGTGATTTTTGGGCTAAGGAGGGGTGATCAAATCTCCACCTTATCTTATTTAATTGGGTTAAGTGCCCTTGATGTATTTTATGGAAGATGTAATGTAATTAGAAAAGATGTCTAATAGAAGTAAAAATCTTTTAAGATTTAATTAGTTTCTCTATTTTAGTTAAGTGTTATATGGTATTTTATTTTCTTTTTATGTTATGTTATCTTTAAGCAAGAAGGAATAAAAGGTAGCTTTTAATTAAGTTAAATAGATTTGAGAAGATTTAGAGAATCTAACTAAATGAAAAGTAAATTATGCTAAGATTAAAAAGCAACTCAATAATCTACAAATAAAGCAAGAAATCAATTCTACAAAAGTAGAAAATTATTAATTATATAAAATAATAAATTATTCTATGGATTAGAAAGCAGAAAATTTTTCTATATATGCAAATAAGGTAATCTAGCTAGAAAGTAGTAAATCTACAATATATGAAAAGTAATATAAGATAAAAATTTTAAAAAAAGTAAATAGAAAGTAATTAAGCAATTAAAATAAAGCTGTCAAATTTTTTTAAAAAGTTTTTAAAATTTTTTTTAGAGAATCTATTAAAAAGGAAGTGGATCATTTTAGAAATAAAATGCAAGTCTAAAATAGATAGGAAGTTAAAGGAAGAAAATTATTTTACTAGAAAGGCAGTAAAGCAATCTAAAGCAAGAAATAAAAACCTAGAAAGCAATAAAATATAATAATTTTTTAAATATATTTTATAGATTTTTTTTTCAAAATAATCATGTCAAGATCTCCGGCAATGGTGCCAAAATTTGATGCTTATCGTGGCACACCAAAATTAACCCTACTCACTACTATGTAGATAGGGTGAGTTGGGATCGTATCCATAGGGATCTTAGTTGATCATTTTGTAAACGTAAAAAAAAGAAAATAGATTGCAAGAAACTAAGAAAGAAACAAGAAAATTGTAATAAAAATATTTTCATTGATCAAAACAAAATATATAAAGAAAAAAGAAATAAAAATGCGATACAAGACAACTAAACCAAGTTAATTTTCTAGCTGTGCCCGATGAAAGATGTGCCTTCTTGAATCCTTTCATCTTCCTCCATGCAGACAGCCGCAGGATGGTTGGAATGTTTGGTTTAGAAACTCCAAAGAAGAAAGGTAGATGGGAGTATGAAAATATGAAAAAGAATGATAGCAACACTAGAATTAAGACCTCTCTTAGTGCTAGGGTTAGTACCTCTTCTAGACTTTTGGAGAAGAGAGAAAGAGAGGGAGATAATAGCTTGGAGAGAGAGATTGGGCGTTGTCTTGATTGATTTTTGAATGAAGGTGTTGAGGCTTATTTATAAGTGCTGGAAGAGAGAAGGCTTTCATATTTTCTAGATGTGGAATTAAAGAAAGAGGATAAATGAATGGCTCTTTGGATGTTAATCCTTAGATCTTTGATGGGTTGCTTTTGAGCCATTGATTTTTAAATCGTATTCACACTTGAATTCATGTGAAAGATTATCTTCGAATCTAGATTCTTGAATCTTGAGAGTTTGCATTTAATTCTTTCACGAGTAAGTCACATTCACACTCGGATTTGATTAGTCCTTGAGCTGGTTGCCTGGTTCATTCAAATCTGAACCAATTTAAATTCAATTTGAGTTGCATGAGCCCAAACTTCTAATTATCTATAAAATAGACTAGAAAATATTAAATATATAATATTTAGTGTCGAGTGATTTAATTTAAGTGTTTATCAGTTTTCTTCTCTTGGTGGTGTCTTGAAACTGAATTTTGATGGAGCCTAAAGAGGTCTAACAGCAGTAGGTTTTGTCCTACGTGACTGCAATGGGTGCCCACTATGGATGGCTGGGTATATTATCTCTTTTCATATGTAAATTAGTATGCACGAGGTCTGCCTATATGGAGGAGTTATGTTATAGTTCTTGGGTTGTGCTCAATTATGCAACAGGTTTCTTCTCAGCAATATAATGCAGTGTCTTTACTCCCCCCTCCAAATAAAAAAGAAAAAGAAAAACTATAACTAATGAGAATATTTAGCACTATAAAATTATCGAGCCATCCATGACGGCATTCTAAACAGTGATTTTAATAACTATTTTGTTTAATTTTAAAAAATATACACACATTTTGCATGATTTCTTGCCCCAAAATCTGGCATGATTATGCATTGCATTTGCTCCTTTTTTAGTTACCAAGGAAATGGTTGAGATCTACTTTGGATATGCTCAGATTAAAATAAACAATAGAAAAATTAAAAGCCAGGTATGTTTGGTTGTTTTGAAAATGGGCTCTCGAAGCCATCTCTCCCCCTCTCTCTCTCTCTATATATATGTGTGTGTGTGATTTGTTTCCACAGGCTTTAGCTTGACTTGCTCAAGTCTTAAGTTCGGGTTGTATTTTTCACATGAAAAAATGATTGATCTTCTTTTGCATTAACCGTTCGATTATATCTTGTACGGATTTCTTTCATCCACCTGCATAGATGTCAAAGAAAGTGTTGCATGATCCAACAGTTGACGTTGCAAGGGAAGGTAAATCATTCTTTCGCACAGAAGACAGCCTGAACCCTTGAGGCTTAAGCTAGGTAGCGTAGAAAAGTAAAGCATAGGACCAGAATCCCTCCCAGTAGTAGTAGTAAATTTAAAAAGTAAATTATTTGTTTTGAAAGGTACTCAAAAAATATATATATATTACAATGGGCAAATAGGGGCAGGAATGCTGCTGCCGTTAACAAATTCAGCTGTTACGGGAGACCCATGCTGGCTTTCATAAAGGAAAGCCTCTTTCCCTCCCTTGTTTAAGCCAAGGCAATGTTATGTTCCTTCCTTTTAATAAATAAATAAATAAAAAGAATGATCAGAGTTCCTGTACCGCTACAAACCCACAAACCGGCAGCGACTAGCTGACATGGAACCAGGTACATTACTAATAGAAAAATTTCTTGACCGAGCACTCTTCTTTCATGTCCACAACTAGTCAGCAACTAGGATAATCAAAAATCATCATGGCACTTGCCACCATGTTTTTGATACATCGCTAGATATTTCCTAGACCACCAGCACCATCGGTTGCTGATTTCGAAACAATAAAGTTTTGAAACAACTGGTAGTTCTGAAACGTTGTAATTGCTACTTTGATAACTTAGAAGTAGAGCCAAGGTGACAAGAGAATGAGATAACATGACAGAAAGATGGAAAGATTCCCCCTGAACACAAAGATGAAAAATCTCATCAATAGGAACGTAAAAAACATTGACAAGTTTCAAGCAATATAAAGATTCTAACCTATGCCTTTTCCATGTCTCCCTCTCTTTCATCGCCCCCTGAACAAACATTGCGCTCATCCAGCCCCAAGATTAGCTGCAATGTTCTAATAACGTATGGTTCAGTGACTTCAATCCAATTTACATGAAAAAATTCTATTGGTGATAATAAGTAATTCAAGTGACCACCATAAGAGACCCCCTTCGGAGCATTGGAGACAGCTGAGCATGGAGTGCAAAGGAACTGCTGCCCTCCTCTCTCTTTCTATAATAATTCTCCTCTGATGCAAGCTTGCCTAAATGACCTGTACATTGATAACAAGATTAAACTCATTGAATTTGGCGCTGCTGTAGACCTTCAATTGCTTTCCTCCATTGCCATGCTCGCTGCTTCACATCCTCAAACGACAACACTTTCTTTGGCTGAAAATTAAATTAAGGCATCTAGTTCAGTGAATGAATATATGGATTTTAGAAAGAAGATGCAAGTTTGCCTGAGTAACATACCGTGCATATCTTGAAATGCGAAGAATTTGATACTTGGACGCTGAGGTCAGCAGGATTATTAGACCAAACAATGTTCTCTTTAGCCATCATTTTGGAAGGATCTACACTTATCAATTTTGGTTTCTCTGTGAGTATGAGTTGTATTTTCTTCCTTGATAGCTTTTGAATTTTCTTCAGCTTTGAAATCATAACAATATTCTCTCCAGGCTCCAGAAACTCTTGCCTGCCATTTAGAACAGCATCATGCAAAATATGATGAGCTTTTTGCCGCTTCTAAAACATTAAAAAGATAACTGAAATAACTGGGAGAGAGAAATAATCCATTACAAAGTAAATGACCTGAAACTCAAAATTCATATGACAAAAAAATGTCCCAGCGATGGGGGAAGGGGTTAAAAAAAATATATTTAAACAATCACTTTCAGTTTTGTGTCCAGGAAAGCAAGAAAGCGTAGACCTAAAAAGGTTTGGGTGAATATATAACCCATCAATGATGCCAGAAATTAAATAAAAAATGCTTTGGGGTGCTTGGTATGTGCACAAGAAAAGTTTCTCGGGTCCATTAATGCTGGCTTGGCACCTCAATATTCAACCATCGCCCGTGCCAAAATTATCACATGTTAAATGGATCCCCTCTTGTTGCCACATTTTAGAACTTTTGATGTGCACGAGGCCACCCCCAACATTACTAAAATTACATACATGAGGCTTTTATGCATACCATCTCGAGTCAAAAGAGTCAATTGAAGCAAGCCTAGACACATGCGATTGTGTTTCAGATGATGACAAGGCACCATTATTCCCATTAGGGATCGCACGTTGATGCATCGAACCACCTCCAACATGTGCTAGGTTCCATGAAGAATCCTGAGCATCATCATTCTCATCCACCTGAAAATAAAATCATTAGCTACTTGGGAATGTGAATTATTGTTGGAAAGAGTTTTTATGCAAAAAAAATTACAAACAAGCATCTGATGTGGCTGTACATTCAACTCCACAGCCAGCTTCGGTGCTGGTGTTTTCCGTAAATTCTTCCAGTCAATTCCCTTGAAGAAAGGATGCACCTTGAGGACAGCATAACCACCAGGTCCAGCACCTGGTCTTTTGCTGGGATCTGTATCCTGCAATAAAATTGGGATAAGACAAGGAGCTAGCAGGGCAACAAAAATAAATAAATAAATAAATATATATATATATATAACACATGTACATACAAAAATAACACATATATACATACACGCATACATACATATACGTGCGTATATACATACATATGTATATATGTATATATATATATAGATGTATATATACACATGTATACATGTATATATGTAGATATATCTATATAGATGTATATATATATATACGCATATATACATGTATAGACATATACATGTACATACAAAAATAACACATATATACATACACGCATACATACATATACGTGCGTATATACATACATAAGTATATATGTATATATATATATAGATGTATATATACACATGTATACATGTATATATATTGATATATACATGTATATATGTAGATATATCTATATAGATGTATATATATATATATATATGCATATATACATGTATATGCATATATATATAGATGTATACATGTATATGTATATATATTCATATACATGCATGCATCTATATATATGCATCTATATATGTAGATGTATATATATTCATATACATGCATGCATGTATATATATGCATGCATGTATATGAATATATATATATATATCTACATATATAGATGCATATATATATATGCATGCATGTATATGAATATATATATATATATATATGTATGTATGTATGTATACACATGTATATATATATATAGATGTATATATATACATGTATATATATATAGATGTATATATATACATGTATATATATACATATAGATGTATATATATAGAGCCACTTCACTTTCTTTTCGACCCCAGAAGGGAGTATCTAGAATAGTCTCTGCATAGACAAACCTTCGATTTAATTCTGAACTAGTTCTAGCATTCTGAGTTTTTGAGTTAAGTGTTAAGTAACTCCAAGCAAGGAGAAACCTTTTTCTAAAGGCAGTAAGTCCTGCAGACCATTTTAGGTCAGGTAGAGCCGTCGTTGGGTAGAGTAGTTAATCATATTTGGAAACAGGGAACTCTTTTTAGTGGTGTTGGACGTTACTGGTGACATAACACTTTTCTAGTGGCACTTAAAACTCAGACATCTACAACTAGCCCATAATTAGGTATGAATTTTCTATCCAGAAAGTCTTCTTTTTCCTCATCTTTCCGAGGTGAAGAGACAAGTGCAGGCAAAGAAAAGATCATGTATGACCCAACTAAAGTAGTAATCCCAAAAATCCCACTCAAATCAATCTATAAAAGTAACTAGTTAATACCAGACTTAAGAATTAAAATAATAGAAAATACCTACTCGATATCAAAAGACCATGAACTAATACCCTTAATTCCCAAAGACCTGATGTTGTTTATCATCAGATCCAAATATGAGTTCCTTCACTTGGGACTCGTCCAAATTACTGTAATACCTATGATAAGAAGAGGTATAAATAGTGCCCTCCTCATCTGCCTAAAAGATGGGAGACTCCTTGAATACCATGAATCCCACCTAAGAATGGTGGAAACTAGTGTATTCAATGGCCCCACCTATTGCAATTGCAATACTGACCTTACCCTCAAAGTCAAAGACAAAAACATCCAAAAAGCCCTAGAATTAGAAATCAAAATACAAAATCTTAAAATGCTTGCTGGATCCTTCTCGCTAACTATTTTGGCGTGAATTTATTTTAAAGCTACCAACACCTTCAACCACATAGGATCTCTGGCTAAGAAATCTTTAGAACAAACAGAATACTTTCAAATAGATCCAACTAAAGGAAATATTTTTATCCCCAAAACTTTTATCTGGGATGAGATAACCCTTCCAGAAAGTTGAACCCTTGAAAAATCAGTTCCTCCCATTAGACAAGAAACATGTCATCTCGAGGCAATCACTACAACCCCTGAGGGTGATGTCTCAATAAAATTCCATTGACTAAAGATAGAAAAGAGCTTTAGCTCTAGGTTCTTTCCTTCAAACATCAACCTCTTCCTTCACTCCTGCTAGGGAAAGCTATATTCTGTTGAAGCAAACCCATCAAAAGTAGACTCAAAACCTACAATCCCAAAATCTTCATATAATGAACAAGTAGAATCTCCTAACTTAATCCCAACTTATTCCCAGATGAATCCCGAGATCAACACAATAAGTGGCGAATTTATCCTAGATAAAGATCTACTTAGGAGAGACTTCAATTCAAAAAGAAATGAAGAAAAAAGAGCCGAGTTCTTCAACCAGTTCAATGAATTTCAAAGAACCTCATAACCAAATGGTATGACTTCATGCATTCAATCAAAGACCATATAGATTTATTTGAATGGTTTGAAATGTACAGCAAACCAAAACAAGTAGACATGATCAGACCAAAGATCATGATTTCATGGTAGGATGGAAAGGGAAGGATCATAGAAAAGATCCATCCTCCTTTCCAAGAGGTCAAAATCCCAATCAGAAAAACACAAATTACAGCTTCACCTGTAAAACTCAAAAGTGATCTCCAGAATTTTGTGAACCTTAGAGACCTCAAAAATATAATAGAACAAAATAATTGGACAAACCAAAGCCTTAAAACTATAGGCAACCAACTAACTAGGATGGAAGAAAGAGTTATAGACAAACTACCCGCAAAATCCTCTAGCTCTGCTCCTATCTTCAAACCCTATGAAATACCCAAAAAAATACAAAGGAGATTTAGAAGACAAAGACCTTCTAGGAGAAAGAGACAAGAGGCTCCAAACCCTTGAACTCATCCACTCTGTTCTTGATATACCCGAAACCTCAAGAAAATTTGTAGCCATCCTAGAACAGGGGAGTGATAACCCCAGTGACTCGGAACAAACGGAGAAATCCGACCCAAGTAGCCCAAGCACTAGCCCAGAGGAATCAGAACAAAATCTCCAAATTAACAAAATTAAAGGATGGACCGAGAACGTCAGTCTCTATGGTCATAATCCTCAGAGACCTACTGGCCCAGACCAACCACGCCCGACATGGGCCTTAAAAAAAGACCCATGCAACAAAACTAATATTCGGTCTAAGCCATCTATGAATGAAATATAGATGGCCAAACAGAATATAACATTTTAGGCATGTTGCAGCAAATGACTATGATTGCGACTGCCTATAGAACCAAAAGTAGAGCCCATGACCGGGCTATAGCCGCAGCCCTTATCTCTGACTTCACTAGTCAACTCAAAGGATGGTGGAACTTCCTTCTCATCGATGAAGAGAAAAACCAAATTATGAATGCAATCAAAAGGAATCCTGATGGACAAGCCATCAGAGATGAAAGTGAAAATGAAATACAAGATGCAGTTTCCACCCTCATCTTTGCAATAACAAAACACTTCATAGAAGACCCTTCAAAATTCAGAGACAGAACCTCTGAAATTCTAACAAATCTCAAATGTAAAAACCTTCAAGACTTTAAATGGTATAAGGATGTATTCCTAACCAGAGTCCTAACCAGAGACAATTGTAATCAATCCTTTTGGAAAGAAAAATTTCTTGCAGGATTGTCATCAATCTTCCCTGAAAAATAAGAACCAAACTTAGAAACCAAAATAATGAAAGGATCCCATATGACAGTCTGACCTATGGTGATCTAATAAGCACAATAAACGAAGGACTCAACCTATGCACAGAATTAAAGCTCAAACAACAACTCAAGAAAGAGCAAATAACAAGCAAAAAACAGCTAGGAAGTTTCTGCCAATAATTTGGTCTTCCCCCAATCAAGACCTGGACCAAATCTTACAAAAAATCTAAGGAGTGTAAATAGTGTAGTAAAAGAACCAATAAAACACCTTGGAAATCCCAAAGTACTACTAAGACAAATCAATCTATGCCTCCTTATAAACCATCATACCCTAAACCTAAAAGAAAACCTTTCATAAAAAAGGAGAAATCTTCAAACCCTCCAATCTGCCACAGATGTGGCAAACCAGGACATTTTAGCTCAGACTGTAAAACGAAATTCAAAATAAATAACATCGAACTAGATGAATCAAATCTTTTAGATTCAATCAAACAAAATCTAAAAACCTCCTCCTAAACTCTGATGCTAGTTCTACTGACTCAGAATCCCATACCTCAACAACCTCACAAGGAAAGATTTGTGTAATAACCAAAGAACAAGATTTGTTACTAGACTTTTTTGACAAAATCAAAGATCCAGAACTTCAGAAACAATACTTAACCAAGCTAAAAGACTCTTTGATTGAGGAAACCAGGGAAAAAGAAGTTCAAACATATAGTCTAAGCAACATCCTAAAAAGATTTGAACCTAAGGATAAAAAACAAGTCACTATCCAGGACCTCCAAAAGAAAATTAATAACCTTAAAGAAGAAATAACTCAAGTAAAAGCCTAATTAGAAAATCTCAAAACAAGCAACCATACTAAAGAAACAGATAACCTTGAAATCCCAACCTTTATTGAAGTATTATCCCAATTGCAAATCCAAAAATGGAACGTCAAAATAACCCTATTAGTTGAAAACTTTAGATTTGAGACTGTTGCCCTAATTGATTCTGGCGCAGATTCAAACCGTATACAAGAGGGCCTGATACTCACAAAGTTCTTCGAAAAAACAAAAGAAAAACTGACCACTGCCAGTGGATCAGAATTAAAAATCAACTACAAACTTACCAATGCCTTAGTTTGCAACAATAATATTTGTATAAAGACTCCCTTCATACTTGTCAAAAACCTGAACCAATTGGTTATCCTAGGAACACCTTTCCTAAATATGATCAAACATTTCTCAGTTGATGAGGATGGAATCAAAGTTGGGTTTTTAGGTCAAGACCTATTCTTCCAATTCATCAATCGATCCTTCTATAAAACACTCCAACTACTCAAAGACAACTCTATTAATCTAATTCAAAAAAAACAAAAGCAACTAGAATACTTAAAAGAAGAGATCAGTTACAAAAGAATTGTAGAACAACTACAAACAACAAATAACAAAATACAAATCCGATTCCTAAGTTATGAAATAAACCAAGGAACTACTTCCTGACAAAAAGAAGCCCGAAAAGAACTCGTCTTTAAACCAAAGGTTTTTACTCTGAATCGATCGCCAGTCTGCTGAATTTATGTCAAAAATCTTGCTTCAAAACAAGTTTTTGCCAGGTAGCAAGCTATTCTTTCAATCTTTGATAGAGTTCAAGAAAGGGAAAGGATTATTCCCTGCCTGATTTCTTATCTCGAAAACTCTTTCAGGAGTATTCTACACCCAAGCCTAATGATTTCCTCCTTTTCTCAAAATATCAATCTCCATTTTTCAATCTCCACCAATAGATTTGTAGCACTAGCTAAAGAATCTCAACCAGTTCCTCCACAAGAAGCAACACTAGCTGAAAAATCTCAACCAATTCCTCCACAAGAACCATCACCAACAATCAAAGCAAGAAGGTTCAATCTATGGAAAATAGCTCAAAGAATACTACCAATAGAAGTACAAAATATCATCTTTCACAAGACAACCTAGCCCAATGAAGACAAGGAACTATTCCAATCCCTCTCCAGATATATTGTTATTGAATGGTGTTTTTCCCCAAAACATTCAATATCCAATATCAATAGAAGCAATAACAAAGCAAAGATAAGAGCTCTCTACAAAGGCCTTGTCAGAATAGCAACAGTTGATTCCACATGTGCTACTAATATATTTCCAGGAGTTGTCTCTACTATTTTACAACAAGCAAAAAAATATTCCAAACGACTGACAGTAAGGATATACAGTGGAATTGAGCAAAGAAGATTAGCAAGCATTTCCTATCCATTTCAAATCTATGACATCCACCTGTCCCAAGAAGATGATCGCTTTTGGACCACCCAGACAAGATTTAGGGGAGACCCTATACCAAACATCTATCAGCAACAGTATCTAATTGACAATTATCTTGATGTCTATCGAATGGCTAATGATTCGTAGGAACAAAAATGTTGGATAGATGGAAGGATATGGGCAACGCGAGCTTACCAATAAACATTCCAAGAAAAAAAGAAGGCACATGGAATATACTTCTTAATCCAAAAAGCTATCCCAAATGTGTACAAAATGTAATACAATATCCAGGAGAAAGCATTCAAGGATGTCTACCAGAGAATGACATCACAAAAAAAAAAGCCACTTGAAGAAGAAGTGAAGTATGCATGCAGAAAGAAAGACTAGCATGTTGAAAAAAGGAAAGATAAACATGAAGAAGAAACTGAGAAAGAAAACCAACTTTATTTAGATAAGCAAATCTTTTTACATACCGAAAGCACGAGATAAACTTGCACACTTGAAAGCTTGATTACAAAAGCACACTTGAAAACTTGACTACAAAAGCTCACTTTGAAACTAGAGGAAGTATTTACATACTTTCTCCAAAGGCCGGAAGAAGATTTGAGTGTAGAGGACTTGAAGGGAGAAGGAGACTAGGAGGGATTACTAGAGGATGCTAGCTCATGCCGGCCCCTCTCCCCTCCTTTCTTCCACTCTTCCCTTTTTATAGGGGTTTGTGGACTTCAAATCCTTTTGAATCCGCTGGAGGAGGACCTGATGCCTTTGTCCTCTTCGTACTTTTAACTTGAGAACCTAGGGGCGGAAAACCATGGGCGCTAGTTGTTTTGGAGATCTGCTGGCGGAAAACTAGGGGCGAAAACTACTGATTTTGGGAAAACCAAGGGCGGAAACTATGGGCGAAGTTGATTTTGAGAAAGCTCCTGAGGGCATCTTTTGGTGCTTTTGATGATTTTGTCTTTTTATATTTTTGAGTTGTCCTTGTGTCCTTGATGTTGGAAAACCATGGGCTCCTCTTGTTTTGATGAAACCATAATTGCATTTGGTTGAGATTGATGGGACTCTGATTGGGCTTGTTGATCATAGTCACATGTCTGCCAATGGAGCGAGAAAGTCTGTTGGAAGGCTGGGTGACATGGATTGATCTGTATTACTTGAACTTGTTGCTGAACTTGAGCTTGTTGAGGAGGATGAAGAAGTACTGGTGTGATGATTCTCTAATCCTCTTATGAAATTTTCATTGGTGTTGGAAGTATTTGATGTAGATGGACTTGGACTTGGACTTCTTGCAGTGGATCTTCCGCAACCAATGGGTCTTCTTCTGTAGGCTTCAGCAAGACTGGTAGGTCTTCTTCTGTGCTCTATAGTGAAGCTTGGTGGTATGGCTGGAATTGTGATATATCCTGGTGGTAAAGATGGATTTGGTGATGGGCCGTGGGAAGTCTGGATGCCCGCATCTTGAAATCTTGGGACCACATAAACATCAGTCTTATATGGTGGATTGGGATCATTGCCTAAGACAATAGTAGGTGCCGGAGAAGGAGGCCGAATTTTGAGTTCTATTTGAAGGTGAATAGTGACATGGTGGTGTTGGTATCGCCGATGTCGCCATTGATGGTGATGGTGTCAGTGTCTCGCCATTGTTGGGTTCTTTTGGTTTGAGGTTGAAGGTGGCTATTTATAGTCATCATTGGGGATTGTTGAAAGAGCTGGCTGAGGAAGCTGACTTGCTGAGGAAGCTGGCTTGTTGGAGACACTGATTTGATTTGTTTGCTTTACCTATTGTTAATTTGATGGGAATAGTATCTTTGCTTTTGCTTGATTGGAATGGTGGTGCTTTAGTTTATGGTTGGAGCTCCGAAAACAGGTCATCTTCAAATTGATCAGGGGTCAGAGGAGGTGCTGGAGAAGTCTTTTTCTTCTTCTTCGAGTTTTGAAAGGGACTCTAGTAAGAGCCTTTTGTACTCAGTCTTGGATTTAGCACTGATAAGCTTTGCACTGATTTTGGACTTGTACTGGATGAATTTTGCAGTGAGGGGATCAATAGCAGCAGTTTGCAAAGAGTATCTCGCAAGCCACTCAACAACCCCGGCTTTGGATGCTTTTTCAACATTAAACTCGGCCCACCATTTTGTCCTAAACTTCCTTCCAAGGGAAGAAGGTAGAGGGAGGTTCTGAACAAAGGTGTACTCCCATGTGAGGATCCAAGAAAGGGTAAATTGAGAAAAGAATTTAAGTAGGATAGGAAATTTTTGGTTTTTTGGTGGGAGGATTGCCTTTTCACAGAACCAGGTGAATCCTTCGTGGATAGGTCCTGGAAGGATTTAGGAAATAGCCCCTTAATAGTTCCACCAGGTACTGAACCAGTAAGAAAAGTGGTAGGAGATATTTGATTTGAAGTAGAAAAGCTAAGAGTGTCGGTGGAGAGGATTTTGGTAGAGGAAAGTATAATACCAGGCTGTCATGTAGTCCTAGTAATTGAAGTATTGAAGAGGAAGTTCTTGGGTTAATTTTTTGTAGCTTGATGGGCTACCATCCTAGTCAGATGGGCTTAAAACTTTGAGAATTTGGACTGTGGAACATGTATATGTTTGGAGATCAGTTTTGTCCAGTTAATGCCTTATGAGCACTGAATGGGTGTACTATAGGATAGCTTCAAACCAGGCTTAGATTTTGCAAGGATCTCTGGGCTGGTAATGCCATCCATCAGGAAAACATGCTGGGCAACGGTTTTTGGGTCTAAGGAAGAAAATTCATCTTCAATAAGATGGGTTGGAGAATTTTTTTGTCAAAGTATTGGGTGGCTGATTTTTTGGAGGCTTGAGGGATTATAGCTTTGCCTTTCTTGTCTTTGAAAGTTACTACCTGAGTAGAGCACTTTGCCTCTGGAATATGCAATTTTTTGGCTAGTTCACTTGTCTTTTGGGCCAATAGAGCAAACCTGTTTGATGATGGGTTGGAGGCTGGCTTCTTTTGGTTTTCTTCCTGTTCAACAATTTCAAGCCGTGTCTGGGGTTTTGATGTAGGATTT
Organism: Cocos nucifera; assembly: GCA_006176705.1. Lineage (NCBI taxonomy): Eukaryota > Viridiplantae > Streptophyta > Magnoliopsida > Arecales > Arecaceae > Cocos > Cocos nucifera. Next base: position 696,981 of record QRFJ01000058.1, on the reverse strand, counting down.
TGGGAAGAGATTGTTTGCTTTTTAGGGGCCATTAAATGTTCCCCTGTAAAAATTCGCGAGAAAGAAAATCAGAAAGAGAATTATCCTTACCTCTTTTGAACTCTATTTGAAAATCAAAGATTGAAAGAATAGCTTGCCACCTGGCACAAACTTGTTTTGAAGCAAGATTTTTGACATCCTTTTCTAGAATAAATTTAGTAGACCGGCAATCGATTCGGATTAAAAACCTTTGGTTTAAAAGATCACTTTGAAATTTTAAAATGCACAAAATAATAGATAAAACTTTCTTTTTGATGGTTGAATATTTTTTTTTGAGTTTTATTCCAGATCGTTGAATGGTACTAGATAAGTTCTTCCTTGTTATCTTTCTTTTGTTTTAGAATTCCTCCATAACCAACATCAGATGCATCCGTTCCAATTATTTTGGGAGACTCTGGGTCGGAAAGGTAAAGGCAGGGTAGTCTTTTAATTTGGGCTTTGATTATTTTTATTGCTTGAGTCTGGCTTTCTCCCCAAGGAGAGGGGGTTCTTTTTGAGTCTGTCATAGAGGGGTTTGGTAACAATCTTAAGGTTCTTATAATAGTCCGAGACGTAATTTAGGCTTCCTAAGAGCCTTTGGAGTTGAGTTTTTTCTAGAATTTTGTTAGGAAATTTGGATGCAAATTCTAAACTTCTTAAGATTGGCCTGGTGGTTCCTTGATTTATTTCATACCCTAGGAATCTAATTTGTGTTTTGAACAGGTCCATTTTTGATGTAGAAAGGACAAGACCATTTTTGGTTATTTCATAAGAGAAAATTTGGAGATGTTTAAAATGTTGTTCTATGGTTTCTGAGAATACTAAAATATCATCAATATAGGTAATGATGAACTTAGAATAGGGTGTAAAAATGTCATTGATGATTCTTTGGAATTCAGAGGCATTTTTTAGGCCGAATGGCACAACATTCCATTCATATTAGCCAAATGGTACAGTGAAGGCAGTTTTGTATGTCTTTTTCGGAACTCTGAATTTGCCAAAAACCAGATTTAAGGTCAAATTTTGAGAATACCTTAGCCTTTGTGATCCTAATTAAGAGGTCTTTTTTGTTTGGGATAGGATACCTTATCCATTTTAAAGCAGTGTTTAATGGTTTATAGTTAATAACGAGTCTAGGGATACTTCTTTCTATTTCAGCTCGTTTTTGAACATAGAAAGCTGCACAAAACCAAGGGGACCTACTGGGTCTTATTAGTTTTTTGTCTAGTAGAGATTGGATTTCTTTTTTGCAGTGTTCTAAGACATTGGAATTCATTTGGATAGACTTTGCTTTGGTAGGTATATGTTTTTCATTAAAGTTGTCCTCATAAGGAAGATCATCAATATGTTTTTTTCGGGTCCAGAAGGCATTTGATAATTCAGAAAAATTGGTTTTGACTAAATTTTCTCAGAATATTTGGATTTTGTCTTTCACATTTGTTGTTTGTAGTTGTTCTACAATTCTTTTGTAACTGATCTCTTCTTTTAAGTATTCTAGTTGCTTTTGTTTCTTTGAATTAGGTTAATAGAATTGTCTTTGAGTAATTAGAGTGTTTTATAGAAGGATGGATTGATGAATTGGAAGAATAGGTCTCGACCTAGAAACCTAGCTTTGATTCCATCCTCATCAACTGATAAAGGTTTGATCATATTCAGGAAAGGTGTCCTAGGATAACCAATTGGTTCAGGTTTTTAACAAGTATGAAGGGAGTCTTCATACAAATATTATTGTTGCAAACTAGGGCATTGGTGAGTTTGTAGTTGATTTTTAATTCTGATCCACTAACAGTAGTCAGTTTTTTTTTTTGTTTTTTCGAAGAACTTTGTGGGTATCAGGCCTTCTTGTATACAGTTTGAATCTGCGCCAGAATCAATTAGGGCAACAGTCTCAAGTCTAAAGTCTTCAACTAATAGGGTTATTTTGACGTTCCATTTTTGGATTTGTAATTGGGATAATACTTCAACAAAGGTTGGGATTTCAAGATTATCAGTTTCTTTAGTATGGTTGCTTGTTTTGAGATTTTCTAATTGGGCTTTTATTTGAGTTATTTCTTTATTGAGGTTATTAATTTCTTTTTGGAGGTCCTGGATAGTGACTTGTTTTTTATCCTTGGGTTCAAATCCTTTTAAGATGTTGTTTAGACTATATGTTTGAACTTCTTTTTCTCTGTATCTTCAGTCAAAGAGTTTTTTAACTTAGTTAAATATTGTTTCTGAAGTTCTAGATCTTCGATTTTGTCAATAAAGTCTAATAACAAATCTTGTTCTTTGGTTATTACACAAATCTCTCCTTCTGAGGTTGTTGAGGTCTGAAATTCTGAGTCAGTGGAACTGGCATCAAAGTTTATAAGGAGGGTCCTTAGATTTTATTTGATTGAATCTAAAAGATTTGATTCATCTAGCTCGATGTTGTTTATTTTAAATTTCATTTTACAGTCTGAACTAAAATATCCTGGTTTGCCACATCTATAACAGATCGGAGGTTGTGAAGGTTTTTCTTTCTTTATAATAGGTTTTCTTTTAGGTTTAGGGTATAATGGTTTATAAGGAGGTCTAGTTTGATTTGTTTTAGTAGTACTTTGGTGTTTCCAGGGTGTTTTATTGGCCTTCTTACGACATTGTTTACACTCAAATTTTTTGTAAGATTTGGTCCGGGTCTTGATAGGGAGAAGAGCAAATTGTTGGTAGAAGTTTCCTAGCTCCTCTTTGCTTGTTATTTGCTCCTTCTTGAGTTGTTGTTTGAGCTTTAATTCCGTGCATACATTAAGACCTTCATTTATTATGTTTATTAGATCTCCATAGGTCAGACTGTCATATGGGATCCTTCCATTATTTTGGTTTCTAAGTTTGGTTCTTATTTTTTCAGAGAAGACAGAAGGCAACCCTACAAGAATTTTTTTTTTCCAGAAGAGTTGATTACAATCGTCTCTGGTTAGGACTCTGGCTAGGAATACATCCTTATACCATTTAAAGTCTTTAAGTTTTTTACATTTGAGGTTTGTGAGAATTTCAGAGGTTCTGTCTCTGAATTTTGAAGGATCTCCCATGAAGTGTTTTATTATTGCAAAGATGAGGGTGGAAACTGTATCTTGTATTTCATTTCCACTTTCATCTCTGATGGCTTGTCCATCAGGATTTCTTTTGATTGCATTCATAATTTGGTTTTTCTCTTCATCGGTGAAAAGAAAGTCCCACCATCCTTTGAGTTGACCAGTGAAGCCAGAGATAAGAACTACGGCTATAGCCTGGTCATGGGCTCTACCTTTTGTTCTATAAGTAGTTGCAACCATAGTTATTTGTTGCAATATGCCTAAGATGTATTATGTTTGACCATCTATATTCCATTCGTAGATGGCTTGGGCCGAATACTGATTTTGTTGTATGGGTCTTTCTTCAAGGCCCATATCAGGCATGGTTGATCTGGACCAGTGGGGTTTTTGAGGATTAGGACCATAGAGTCTGGCGATCTCAGTCCATCCTTTAATTTTGTTAACTTGGAGATTTTGTTATGGTCCTTGTGGGCCAATGGTTGGTATTGGGCTACTTGGGTCGGATTTCTCAGGTTGTTCCGAGTCACCAGGTTCATTGGAGTTATCACTCTCCTGTTCTAGGATAGCTACAGATTTCCTTGAGGTTTCAGGTGTAGCTGTAATTTGTGTTTCCCTGATTGGGATTTTGACCTCTTGGAAAGAAGGATGGATCTCTTCTATGATCCTTCTCTTTCCATCTTGCCATGAAATCATGACCTTTGGTCTGATCATGTCTACTTGTTTTGATTTGTTGTACATTTCAAACCATTCAAAGAAACCTATATGGTCTCTGATTGAATGCATAAATCAAACCATTTGGTTCTGAGGTTAGTTCTTTGAGGTTCATCGAACTGGTTGAAGAACTCGGCTCTTTTTTCCTCATTTCTTTTTGAATTAAAGTTTCTCCTAAGTAGGTCTTTATCTAGGATAAATCCGCTACTTACTGTTTTGATCTCGGGGTCCATTTGGGGATAGGTTCGATCGGTTTGAAAGTATTCTATTTGTCTTAAGGATTTCTTAGCCAAAGATCCTATGTAGTTGGATGTGGCTTTGAGTGGGACTTTTGAGATTACTTCTTTAGTTGGGTCATACAGGATCGTTTCTTTGCCTGCACTAGTCCCTTCACCCTGGGAAGACGAGGAAGAAGAAGAGTTTTTGAATAGAAAACTCATACTTAATTATGAACTAGTTGTAGAAGTCTGAGTTCTAAGTGTCACTAGAAAAGTGTTATTGCACTAGTAACGTCCAATGCCACTAAAAAGAGTTTTCTGTTCCCAAATATGACTAACTGCCCTACCCAACGATGGCTCTACCTGGCCTAAAACGGGTCTGCGGGACTTACTGCCTCTAGGGAAAGGTTTCTTCTTTATTGGAGTTACTTAACACTTAACTCAAAGACTCAAAATGCTAGAACTAGTTCAGAATTAAATATAAGATTTGTCTATGCAGAGATTATTCTAGATACTCCCTTCTGGGGGCGAAAAGAAATTGAAGTGGCTCCGATACCAAGCATGTATGACTACCACTAAATTAGTAATCTATTAAAGAAGAAGTGAAGTAAATATGCATGCGGAAAGAAAGACTAGTATGAAGAAAAAAGGAAAGATAAAACATGAAGAAGAAATTGAGAAAGAAAACCAACTTTATTTAGATAAGCAAACCTTTTTACATACCGAAAGCACGAGACAAACTTGCACACTTGAAAGCTTGACTACAAAAGCACACTTTGAAACTAGAGGAAGTATTTACATACTTTCTCCAAACAAGTTTGGAGAAGGAAAGGCCGGAAGAAGATTTGGGTGTAGAGGACTTGAAGGGAGAAGGAGACTCGGAGGGATTACTAGAGGATGCTAGCTCATGCCGGCCCTTGCCCCCTCCTTTCTTCCACTCTTTCCTTTTTATAGGGGTTTGTGGACTTCAAATCCTTTTCCACTGGAGGAGGACCTGATGCCTTTGTCCTCTTTGTACTTTTGTCTTGAGAACCCAGGGGCGGAAAACCATGGGCGCTAGTTGTTTTGGAGATTTGCTAGCAGAAAACTAGGGGCGGAAACTACTGGTTTTGAAAAAACCAGGGGCGGAAACTGCAGACGAAGCTGATTTTGACAAAGCCCTTAAGGGCATCTTTTGGTGCTTTTGATGATTCTATCTTTTTGTATTTTTGAGTTATCCTTGTGTCCTTAATGTTGGAAAACCATGGGTAGAAACCATGAGCTCCTCTTGTTTTGATGAAATCATAATTGCCTTTGGTTGAGATTGATGGGACTCTAATTGGGCTTGTTGATCATAGTCACATGCCTGCCAATGGAGCAAGAAAGTCCATTAGAAAACTGGATGACGTGGATTAATCTATATTGCTTGAACCTATTGCTGAACTTGAGCTTGTTAAGGATGAAGAAGCGCTGGTGTGATGATTCCCTAATCCTCTTCTGAAATTTTCATTGGTGCTGTAAGTATTTGATATAGATGGACTTGGACTTGGATTTCTTGGAGTGGATCTTCTGCAACCAATGGGTCTTCTTCTATAGGCTTCAGCAAGACTGGTAGATCTTCTGTGCTCTATAGTGAAGCCTGGTGGTATGGCTGGAATTGTGATATATCCTGGTGGTAAGGATAGATTTGGTGATGGGCTGTGGGAAGTCTGAATGCCCGCATCTTGAAATCTTGGGACCACATGAACATCAGTCTCATATGGTGGATTGGGATCATTGCCTAAGACAGTAGATGCCAGAGAAGGAGACCGAATCTTGAGTTCTATTTGAAGGTGAATAGTGACATGGTGGTGTTGGTGTCGCCGATGTCGCTGTTGATGGTGATGGTGTTGGTGTCTCGCCATTGTTGGGTTTTTTTGGTTTGAGGTTGAAGGTGGCTATTTATAGTCATCATTAAGGACCGTTGAAAGAGCTGGCTGAGGAAGCTGACTTGCTGAGGAAGCTGGCTTGTTGGAGACACTGATTTGATTTATTTGCTTTACCTGTTGTTGATTTGATGGAAATAGTATCTTTGCTTTTGCTTGATTGGAATGGTGGTGCTTTGGTTTATGGTCGGAGCTCCGAAAACGGGTCATCTTCAAAATTAATCAGGGTCAGAGGTGATGGAGAAGTCTTTTTCTTTTTCTTCTTCTTCGAGTTTTGAAAGGAACTCTAGTAAAAGCCTTTTGTACTCGGTTCTGGACTTAGTGCTGACAAGCTTTGCACTGGTTTTGGACTTGTACTGGATGAATTTTGCAATGAGGGCATCAATAGCAGGAGGAGTTTGCAAAGAGTATCTCGCAAGCCACTTAATAACCCTGGCTTTGGATGCTCTTTCAGTATTAAACTCGGCCCACCATTTTGTCCCTCTTCTTCTTCGAGTTTTGAAAGGAACTCTAGTAAAAGCCTTTTGTACTCGGTTCTGGACTTAGTGCTGACAAGCTTTGCACTGGTTTTGGACTTGTACTGGATGAATTTTGCAATGAGGGCATCAATAGCAGGAGGAGTTTGCAAAGAGTATCTCGCAAGCCACTTAATAACCCTGGCTTTGGATGCTCTTTCAGCATTAAACTCGGCCCACCATTTTGTCCTAAACTTCCTTCCAAGGGAAGGAGGTAGAGGGGAGGTTCTGAACAAAGGTGTACTCCCACGTGAGGATCCAAGAAAGAGTAAATTGGAAAAAGAATTCAAGTAGGATAGAAAATTTTTGGTTTCTTGGTGGGAGGATTGCTTTTTCACAGAACCAGGTGAATCTTGTGTGGATAGGTCCTGGAAGGATTTCAGGAATAGCTCCGTAATAGTTCCACCAGGTACTGAACCAGTAAGGAAAATGGTAGGAGATTTATTTTGAAGTAGAAAAACCAAGAGTGTCGATGGAGAGGATTTTGGTAGAGGAAAGTATGATACCAGGCTGTCATGTAGTTCCAGTAATTGAAGTATTGGAGAGGAAGTTCTTGGGTTAATTTTTTATAGCTTGATGGGCTACATCCCAGTCAGATGGGCTAAAAACTTTGAGAATTTGGATTATGGAATATGTATATATTTGGAGATCAGTTTTGTCTAGATAGTGCCTTATTAGCACTAAATGGGTGTCCGTTAGGATAGCTTCAAACCAAGCTTGGGTTTTGTACGGATCTCTGGGCTGGTAATGCCATCCATCAGGGAAAACATGTTGGGCAACGATTTTTGGGTCTAAGGAAGAAAATTCATCTTTAATAAGTAAGATGGATTGGAGAATTTTTTTGTTAAAGTATTGGGTGGCTGGTTTTTTGGAGACTTGAGGGATTATAGCTTTGCCTTTCTTGTCTTTGAAAGGTACTACCTGAGTAGAGCACTTTGCTTCTGAAATATGCAATTTTTCGGCTAGTTCACTTGTTGTCTTTTCGGCCAATAGAGCAAACCCGTTTGATGATGGGCTGGAGGCCGGCTTCTTTTGGTTTTCTTCGTGTTCAACAATTTCAAGCCATGTCTGGGGTTTTGATGTAGGATTTTGGGAAGAGGTTGTTTGCGTTTTAGGGGCCATTAAATGTTCCCCTATAAAAATTCGCGGGAAAGAAAATTAGGAAGAGAATTATCCTTACCTCTTTTGAACTCTATTTGAAAATCAAAGATTGAAAGAATAGCTTGCCACCTGGCAAAAACTTGTTTTGAAGCAAGATTTTTGACATCCTTTTCTAGAATAAATTTAGCAAACTGGCAATCGATTCGGATTAAAAATCTTTCATTTAAAAGATCACTTTGAAATTTTAAAATGCACAAAACAATCGATAAAACTTTCTTTTTTATGGTTGAATATTTTTTTTGAGTTTTATTCTAAGTCCCTAAATGGTATTGGATAAGTTCTTTCTTGTTATCTTTCTTTTGTTTTAGAATTCCTCCATAACCAACATCAGATGCATCCGTTTCAATTACTTTGGGACACTCTGGGTCAAAAAGGTAAAGACAGGGTAGTTCTTTAATTTGGGCTTTGATTATTTTTACTGCTTGAGTCTGGCTTTCTCCCCAAGGAGGGGGGTTCTTTTTGAGTTTGACATTGAGGGGTTTGGTAACAATCTTAAGGTTCTTATAATAGTCCAAGACATAATTTAGGCTTCCTAAGAACCTTTGGAGTTGAGTATTTTCTAGAATTTTGTTAGAAAATTTGGATGCAAATTCTAAACTTCTTAAGATTGGCCTGGTGGTTCCTTGATTTATTTCATACCCTTTGAATCTAATTTGTGTTTTGAACATGTCCATTTTTTATGTAGAAAGGACAAGACCATTTCTGGTTATTTTATAAGAGAAAGTTTGGAGGTGTTTAAAATGTTGTTCAATGGTTTCTGAGATTACTAAAATATCATCAATATAGGTAATGATGAACTTAGTATAGGGTGTAAAAATGTCATTGATGATTCTTTGGAATTCAGAGGGGGTATTTTGAGGCCGAATGGCATAATATTCCATTCATATTGGCCAAATGGTACAGTGAAGACAGTTTTGTATTTGTCTTTTTCGAAAATCTGAATTTGCCAGAAACCAGATTTAAGGTCAAATTTTGAGAATGCCTCACCCTTTGTGATCCTAGTTAGGAGGTCTTTTTTGTTTGGGATAGGATACGTTATCCATTTTAAAGCAGTGTTTAATGGTTTATAGTTGATAACTAGTTTAGAGACACCTCTTTCTATTTCAGCTCGTTTTTAAATATAGAAAGCTGCACAAGACCAAGGGGATCTACTGGGTCTAATTAGTTTTTTTTCTAGTAGAGATTGGATTTCTTTTTTCCAGTGTTCTAAGACACTGAAATTCATTTGGATAGGCCTTGCTTTGGTAGATATATGTTTTTCATTAAAGTTGTCCTCATAAGGAAGATCAACAATATGTTTTCTTCGGGTCTAGAAGGCATTTCGTAATTTAGAACAATTGGTTTTGAATAAATTTTCTCTGAATATTTGAATTTTGTCTTTTACATTTGCTGTTTGTAGTTGTTCTACAATTCTTTTGTAACTGATCTCTTCTTTTAAATATTCTAGTTGCTTTTGTTTTCTTTGAATTAGGTTAATAGAGTTGTCTTTGAGTAATTGGAGTATTTTATAGAAGGATGGATTGATGAATTGGAAGAATAGGTCTCGACCTGAAAACCTAACTTTGATTCCATCCTCGTCAATCGATAAAGGTTTGATCGTATTCAGAAAAGGTGTTCCTAGGATAACCAATTGGTTCAGGTTTTTGACAAGTATGAAGAAGTCTTCATACAAATATTATTATTGCAAACTAGGGCATTGATGAGTTTGTAGTTGATTTTTAATTCTGATCCACTGGCAGTGGTCAGTTTTTTTTTTGTTTTTTCGAAGAACTTTGTGGGTATCAGGCCCTCTTGTATACAGTTTGAATCTACGCCAGAATCAATTAGAGCAACAGTCTCAAGTCTAAAATCTTCAACTAATAGGGTTATTTCGACGTTCCATTTTTGGATTTGTAATTGGGATAATACTTCAACAAAAGTTGGGATTTCAAGATTATCAGTTTCTTTAGTATGGTTGCTTGTTTTGAGATTTTCTAATTGGGCTTTTATTTGAGTTATTTCTTTTTTGAGGTTATTAATTTCTTTTTGGAGGTCCTAGATAGTGACTTGTTTTTTATCCTTGGGTTCAAATCCTTTTAAGATGTTGTTTAGACTATATGTTTGAACTTCTTTTTCTCTGGTATCTTCAGTCAAAGAGTTTTTTAACTTAGTTAAATATTGTTTCTAAAGTTCTAGATCTTGGATTTTGTCAATAAAGTCTAATAACAAATCTTGTTATTTGATTATTACACAAATCTCTCCTTCTGAGGTTGTTGAGGTCTGGAATTCTGAGTCAGTGGAACTGGCATCAGAGTTTATAAGGAGGATCCTTAGATTTTATTTGATTGAATCTAAAAGATTTGATTCATCTAGCTCAATGTTGTTTATTTTAAATTTCATTTTACAGTCTGAACTAAAATGTCCTGATTTGCCACATCTATAACAGATTGGAGGTTTTGAAGGTTTTTCTTTCTTTATAATAGGTTTTCTTTTAGGTTTAGGGTATAATGGTTTATAAGGAGGTCTAGTTTGATTTGTTTTAGTAGTACTTTGGTGTTTTCAGGGTGTTTTATTGGCCTTCTTATGACATTGTATACACTCAGATTTTTTGTAAGATTTGGTCCAGGTCTTGATAGGGAGGAGCAAATTGTTGGCAGAAGTTTCGTAGCTCCTCTTTGCTTGTTATTTGCTCCTTCTTGAGTTGTTGTTTGAGCTTTAATTCCGTGCATAAATTAAGACCTTCATTTATTATGTTTATTAGATATCCATAGGTCAGACTGTCATATGGGATCCTTCCATTATTTTGGTTTCTAAGTTTGGTTCTTATTTTTTCAGAGAAGACAGAAGGCAACGCTGCAAGAATTTTTTTTTCCAGAAGAGTTGATTACAATCGTCTCTGGTTAGGACTCTAGCTAGGAATACATCCTTATACCATTTAAAGTCTTTAAGTTTTTTACATTTGAGGTTTGTGAGAATTTTAGAGGTTCTGTCTCTGAATTTTGAAGGATCTCCTATGAAGTGTTTTGTTATTGCAAAGATGAGGGTGGAAACTGCATCTTGTATTTCATTTCCACTTTCATCTCGGATGGCTTGTCCATTAGGATTTCTTTTGATTGCATTCATAATTTGATTTTTCTCTTCATCAATGAAAAGAAAGTCCCACCATCCTTTGAGTTGACCAGTGAAGCCAGAGATTAGAGCTAGGGCTCTACTTTTGGTTCTATAGACAGTTGCAACCATAGTTATTTGTTGCAATATGCCTAAGATGTATTATGTTTGACCATCTAGATTCCATTCGTAGATGGCTTGGGCCGAATACTGATTTTGTTGCATGGGTCTTTCTTCAAGGCTCATGTCAGGCATGATTGGTCTGGGCCAGTAGAGTTTTTGAGGATTAGGACCATAGAGTCTGGCGTTCTCAGTCCATCCTTTAATTTTGTTAACTTGGAGATTTTGTTCTGGTCCTTGTGGGCCAATGGTTGGTATTGGGCTACTTGGGTCGGATTTCTCAGGTTGTTCCAAGTCACCACGTTCACTGGAGTTATCAATCTCCTATTCTAGGATAGCTACAGATTTCTTTGAGGTTTTAGGTGTAGCTGTAATTTGTGTTTCCCTAATTGGGATTTTGACCTCTTGGAAAGGAGGATGGATCTCTTCTATGATCCTTCTCTTTCCATCTTGCCATGAAATCATGACCTTTGGTCTGATCATGTCTACTTGTTTTGATTTGTTGTATATTCCAAACCATTCAAAGAAACCTATATGGTCTCTGATTGAATGCATAAAATCATACCATTTGGTTTTGAGGTTAGTTCTTTGAGGTTCATCAAACTGGTTGAAGAACTCAGCTCTTTTTTTTCTCATTTCTTTTTGAATTAAAGTTTCTCCTAAGTAGGTCTTTATCTAGGATAAATCCGCTACTTACTGTTTTGATCTCGGGGTCCATTTGGGGATAGGTTCGATCGGTTTGAAAGTATTCTATTTGTCTTAAGGATTTCTCAGCCAAAGATCCTATATGGTTGGATGTGGCTTTGAGTGGGACTTTTGAGATTACTTCTTTAGTTGGGTCATACAGGATCGTTTCTTTGCCTGCATTAGTCCCTTCACCCTGGGAAGACGAGAAAGAAGTAGAGTTTCTGGATAGAAAACTCATACTAAATTATGGACTAGTTGTAAAAGTCTGAGTTCTAAGTGCCACTAGAAAAGTATTATGCCAAGTCCAATGCCACTAAAACGAGTTCTCTATTCCTAAATATGACTAACTGCCCTGCCCAACGACAGCTCTACCTTTTTATGTATGTATATATGTATGTTTATATATGTGTATGTATATATATGTATATATGCATATATATACATATGCATGTGTATATGTATATACGCATGTGTGTGTGTATATACATGTATGTATGTATGTATGCATGCATACATGCACATATATATACATACATACAAACATACATACATACATATATATATGTATGTATGTATGTATGTATGTATGTATGTATTATATATATATATATATATATAGATATATGTATGTATGTATGTATGTATGTATATATGTATGTATATATATGTATGTATGTATGTATATGTGCATGTATGTATGTATGTATGTATATGTGCATGTATGTATGTATGTATGTATGTATGTATATGTATGTATATATGTATGTATGTACGTACGTATGTGTGTGTACTAGCATATTAACCCATGCATGTGCAAAGCCTTTTTCCTTCTTTTCCTTCGAATCTTCCCGAGCTCTCACCTACCTCCTCCCGTTCTCCTCGCCACGTGCTTTCTTTTTTTTGACTCAAGTCCTATGGATTCTCACCATTTGCTTGTACAGCACATACACCGTTTCCCAAACATGTTTCCCTTTTATTAAGAGGCCTTTTATCTTCTCTTTGAGCTTTGGACGGTCTATCCAAAACCCTAAGCCTAGCCATCTCGACCTTCCTTTGTCTATCCCTAGCAGGAGCCATGGGATTGTTATCCTGGTGGAAGGGAAAGTGCGCACCATCGCCTCCATTGCCACGACTTATATGATTTCATGTGAGTATATATAACATCCCGAACAATATATATGACTTCCTATAAATATATATGATATCCTAAATAATATAAATGACTTTCTATGTTTTTATATAATATCCTGTTGGTTTTTATTACCAACAGAAAGTCATATAAGACATCAGGAAGTCATAATAACCACAGGAAGTCATATAGACTGTTTAGAAAGTTATACATATTGTCCAAGATGTCATATATATTCATAGAAAGTTATATAATTCAGAATGTCATATATATTCATGGGAAGTCATACTTATTATTCAGGATGTCATATATATTCACAAGAAGTCATACATGTTAGGAAATGTATCCTAAAACCAATTATTTAAGTTGTAGATGATTGGAATCAGTATGTAAATTATCAAATAATAATAGTTACTTGGGTTATTCATCATAAAAGTTCTATCTTCCTTAAATGAACTCCTAAATTATGATAAAATCCTTAGAACCACACTTAATCGATAAAGAAGGATTTATTGGATGGTTCTTAAATAGTTCACGACTAAATGATAAGTTATTAATAAGGACGATAACTTATCAAATATAGATCATTGTATGTCATATGCATTGGTTGTCTTCGTAACCAAGTAGTGTGGAGACACTGGTATAATATGCAAGTGGGATGTAGGAGTACATCTGCACTGAACGTGACCAATGTAGCACTCTACTGTCAAGAGTAGCTAGTAGGCCAATGGATATACGTGTCCCTCCGACCTAAGATCACCACGGTGACTTGAAAGCAACTCATTGTACTTTGGTGCTAACCTACTTATATTTTTAATACAACAACAAAAGATTTCTGGGTGCAGTCAAGTACTTGTAAAGACGGTGTGTGAGTCAAGATGGGATTGACCACTTCTGATTAACTTCAGAAAGCGAATATCTCACTGTGTTTCAATTTAGCAAAACCTAGGCCTGAATAATTCTCGTGAGGAATCACGGGATTTGCAAAATTTTGAGACAATATGGATGACTTGTATGAGTGTTACAACTAACTCGAAGTCATCTTGAGCAGTATTGGTCAAAAGAGATGAATTATACAGTAACCATAGGCCGAATTCTAAGAATATTATTTTGCATATATTCGATCTATCCGGACATCGGGTACCATTGCTAGATGATCATTTCGATTGGTACAGGAATTGGCTCCTATGCTACCGGCTTAGGTTCAAGCCTATGGGATCACCCATATAAGAGGTTGTTACCTAATCAGATGATTGATCGACGATTGAGAATCATTCAGTGATCAAATCATCAATGCTATTGATGATCGATCAAGTGCAAGTGTTGCAGGAGGATCAATTAGCAATTAAATTGCGAATTGACTCAATTCAATTAAGCAATTGGACTGAGATCAAGTCTAATTGAATTAGATTCAATTAGAATTGATTTAGACTTAATTGGATTAAGTCCAGCTGGTTTATTGGATAAGCCAATTACAAGAGAAAATAGTTCCTTGTTAGACTAGGACTTGAATGCACCCATTTTCTAATTGAGTTAGGATTTAAATCATATTTAAATTTTGATTTAATCTAATTTAATTGAGTTCCTAATTGGACTAGAATCACCCTAAATTGAGTTGCATTAATTCTGGTTTAAATGAAATTTAAATTAGATTTGATCTAGTCAAAATAGGAGAGTCCTAGTTAGACTAGGACTCCTAAATCCCTTGCGCCAAGAAAGAATAGCCCATGCCTATGTTTTTGGTTTTTGTTCGTACTCACATTATGAGAGCCTCCAAGCATGTCCCATGGAGTTTTTGGAATAAAATTTGACTTGTCAAATTTTCAAATTGGTTTTGATATGAACTCTATTTGATAGAGCCCTAGTTCTCAAAAACTCTTCATCCCTCTTTGTTATTTAACTCCCACACCTCCTTATTTTTGTGCGCCCCTTAAATCCTGATTTTTGTGCGTGGTTAATTGTTAGCACACGCCAAAAAAATAGGGGAGGCATCCAACCCCAAATTCCTTAGGTATTTTACTTGGTCCACTAGGTATTTGACCTAGTTTCCACTTCTTATGGGCGCCTCCTATTTCATAGGTGGTTGGCGTCAAATACCAGGGATTTTTCTATGAAGAAATCAGAAAAGAAGAGGTTGAGGCATGGGGAGGATGGTGCCTAGTTTGTTGGAGGCATTGGTTTCTTTTGGACATGTTCCTGTCTTCTCTTAGGGTTTCCTCTAGATCCTTTTCTTTTCCATCTTTTAAGAGGCTTTCTCTACTGGAAAAATCAAAGAAGAAAAGAGAGGGGCGTGAGAGGTTGGCATCCAAGGAGTTGGGCGTTAAGGTTTCTTTTTGGACATGATTTGATTATGTCCTGATGAGAAAAGAAGAAGAGAAGAAAGTCTTCTCTTAGGGTTTCTTTGAGAACCTTTCTTCTCCATCCTTTTGTGAGATTTTTTCATGGGAAAAATCAGAAGAGAAAGAAACCCGGAGCATGAAAAATTCTAGAAAAGAAGGCTCCTCTTGTCTAGGCGTGAAGATCTTTTTAGGACATTAATGGTTGATGTCCTGAAAGAGAAGATGGGTCTTCTCTTAAAGATTTTCTTTAGGCCTTTTATTTTCTTCTTTTTGAGAGATCCAAGGGTTGGACTTCTCCCTCAATCCTCCTCTTATTCTTCGTCTCTTGGAGGATCCAACAGATCTGAAGAATTTTTTATAGATCGACCATTATGAGGAATCCACAAGAAGCTAGTACTTCGAGCAGATCTTCGTTCGACGAACCTCCGATCTGCTTAGCGATTTCGTATGGACTATCCATAAAGGCCGGACATATGGTGCGGCTCCAAGCAACAAAGGACAACATCGGATTTTAATTGCGGTGTTCTCGATCCGCGTAAAGGTAAGAGATCTGATCTCTTTTCTGACCTAGATGCGATCTAGGATTTTCAGAATAGTTCTAAATCTAGGATATTGATATGATCAATACCAACCTGATTTAATTTTCATATTTATTAATGCATCTTGATATATTATAGATCCTAGATGTAGGGTTCAGTGATTAGATCACATGCATAAATAGATTAAATAATTTAATCTATATCTTCCATTGTATTTAGTTTCGAAATATATACATGAAACCCTGCATGGTTTTCCAACAGTAGTATCAGAGCACTAGATTCTTTTACGATATGATCATGCATGCTTTAAAATAAATCTGAAAATAAAACTCTAAAAATCGCACATACTAACATAAGGTTGTCCCATTGTAAGGTTAACCCCTTACAATAAAAAGATTGTCCCAGTATATGCTGATCTATAAATCTGAACCATAAATAAGTTAGATGTGATCCAAGTAGTTTTATGATTCAATTTCTGATTTTAAATCTAAAAATTAAATAGATATTTGATCTATTACTGATTATTTAAATTAGATCTAAATAATGTAAGGTCGCACATACTGATTATAAGATTATCCTGCTATAAGGTTAACCTCTTATAGTGTAGAAATTATCCTAGTATGTGCTGATCTACATAACCTAAATCATAAATAATTTAGATAAGATCTAAAATAATTAATGATTTATTTTTAGATTTTAAATCTAATATTAATTGATTTATGATCTGATTTTAATCATTTAGATAAGATCCATATGATGTGTTTTATATTTAGATCTACATCCTATTGTTGCATATATTGGATATGTAGCTTTTGTTTTGAATCTGGAATTAATATATGCGATATATTTATCTTATGGAATTTAAATTGCGAACTTACTTTCTGCAGAATCCTAGATTCAAAATCCTAGGACATGATCTAAACAATGAAATAAATTAGATATAAAACCATGAATCGATGTGATTCAATGTAAATTGTTTACATATTGAAAATGTTTCAAAACTTGAAATCAGAAATTAATTCTGAGGTTCCGAACCCCAACCCATCAGCGTTGAACTTAATTGAGAATTAAGTGATTGTTTAGGATCTAGGTTTGTGATTTGAAGATCCAAAGTCAATTTCATAAATCACGGGTTAAAGGGTTATGGGTTAGCTTTGATCAGGTCATTAACTGGGTTAGACCTAGGATTAGATTAAATATGGACTAAGTTAAGAAATTGATCCGACCTAATTAATAGTTAATTAGGATTAGATCATTTCTTCTCTATAGATCAATTCAATAGTTGTAGTTGATCAAAATCCATACATCTAACAAATGAACCTAATCGTGGCTCAATGGTTGAGCCCGAGTCTTTAGGTAGACCAAATCAAAACTGATAAACCGATTGGTGTCTAAGATAAGTCTGGCATTTCCAGACCGATGGTCTTTAATTGGCAGCTCGCTTATCTGGCCATTTCTGATGGTGTCTAAGGCAAGCCTTGGCAGACCCTCCCACCGATCTCACTTACCTGGCCAACGTGGTTAATGGCCAATGTGGTTAATAAACTTTTAATTAGGTTGCTCATTGATTCGTACTAACTCATGTCATATAGAAAATCAATGAGACTGATCTAGGTGCCCATGGACCAAAATTAATCCTAGCCTTCATCAATGACTTGTGAAGTCAGTGGGAGGATTTGACTTGGTGAAGTTAGTGGGAGCAATTTGGTCCATGTCTTCTCTATCCTTAAATCACAAATAAATTTTAAATCCTCTAAAATTATTAGGTCCTTAAAATGATAAAGTTATGGAGATAACTGAGTCAGCCTCCCATTAAGGTGTTTGATAATGGATTCAATAGCTTGGGTGAACATTGGAGGTGCCTTACACCTGGTGTTTATCGAGATATTGAAATTTCATTCATCATATGATGACTTGGATGTCTCTCTAATGATGGTTAGGTTGACCAACCAAAGTTGGGCTTAGTCATTCGTTGGTTAGATGCACAAAGTATGGTCATGTTAATGGTTGGACCTAACTTGAGGCCAAAGCCTACTGATTAGATTTTGGGGCAAAATTTAATTATTAGAAGTTGTTTAGAGACAATTGGTTAAAGAACCTACCCATAGATGCACATGGGTTGACCGACCAAAGTCGGGCATGTGTGTAGCTTATGGATTCTAGTATCTACTAGAAAATTAAAGTAATTTTTCGAATTGGAGTTATAGGCTACTAATTTGAATAAAATAGTGGAAGAACCTTTAGACTAAAGTTCAAATCTCTAGGCTTAAAATAATTCATATACTTTAGGTCATTGTTCTCTTTTCTTCAGATTAAGGCTAAACCCTAATTGCTCCATTTACTATTAGATAGTGATTGACTTATGGGACCCAACTTCGATAATTAGTATCGGAAGTTGAATTTGGTTCAGTACGAATAGATTCGTGCTGGGGCTTCTAAGTCCAGTGAAAATAAAAGGTCTAAGACTAACCCAAATCAGGCAAAGTGCTTCTAATATCAGAAGCATGGTGATAGGAAGAAGTATTGTCATGAATATTTTACTTTCCTTGACCCTGACAAGCTGAACAAGAGAAAGGAGCAAAGAATTGCTCATCAAGGATGTTATATGATAACACCTTGTAATTCCTCTGTATGTAATTCTACTACCTGGATATTAGATACCGGTAGTCTTATGCAATTCGTTGCAAGGACTTCAGGTAAGTGGAATGTTTGAAAATGATGAGAGATTCCTGAATGTTAGGGATGGAAGTCTTGTTCCAATCCTAGCTTTAGGAATCGTCAAGCTAATTTTCAATATAAATGTTGTCATTTAGAGTGACTATCACTATTGTCCATTGTTTATAATGAATGTGATCTTTGATGGCCTTTTAGCCAAAGATGATCATCATTTATTAATAAAAGAAAATTATCGTGATATCATTATGAATAATATTATAATAATATATGGACAATAAACAAATAATATTTAAGATTCACATAGCCTGTTAAGTGCAATGTACACATCTAGCAAACACCCAAGTTAGATAATGTCAAGGATACCTGCTTTTGGCATTGTAGACTTAGTCATGTTAACAAAAATAGGATAAACAGGTTAGCTTAAGAAGGAAACCTCGACATCAATGATTATGAATCATTAACCTATGAGTCTTAACTTCTTGAAAAGATGACAAAGTCACCTTTTACTAGAAAAGATGAAAGAACCGATGAAGTTCTAAGTCTTATACGTAATGATGTATGTGGACCTATGAACTCAAGTGCCAGAGAACAATATCAATATTTCATTACGATTGCAGATGACCTATCTTGGTATGGATACGTCTCTAGCTTGAATCATTTGAATTATTCAAACAATTATATAATGAAGTAGAAAAACAAACTGAAAAAGATATTAAAACTCTTCGAACAGATCGAGAAGGCGAATACTTATCCAATGAGTTTTTGACATATCCATGAGAAAATGGGATTCTCTCGCAATGGACTCCTTCCAAAACACCACAGGATATTAGTGTATTGAAAAGGAAAAATCGAACTTTGTTAGATATGGTTTGATTCATGATAGGGGTTTACTAGTCTGCCTGTTTCAGAGTTAAGCTCTTGAGACTACTTGTTTTACTCTGAAAATTTATACCAAATAAATCTGTCGCAAAGACTCCATATGAGATATGGATCGGACGTAGACCTAGACTCTCTCACCTTCGGGCTTAGGGTTGTTAGGCCTACGTCAAATGTTTGCACACATAAACTTGGAGCACGGTTCCATAGGTGTATGTTTATAAGATACCCCAAGGAAAGTAGAGGTTGTTACTTCTACCATGTTAAAGAACAAAAGCTGTTCTTAGCAGTAGGGCATTCCTTTTGGAAAGGAGTTTCTTAGAGAAGGAACCGATGCCTGAAAAGTTGAACTTGAGGAAGTTTGACTGGTAGAAAAAACCGACACAATCTAGTAAACCTAAAGAATTGGATTTGATTAGATCAAACCCAGAGCCCATTAAAGAGGCACCTTTAAAGAAATCCGATAGAGTATCGCATTAACTGGACAGATGCTTCGATTTCTAGGTCCGGGACGGTGATCCTGTTGAGCTCAATAAGAACAACAAGGATCCGATCATCTATAGGGATGCAACGCAGAGGTCTGACTCTGAGAAGTGGCTTGGAGCTATTAAATCCAAATTGGAGTCTATGAAGATCAATAGTGTATGGACACTAGTTGATTCACTTGAATGGACAAAATCCATTAGGTGCAAATGGATTTTCAAAAAGATCAGAGTAGCGCAGATGGGAAGGTAGAGACATATAAAGCCCGTTTGGCTATCATCTCGGAGTTGGAACATACGTTTTGAATGTATGTCTTTGTTATGAACAAAGAGGAACCCTACATTTGTAAGTGGACAAAAGATTTTGTAGTGTTATTCCTTGTGTTATCTGTGGATGAAATTCTCTTAATCGAAAATGACATTTCATCATTACAGGGAACAAAGGTTTAGCTGTCATCTTATTTCTTCATATAGAAATTGGGAGAAGCATCTTACATCCTAAAGATGAAGATCTATAGAGATAGATCTAAAAGGATGCTTGGATTGTCCCAATCTATGTACGAGCCCAGACATGGTATACTCACTAAAGGTAGTGAGTAGATATCAGTCTAATCCAAATGAGAACCACTGAAAGATTGCATAGACAATCCTTAAGTATTCGAGAAATACTAAGGTACAGTAACTCATACATAGAGAAACTGACTTAAAACTTATGGGATATTTTAATTCCAACTTTTAGTCAAATAAAGATGACAGCAAGAGAGTGTCGGATCATGAATTTACCCTAATTAAAGGAGCAATCTACTGAAAAAATTCCAAGCAGAATAATGTAGCCTATTCTATTAGTGATGTAGAGTACATCGTAGCATCTGATGCTGCTATGTAGGCTGTGTAGTGGCATAAGTTCATTAGCAAGTTGGGAGAGGCACCCTCCACTAATGATCCAGTCCTAATGTAGCAATAGAGCCATTGCTCAGGCTACAGAACCGAAGGTGCACCATAGGACCAACATACTCTGCATCGCTATCATCTTAGATTTTGATCAAGATGATGTCGACCTTTAGAAAATCAACGAAAAAGGAAAACTTGACCGACCCATTTGCCAAAGCCTCGGAACTAAGTTCTACGAGCTAAAATGGAAGATAGGATATTTTATATTGTTCTGATTAGCTTTAGTCTAAGTGGGAGTTGTTAGAAAATGTGTCCTAAAATCAATCATCTAAGTTGTAGATGATTGAAATCAGTATATGAATTATCAAATAATAATAGTTATTTAGCTTATTTATCATAAAAATTCTATCTTTCTTAAATGAACTCCTAAGTTATGATGAAGTCCTTAGAACCATACTTAATCGATAAAGAAGAATTTATCGGATAGTTCTTAAATAGTTCACGACCAAATGATAAGTTATTAATAAGAACGATAACTTATCAAGTATAGATCGTTGTATGTCATATGCGTTGATTGTCCTCGTAACCAAGTGGTGTGGAGACACTGGTATGACATGTAGGTAGGATGTAGGAGTACATCTACAATGAACGTGACCAATGTAGCACTCTACTGTCAAGAGTAGCTAGTAAAGGCTAATGGATATAAGTGTCCCTCCAACCTGAGATCACCACGGTGACTTGCAAGCAACTCACTGTATTTCTAATACAGCAACGGAATATTTCTGGATGCAGTCAAGTACTTGTAGAGTCGATGTGTGAGTCAAGATGAGATTGACTACTCCTGATTAACTTTAGAAAGCAAATGCCTAGCTATGTTTTAATTTAGCAAAACCTAGGCCCGAGTAATCCTCGTGAGTCATGGGATTTGCAAAATTTTGAGACAATATGGATAGCTTGTATGAGTGTTGACAGGCAAAGGGATGAATTATATGATAAGTATAGGCTAGGATTTTAAGAATGTTGCTTTGTATACATTCGATCTATCTGGATATCGGGTACCATTGCTAGATAGTCATTTCAATTGGTACAAGAATTGATTCCTGTACTACCAGCTTAGGTTCGAACCTATAGGATTACACACATAAGAGGTTGTTACCTAATCAAATGGTTGATCGACGATTGAGAATCGTTCAGTGATCGAATCATCAATGCGATTGATGATCGATTAAGTACAAATGTTGCAAGAGGATCGATTAGCAATTTGATTGCTAATTAGCTCAATCTAATTGAGCAATTAGACTGAGATCAAGTCTTATTGAATTAGATTCAACTAGAATTGGTTTGGATTTAATTGGGTTAAATCTAATTGATTTATTGGATAAGCCAAGGGAAAACAGTTTCTTGGTAGACTAGGACTTGAATGCACCTATTTCCTAGTTGAATTAGAATTTAAATCAAATTTAAATTTTGATTTAATCTGATTTAATTGAGTTCCTAGTTGGACTAGGATCACCCTAAATTGGGTTGCATAGAAAAACAGTTCCTTGTTAGACTAGGACTTGAATGCACACATTTCCTAATTGAGTTAGGATTTAAATCAATTTTAAATTTTGATTTAATCTGATTTAATTGTGTTCCTAGTTGGACTAGGATCACCCTAAATTGGGTTGCATTAATTCTGGTTTAAATAGGATTTAAATTAGATTTGACCTAGTCTAAATAGGAGTCCTAGTTAGACTAGGACTCCTAAATCCCTTGCACCAAGAAAGAATAGCCCATGCCTATATTTTTTGTTTTTGTTCGTAAGTTTTCTCACATTATGAGAGCCTCCACGCACGTCCCAATATCTGGAGCTTTTGGAATAAAATTTGATTTGGTCAAATTTTCAAATTGGTTTTGATATGAACTCTATTTAATAGAGTCCTAGTTCTCAAAAACTCTTCATCCCTTTTTGTTATTTAACTCCGATGCCTCCTTATTTTTGCGCGCCCCTTAAATTCTGATTTTTGTGCGTGGTTAATTGTTAGCACATGCCAAAAAAATAGGGGAGGCGTCCAAGAGTTGGACGCCCCCCAAATTTCTTGGGTTTTTGACTTGGTCCACTAGGTATTTGACCTAGTTTCCACTTCTTATGGGCACCTCCTATTAATAGGTGGTTGGCGTCAAATACCAGGGATTTTTCTATGAAGAAATCAGAAAAGAAGAGGTTAAGGCGTGGGGAGGATGGCACCTAGTTTGTTGGGGGCATTGGTTTCTTTTGGACATGATCATGTCATGTCCTGTTGAGAGGAAAAAAAGAGATGAATGTCTTCTCTTAGGGTTTCCTCTAGATCCTCTTCTTCTCCATCTTTTGAGAGGCTTTTTCCACTGGAAAAATTAGAGAAGAAAATAGAGAGGGGAGTGAGAGGTTGGCGTCCAAGGAGTTGGGCGTTAAGGTTTGGACATGATTTGATCATGTCCTGATAAGAGAAGAAAGTCTTCTCTTAAGGTTTCTTTGAGAACCTTTCTTCTCCATCCTTTTGTGAGATTTTTCCCATGGAAAAATCAAAAGAGAAAAAAACCTGGAGCATGAAAAATTCTAGAGGTGAAGGTCTCCTCTTGTCCAAGCATGAAGATCTTTTTAGGACATCAATGGTTGATGTCCTGAAAGAGAAGATGGGTCTTCTATTAAAGATTTTCTTTAGGCCTTGTTTTTTTCTTTTTGGGAGATCCAAGGGTTGGACTTCTCCCTCAATCCTCTTATTCTTCATCTCTTGGAGGGCCCCAGAGATCCGAAGAATTTTTTACAAATCGACCATCAGGAGGGATCCGCAAGAAGCTAGCACTTTGAGTGGATCTTCGTTCGACGAACCTTTGATTTGCGTAGCGATCTCGTATGGACTATCCGTAGAGGTCGGACATGCTGTGCGGCTCCAAGCAACAAAGGACAACATCGGATTTCAACACGGTGTTCTCGACCCGCGTAAAGGTAAGAGATCTGATCTCTTTTCTGACCTAGATGCAATCTAGAATTTCTAGAATAGTTTTAAATCTAGGATATTAATATGATCAATACCAACCTGATTTAATTTTCAGATTTATTAATGCATCTTGATATGATACAGATCCTAGATGTAGGTTTAGTGATTAGATCACATGCATAAATAGTTTAAATAGTTTAATCTATGTCTTCCACTGCATCTAGTTTCGAAATATATGCATGAAATTCTGCATGGTTTTCCAACAATACAAACATCAGTTAGTCATAATAACCAATAGGGTATCATATAAAAACACAGGAAGCCATATATATTGCTCAAGATGTCATATATATTCACAGGAAGCCATATAAGGCATTAGGAAATAATAATACTGTTCTTTTTTTATTCTACAGAGGAAAAGGGCATTTTTGTCAAGAAAATTTGAGAAAAAATAGTGAGCAGTATTAAATGTCTACCCCATTATTAATTACGCTACATGGCACAATATGACCGAGTAGTGCCCTTTTTCTCCACTAGGGGGTGGTGGACAAAGAATTACTCTGGCCTAATTTTTGATGTCCTGGAAGAGTGCTTTAATTTATGGATATCCCCATAAGGCCCTACCACAAGTTGAATAGGCCGGCCTCTTGGCCCGGCCCGATATCCATTTGAAGGCCCGAAGGCCTTTTATCACATCTGAACAAGGCATAGTCCTGTCCAAACATGGCGTGGTCCTATTCGAACATGGCAGAGGAGTCCTCCAATGTGATCTTCATTGGAGGCTAGAAAGGCCTAAACTCCGCTCCTGTTTAAGAACACCAATCCCCCACTTCTTCTCCCCGAGAAATCGC
This sequence comes from Cocos nucifera, assembly GCA_006176705.1. NCBI lineage: Eukaryota > Viridiplantae > Streptophyta > Magnoliopsida > Arecales > Arecaceae > Cocos > Cocos nucifera. The sequence continues at coordinate 672,767 of QRFJ01000058.1, read as the reverse complement.
TGCAGCCACCATCCTTTCAATTCCTTTTTCCTCCCCTTAGTTGCTGGTGCTTTGTAGTTGTTGTACTTACCCAGGACCCGTTGCTATATTATTCTTTGCCACTATTTCCACATGGCACCCTCTCCTTTTCCTAAAACCTCACATGTCAAATGAAGGTTGAAGCCTCAATTTTAATATATATATATATATATATATATATATATATATATATATATATAATATTATATATGTGTGTGTACATACACACACATATATAATATAGTTCTATTTCTTTATTCGTTTCATATACACACACACACACACACACATATACATATATGTATATCTATATATATCTATATATATGTATGTACATATACATATATACATATACATATATGTATATACATAGATACACATATACATATACATAAATGTATATACTTACATACATACATACATACATTTATACATACATACATACATACATTTATATATGTATGTACGTACGTACGTACGTATGTATGTATGTATGAAAGTGAAATCCGGTTTGATTTGTATTATATATAGTATGAATATTACAATGAATATTACAATGAATATTACAATATTAAATTATACATGTTAAATGTAAGTTAAATGTAAGTTAAATATGTTAAGTTCTTCCTCTTACTGTTCCTTGGGAAGATCACACACATTCCATTCCATCTATTTCTTTATTTCCCATGAATTATATGCATGTAACAATAACAACAAAATTTTCTCAATTCTAATCAATTGGATCTATTGTGTCAGTTTTTGAGTCATATATCTAGAAATAACTAGCAATTCTTTACTGACACCATTTCAAACACAATCAATACATTCTAAAATAACTCTTTGACATCTTTACCCTAGGCCATGAACCACCCTTTTGATTTTGGATCAACTTAACTTTTTCTATATTCAACCTGAGCTGAAGAAGAAATAAAAATTAAAAATATTAATAAGAAAATCAATAAAAGTTACTAACTTGAAATTCAATTTTCATTTCTAAAGATTTCATAGTGTTATATGTATTGTAATTATATAATCACAATTAATATCAATAGAGTAATATAATTACAAAATAGAGCAGTAGTAATAATCAATAATAGAGTAATAATTATGTAATGAAATTAATAGTCGAGTAATAATTATTAATTTTATTTTAGTAATTAGTAATTAAGTTTTAAAAAATTAATTTTATTACTTAATTACTATTTAATTGCTTGAAATTTTTATTTTTTGTTTTTTACATTATAGTACTTTTTATTTTTATTTTGTAGAGTATTTTTTACTATATTTTATATAATATAGAGATAAAGTATAGAGAAATTGAGACAAAGCAAGAGAATTTAATTTGTGTAAGAGAAACCTCCGTCTACACCATATCGAAATAGAATTGAACTAAAAAAAAATAATTGCAAATGGAATTCCATTAAATGGTTCCAACAAACTCGATACTATGTGGTTTGAGTTGATCAAAATCAATTCTTGTTTTGCCTGGTAAGTTCCAGATGAATCGACGATTCCAATTTGAATCAAATAATTCAGCATATTCCAGATATATTAATGTTCTACATTAATAACTAATAGAAGAAAATATCTATGTTTCTACTTCACTATGATATTTTTCTGAACATTTCTGATAATATCAAGCATTAGATTCTATTTTTTTGTGTTGAATCACAATTATAAAAAAAATTAACAAAAAAGTTTAATTGAAAGGAGGTCAATCAAAAATAGAAATATTATTCAAAGGTCCATCTGATCAACAAGTCTGTATTGTAAACATGCAATTACGAATAATCCTAGAAAAGTAATAAGAATTAGACCTAAAATGATTCCAAATACAAAAACTTCAATCGTTTCAGTTTTTTGAGGGCATAAAAAGATGGGTAAGATCCATCCCTAAATATTACCCTGAATTATCTATGGATCTCAATAACCAAGAAGTGGCAATTGATGGAGAAAGGAGCCATGGAACACATGGAATCTTAGAGAAATATTTACTTTCATGAATTGTTCATTTAATTCATTTCAAATAAGTTGTATCTCATTCAAACCAATTGACAGAGCTGGGATATAGTTAAAGCAGCTAGGAGAAATAACTAGTTATAGTAGATATGGACAAGCTCAATTAGACGTGTTTTTTCTACATACGTTGATAAAACACTTACCTAAGTTTCAGTTCTTCCCAAATACAACAGTAACAATAAGAAAATACCAAATGGCAGGACTAGTTTATTTCCAATTGAAAGTTCTTGATTCATCAACCATGACATCGATCAATCCCGTGATTCCAAATAGACAGATTCATTATGCAATTAGTGAGTGAAGTAATAGTAATAAGAATTATGTCGTTATATATATACACACACCTATGTATGCATACATAAATATATACACACACATGCACACATTACACCCATACACTACATACATCAACCATTCTACATCTGTATTTGGTTGCAAAATAAGTTATCCTAAAGGAAATGGGTTAACTTACTCTTAAGCATCTTTATTCTATAGTAAACTACTCTAACTTAGGGGGCATTTGCTATGGGGTGATCATCCCAAGATTGAGGGTGACATGGGTGGAGATAACAATCACCATATTTGGTTGTACAATGGTGATCCAACGTAGCAATGATTCCAAATCACCCCTACTCAAATCACTGTCCAACCTAATGATGGAAAATCCACCCTTGAAGAAGTATCCAAGACCCCAAGAGTATTTTTGTCTAAAATTTATGAACAAAAATACCCTAAGTTTAGTAGGACAAATTGGTATATTAATATGTTAATATATTATATTAATATTATATATACTATATTAAATTGACATTACATTTATTGTATGTATGATATAGATTATATTATAATATATTATTAATTATATTATTTTCATATTATTATTCAATTATAATGATAAATTATAATAGAAATATATTATTGTACTTTATATTTATATTATGAAATTATTTAATATATTACTTCTATCTACCTTATTTTTCTAATAAAAATAAATATTAATATTAAAATAATACTATTAGTATAAATGAAAATATTAATTCTATAATAACAATTAATATATTTTTATAGGATCAACAATTTATAGGATTAATAAATATTTTAATGAAATATATTAATAATAAATATATATTAATAAATATATAAATAATTTATCATAATATATTTTTATAGAATATATCAAGGATAATTTTGATATCATATGGGCAATGATACTGGATTTCCATAGAATACCAAATAGGTTACTTGTGGATGCCTGAAGATCTTTAATCACTACAATATGGCATGTTGAACATTGTGATCTTAGATCATCAGAGATGAAATTACTTTAGGATAAGGATCATTAGTGATCTATGATTACCTTGGTGATCCCATTTGGGTAACCAAATGCCACCTAGAGGATGGAATGGTTAAAAGTTAGATAAAGTTGCTTTACAAATTTTTAAAATTGCTCCAAAATAAATCGGTTGCTTTTCTGGCGTATGGTGGGTTAAAGTGGAATAGAAGGGTTTAAGGAACTTTTCTTCCATTTAACCCTTCTATAACCCAGAACCAAACATGACATACATGACTATGACAATTACCAGACAATTTGTAAATAAAGAGGTATGTTTGGTTGAGTAATCTGAGAAAAGAATTAAGTAACAGAACAAGTATATTTTACAAAGAATAAAAAATAATAATACATATAGGCATAGTTCAATTATCAATATTCTGCTCATCGCACTTCAGCCATCAGTTGGCATTGTATGCATAAAGCCCAAGCTGCCCTTACTATCCTATATGCAGATAGGCTGCACAATGGGTGAATAGGCAGCCTCCATAAGCACAGGTCACTTGGATATGTATGTGGCCCAGGCAGACATGGGTTGCAAAAGACAGGACATATGTAGATCAAGAAGATGGCCAGGGCACATGCAATCTGGCATAGTGTAGTAGTATGAAGCCTCTGACCCCACTCTGACAGCTGAGGGTAGGAATTCTGACATCCTAACCTCATATTGAGGCTTAGGGGGGCAGATGGCCCTGGACAGTCCTAGGTAGCAGATAGAGAAGGTGGGGAGCCAGCAGATAGCAGATAAGAGAAGCAATAGCAAACTTTAGCCCATTAACTTTGCTCTCCATCCCCTCCTATTCTCTTACCTTTTGCCTCCACCTGCTATCCTCCTGGGCCACCACCTCCTCCCCTCTCATTTTTCTCATCATCTCCTCCATTCTCTTAGTTTTTGTTCTTTTTTCAGCCATTTGCACTGATTATTTCTATTTTTTTCCACTGTTGCATTATTTTAGATTTATTTATTTTTTAATACCTAGCCACCTAGGCACAATGCAGTACCCTGCCATCCTGCATACTGCAGCCACTTAATAGAAACCCTGTGTATGGCCAAACAAGGCTGATATAGACCTATTCTTATAAAACCAGTCCTCATTAATTCCATAAAAACAGTAAATCAACTAGAATCTAAGAGTAAAGAGAACAGAGTTCCCCCATGTAAATCAAGTAAAATAATTTTTCCATTCCTCATTAATTCTATAAAAGCAATAAATCACCTGAAATCTAAGAGTAAAAAGGACTGAGTTCCTCCATGCAAATCAACTACAACAAGTTTTCAATCTAACACTCCTAAAACTTAGTTTAATAAAAAAAACAATTGTCTAACTACAAACATATCTAACCTTGATGAAAAGAAGCACATTCGAAAAAAAAAAAGAAAAGAAAAGAAAACACCAGAAGAAAGACATATGCTACCAAAGATACGTGACTGGTTTTGATTGTAATGTAACATGCCTTATAATGATGTCATTGCCTAGGAGTTGATCATGCGAGTGAGAGGGAACATTTATAGCAACTGTATGCTTCCAGCACCAAAATTAATTAATACTTGAGATACATGTTGTAGTGCAATGATGATCATAATGTCAGGTTTTGCAAATGATTAATGCAAGAGACTTTCAGTAAATGTAATTATAAAGTCCGATTTATTTAAGATATTTTATAGATCAAACAATCAAGTGCAAGGTTATATACTCATATGCATATACACAACATAGATAGAGAAGAATTTAAGAAAAATAAATGCGCAAGTGTTGAGGAGGTTGCAAGATTGTTCCTTACCAACAACTTATCAATAAGGTCCCTGGCTTCATCTGAAAAATAAGCAGGGAACTCGAGATCCCTGGCAATAATTCTTTGAAAAATAAGCCATTCACTAGCATCCTTAAAGGGGGAAGAACCAGAAAGCATCTGATATATGGTGCACCCAAGGGCCCATAGGTCATTGCTGATACAGGACACAGACATCATGTCAGAAAATATTTCAACCAGATCTGCATATGTAAAACAGAAAATTCAAATCTAATATCTGATTATCTGAGATAATCATTCCATGTGATAGAGTTACAAAAAGTCAAAGGTTGAACCAAACCAAGCTTTCCATAAAGCCAACCTGCTTACAATTTGTCAAGCCAGGCTGGAGACTGCTTAGCTATTTCAAAGCATGTTTGTGATTGGCTCAATTTGAATTGAGTAGGAACGAAAGAAAACTCTAAATAGGCTACACTTTCGGTCAAGTAACACCATAATTGCATCTAAAGTTTTTTTATCTACATTACAGTAGTATTTTGCCACCAAGAATCCCAGTTAAGGATTTTTTCTTTTTAATCAGAAGTCAGGGATTGAAGGACAAGTGTTCTGTCAGCCATCCAACCATAAAAAGTAATTCAGATTACTGGGTTCCCTTTCAGCTAGAAGAAAGAGAGAAAAGAAAAGGCAAAAAAAAAAAAAAACAGAGAGAGAGAGATTTAGCAGTTATCCCTCCATCTCATCAATGAGCAAATCATCTACAGAAGGTAAAAATCATAAGAGCTCATAATCATAAGTCTGATTTTGAAGACCCACATAGTATATGAGAAATAAGAGGATGGATCCTATGTCCATATGTTTTGTATCTTTGATACCATCAGCAGCATCTTTTATCTACCTTAGCACCAATCTTAATATATAATCTTCTAGTTACCAGTTAAATTACAATGTTTCTTCTATTTTGGAGGAAATAATGGACAGAAAATTGGAAATAACTCATCCAACTAATAACTAATACTTATTATCACAGCATCATTCTTCATCATATATGTTCTTACGGCATAACAAAATAACCCTTGACAGACATACCTAAAGCAAAATCATGCATTGTTGAAAAACAGCAAAAAGTTCAAGAAATGCATCCAAAAATATAGCCTTTGTAACAGAGGCATAAAGAAAGATATACCTCTCATGGTTTGGATATCTAGTTCACACTAGAGAGGTTAAACTGCAGGTTCTATCAGAGACACACTCATTAAGACTGAGGACAGAAGGAAAACTGACTTGATAGAATAAACTCTTCACACAAAACAAAATTCAAAGGATGAAACAAATGAGTCATATTCATATTTAGTCTCCATAAAAGATAACATAAGTCTTACAAATGCATGCTATTCAAGTGATCTTATATTATCATCATCTAAATGTGTATGTGAGAAAGAAATCTGTTAACAGATTTGGTGAGGATATGGCACTGCTGCATATGCAATAACAAAGAGTCATGGCTGTTGACATATCTAATAACTTTAAGTCTTTCAAGAAACTAGAGTCTTAATTAAATGGTTATTCCCTCACCCATAGGTTGCTGGAGAAGAACTGAGAACTTCTGGAGGGATGTATGCAGCTGTTCCCACAAAAGTACATGCCTTTTCATCTGAATTGCGAACAAACAGAGAAACATTATCTGTTGCTTGATAATTTGACAAAATTACTGTTTCGGCATATGTTATAACCTTACTTGTTGCACTTGGAAGAACTGTGATTTGACTGTCCTTAGTTGGCTTCACGCTACCAAAGTCAGCAATTTTAATATGCCCATCAGAAGTGAGTAGTAAGTTCTCTGGCTGGCAGTAATAAAATATTTACCATGGGTCACTCTGGGGGAAGGGGAAAAGAATAATTGGGAATTGGCGAGGGGGATATATTATGTAAGTCCCCACATGTACCTTAATGTCACGATGAATTAATCCTAGGCCATGTAAATATTCCAACGCATCAATAGCTTCTGCTGCATAAAAGCAGGCCTCATCCTCAGACAGACGCTTTTTCTGCAACAAGGTGCATAAGCTTGTTATGCAAAGCAGAACTAGGCACTTTACAATGTATAGAGTACCAGGTAGTAAGAATCACCCTGGTAATTTGGTCAAACAGCTCTCCACCTTCACAAGACTCAAGTGCCATGTCTCCAAAGTGACAGCAATACAACATCAGGTCATAGATTAGAAAGACTGATTTAACTTTCATTTGGACTATTAGTAACATATCCACAAAGAAAACCAACAATTGGCACAACTTGATGGCTAAATAAAACACAACAGCCAAATTAGAAAGACTTACAGAGGGAGTAAGCATCTTGAAATGTGAAATATAATCTAACTATGCCAGGATGATCTAGCTGGTCAAGCACAATACGCTCCAGCTTCACGTAAGATATTTTATTCTCTTTTGTAATAAATTTCTTGTCCATGATCTTTAAGGCATACACATGTCCTGAGTCCTTTTTCTTTGCTCTCACAACCTAATATATAAGAATCAGATGTGAAAAACACTTCTTGCAGGCAATGCGATTTGTGAAGAGAAAAAAATGGAAAATACTATCATTACCATGTAAGTATCAAATATACGGTGTCATTACATCACCAGAAATATAATTAAACAAAAACCTCCAAAAAGCAAGGTAAAACAGCTCTTAAATATTGTTTGCCAATGCAATCCCATCCTCACGGTATATGTGGACGACCATGAATGCGGGTGTGCAAATGTACTTTTTTTTAAAGACCGGCCACAAAAACCAGGATGAGGAATTTAAAGTTTCGAACTTGCTTGATTAGCATCTTAAAGATGCACATGGGTGCCAAGAAGATCTCCATCAGGAAGAGCACATATTTGATGAGTTAGGATGCATTTATAAACATAATAACATACTCCCCCACCCCACCCACAAAAGAAAAACCAAAAAAGCTTCTGAAGTTGCATAAATAATCAAGTATAAGGAAGACAGGGGTGGGGGACATTAGAAAAGAATAAAATATTTGTACTTACCAACCTCCGGAGAATCATTCACATAAAGAGAGGTTATATTTTGCAGGATGCAGTGGTCTGCTTCATTTAAAATTAAACTAAATAGTTCCACTACTAGTTTGATATCAACTTGTACTGACAAGTCCACCAAAAATATGTGAATTATATCAGCTTTGATGAAACAGATTGAATCTGACACTTTGATAGCAGAAACCAATTAAGAGAAGCAGAAGATAACAAAGAAGTTTATTTAAACATGCAAAGCATCCATCTTTCATCTCCTCATGATAATAAAAGCACTCAACTTCACATGTTTGTGATACTATCCAATAGGTATTGATACATTTATGGGGATTCCAGGCAGCAATGCTAGGAATATACAACCACATCTACATGAAGAAGAGAAGCATAGATTAGGATGCAAACATGAAGAAGTAAATGCAGTTCGCAGGAATAGGTGGGAAGAAAAAGGATAGGCTAAGAGAAAGAGAGGTCCTTTCTGCCATTGGACTATACATGTGGAGGAAACACAATTGTAGATCTAGAAGTCAGTCTTCAACAAGTATCACATTGGATGTAATAGGAAGTTTGCTAATCAATATGTTAGCCTAAGCTCCATGATTTTCAGATATTGGATTACAACTCACTTCCATTATTGAAATGAGCATTTAACCATCGATAAGATAGGTCTCAATCAAGCGAGTTAAAGTTGCTCATTCTTTGTTGCAATCAAAATCTTTCTGATTTCCTCCTTATTCCTCCTCTTGAGATAAACTATCTTAGGTTCATGTCAAACTTATGCCAGTTCACATTGCCATCTGCTCTGTAACACACCATCTTCACAAACCTTTGCAACTTCACATTGACATTAACCGAAGATCAAGGAACCTAGGATTTAACACCAACTGGCAGAAGTCAGTGCTTTGTGGGATACAGATGGATCCAAATAAAAACAATTTAAAGACATGGAAATAGAGGAAGAAGATGGCAAGAAGAAGGTGGTTGTGGGGGTGGAGATTATTTATTCTAGTAAGAAGGATATTTGGAATTTACTGCTAAATTCTAGAAACTAGACTTGATATAATTTAATCATAACTCAAAACCTCTGAAGGTTTCAAGAAGAAAACTCAAGGCCTATTATAACGAAATTTTTCAAAGGATAATTGAATTTAACCTTTGAATCAAAAAAAAAAAAAAAAAAAAAGAAATAAACTTTAGATATATCTAGTAATCACATAATTATTTATAAATGCTGTAAGTTACAGAAAATAATCTAACCTATCATTAGGACACAAAATATGTCATGACTTGTTAGAAATAGGCAGCATTCTCTTTCAAACAGCTGGTCAGCATAATGATCTAATATCACTCAAGATAACTCAAGAGTGATTGCAAAAGAGTGAGAAGACTCTTTGAAGGCTTCACTATACGATACTTGCATGGGGCACACGATGTACACATGGAAAAGCATGGACATGAATGTTGCAGTACAGTTCAAAATCCATATGAGAGGGGGGAGAGAGAGAGAGAGAGAGAGAGCATCGATCTCCCCCAAACACCCCGCCCCACAAAAAAAAAAAAAAAAGGAACAGTAGGCCTGTTTGCAGTGCTTAAACCTATTCCATTTCTCACCTTGAGAACAGAGGAGTTCATGACAATGGAATGTCCTAGCTGGGCGTTAAACAGATGAGTAGCAGGAGTTAATATTATACATTAGCAGAGATGGTAGATATACCATGGATGGTTGTGATTCCCTAATTTGAAAAAGATATGTCATTTAAAAATATTTGTTATTTACCATATAATTTACAAATACATTCCCAACTTTGGGAGGTGCATTTCTCCAGTTTTACTCCCTTACAACTGAACTTTATGGAGATGGATGACCACATATCCAGAGCCTCACAAGCCAAAGGTGCTCAGGCATTTGGGTTGCACATCTTTCAGAGTTCAATAGCTATTAAAATCTTTGAACAGTGATATCATGGAAGCTACATTTCTTGATCTGTGATAACACCTTGGTTTCTATCTCTGTATTATTTAAAAGTACAACAGCCACAATAAAGCAGCCATAAATGTTTACAAGCAATATTAGAAAGTCAAAAATTGATAGTTGAAGAATTTAGCTTCGGTGATTAAACATCATTCAAGATTTAGAATGCTACATGAATGTCCATGCCCGTGTAATAAACTCAAAAGGATCAAGCAACATCATTCATGCAAAGGATCATAATGAGGAGTTTCTTGAAGGTCAGGGTCTTTGTACATTTGTTTTTATATCAATTTGACCATAGCACCATTTTACAATTTTACAGGTATCCATTCAATGCAATTGAAATATTTATTCCAAACAGGCCATGCAAAAGGATGAAATGGGAATAATGTCCGTGACATATTTTATGCCTAGTAACAGGAATTGTGATCCTAAAGAATGAAATAGTCACATATCAAAAAAGCAGGCTTTAAGAAATGTCAAAGATTGGGAGACCAACCTGAACAAAGAAAGAGGACAAATAAATACTATGTTGTGGCATTTATTCCATCAACCAGTATAAAGCATGAACAGAAAAAAAAAAATCTTCCTTAATTTCATGGAGCATGACCATCAACCTTATTCTAACCATTGATTGCATATATTTTTTTTTCGAGATTTGACAGCTCAGAAAGGTGCTAGGAACAACAAAACCTTCCCTGAATACAATATAACGATATAAAACAGATGCTATTAGGCATGCTAGACGGACCAGCTTGCTCAGCAATACAAGTAGAGATGTCTTATAAATGAACTCATTCAGATTTTTAATTAGAATTGCACAAGATACATAGAAATGAGACATGAAAAATCAAAGATAGGGTTCCTCATTTTCATATGATAAGATGGATACAGGAGCTGTATGTCCTGTTATTAACCTTCCTAACAAGCAGCCACTTCTTTAAGGGAAAATTGTATCAGGATTCCAATAGTCACTTTAGCTCAGGAAATGAGCCATCTTCACGTTGGCATGCAAAGCAAGATGTTTGGCACCCCAGTTCAAAAGTGTCCTCTCAATTCTTTTTTTTTTTTTTTTTATCAGGTTCATGATGACTTCCGTCTTATATCAAGCAACCATAGAAATAATAAATTAATATAACTGATGAAAAAAAGTAAGCCTTGTTCCCAACAATTTACTATTTTCTTTATCATCATTCTCTGCTAATCGAAATTTTTCAAATGCTGTACTCTAGAACTTCCCCTCCTCTATCTTGAACCTGAGCAATCCTAACCTGCATGTGCTCACATCTTCACTGCACATGGTCATATCATCGCATTTGGATGCCCATAATTTTATCGAATGGCCCAATGGCCACAAGTTTATCTAATGGCGAAAAATTGAAAGTCAATTTCTTTTAACCAGTCATATAAGGGTTTTATGATGCAATGTTATTCATACCAGGACAGGAATCAAGTAGAATGAAATTTTCTATCAGGCCTATGGGTATAAGACTCAAGTTTGTCATTTATGCATCTTAAGGCTGCACTCAGCATTGTATTCCATTCAGATTGTAGAGTCTCCTCTACACCTGACCAGACTTCCTTTAAGTTTTAAATACATTCCCAACTCAATCATTTGACAAGCCTAGCTCTAAACTCAACAAACCACATGATTTAAACCACTAAATCCTCGGAAGATTTACAGCCAATTGCTGCCGTGTCTCTTATGAGCATAAAAAACTTGCATTTCTTCCTTTTTCCTCTTATGTTTATTTCTTTCCACTTGCACCATTCTCCCAGCTCCCTATGCCCTACCCAATCCCAGCAACAAAAGAAATGCCATAAATTGGGTAGAAAACACGAGAAACATCAAGAGAAATGCAAGAAAACAGAGAACCAACGATAAAATCACCATAAAACCCAAAAAAGCTCGAACCTTCGAGTAAGAACCGACGCCGTAGATCTTCCCAAGCTCGAAATCATCGATGGTGAATTGCTCCTGCGGCGCCCTGAAAGCAATGCTGCTGTTGCGCTGCATAGAAGAAGGCTTCGAGGACGGCAACGGCGACTGCTGCTGCAACCGGAGCTTCACCTCGAAATCCTTCTCCATCTCCTCCCCGTCCCCACGTACCGCCATTACTGCCAAACTCTACGTGCCGTCCTATCTACCGATTCCCGTCTCCACATCTCGGGGATAGTGACGAGGGCCCTTCACGGCCTCCAACGGAGCGGGCGGTCAACGGGGGCCCGCGAATCATCGGATTCCCTTCCTCCCCCTCTCTTCGGCCTTTGTTCTCCCTTCCTCTGATAAAAGCCGGAGCCAAAAGGGAGAAAGGCGGGGGCTTCCGCCTGCCACCGTCCCAGCTTTAAATCGAATCTTCCGGAGCCCCAAGAGGCAAAATTATGATGAAAAATGCCCCCTTTTGCTCGCTTTTCTTCTGGATTTTAGCTACGGATGAGGGATTCGGGGAGGGAGAAGCGAGAAAAGAAAGGATTGAGATCGAGATGGAGATAGGCAGGTGGGGATTTGAGGTGCGAGATGGGGAATGGGACATGAGCGGGAAGGAGAGTGGGGCGCACATGGCGCGTAATGATGGGGGGCTCCGCTAAGATTTCAAGGCCCCAGTAAAGCGGGCAGGCGGCAGCCAACGTATGATCGGCGAGAGAAATCAAACGGAATATGCGCCATTTTGATGTTTCCTCATTGCTTTTAGTGCATTACTAATTTAAATTATTTAATAATTTAAATTATTTAAAATTTAAATATATTATTAATAATATTAATTATTATATTTAATATATATAGATAATATTATAATAAATTATTAAAAATTTTGATTGACATATTTGGTATGACAATTAAATTACTGATAATGTAACATTAAATTTTTAAAATATTTTTAAAATAAATTAATTAAAAAATTATATCCTATACATAAAATATAAAAATATATTATAAAAATATATTATATATTATAATATATATTATATATAATATATTATATTTGAATACATATTTATATTTATAATATATTTTATAATATAATAATATTATTATATAATATTATATTATATTATATATTATTATTATATTATCTCTATAATATAAATATATATTATATATTATAATATATATGACATATAATATATTATATTCTAATATATATTTATAATATATTATTATTGTTGATGCAGAATCTGGTCGTCGTCGGAGTCCGCTGGAGTGAAGGCTGATGAGGTCACCGTCGGAGACCTGCAAAACAAAGTTCCGTCCGAAGCCGGTGGGGGGGATGGCTCCGGTAGGACCCTTCGACGATCAAGTCAGCTCTGGCCAAAGGAATGGAGTGCTCGAGAATGAGTTCCGAAGCTTGGAGAAGAAGAGGAGAGCTTAGAGATCAGAGTTCAGAGATTAGCGTATCTGGAGGGTCCCTTTTATAGCGGAGCTTGATGGCGACAGCTGCAGCCGCGTGCTGGCGGGCCACTCGAGGTTCGGCGAAGTCAGTCTCTCAGAAAGGTGCCGTCTGCGGTGGGTTGATGGTGACAGCCATCGTCGTCTGATAGCGGATCGCTATCGCTTGCGGCGGATTGATGGTGATGGTTGCAGAGCCAGTCGAATGAAGGGTTGAAGGCCTTCGTCGTGTGCCGATTTTGGAGGAGTTCGGACTTTCAAAAAAGAAGCTTGGAAAGAGTTCGGCTCCTGTAGGCGTCTGGCTGGAGGTACACGGCTAAGGCTTGGCCGCTGGAGAGTTCGATAGAAGTTCGGTCGGTCGAAGAGGGTGTCCAGGAGGAGTCTGGCTCCTGAAAAAATCCGTCCGAAGGGTGTCTGGGGTGAGTCCAGCTCCCGAAGAAGTCCATCCGAAGGATGTCTGGGGTGAGTCCAGCTCCCGAAGAAATCCAGCCGAAGGGGAAGCTTGGAGGGAGTTCGGCTCTTGTGGGAGTCTGACTGAAGCTTGGCGGTTGAGTTCGGCTAAAGCCCGACTGCTGGGAGTCCACGAAGCTCGACCGCTAAGTAGCTCGGCCAGCTGAAGGGGTTCGATCCTGACACTGAGAGTCCGAAGGAGCTCGACGGCTGAGTAGTTCGGAGGAGCTCAGCAGCTAAGTAGTTCGACCGGTTGAACGGTTAGAAGAAGCTAAGCCGCTGGGGGTTCGGCTGAAGCCCGTTTGCTGAAGCTCTTCTGCGGCTACTGGTTGCATTAGGCTGAGCATCGAACTAGACTTCGACGGGAGTGGGGTTTATCCCCAACACTAGCCCCCCACTCTCGAGTTTGAAAATCGAAGGAAGGGAGTGCAGGAAAGGCGACTGCCGAAGTCTTCCTCTGAGCCCCATGCTGGTCCAGGTCGAAGCTCGGGGGAGATCTCATCCCTAGCTAAAGTTGATATCGAAGTTGAAGCCCAGGGAAGATCCCATCTCCAACCGAGGTTGAGGGAGGCTTCGTCTGCTGCGATCGAAGTCGGGGGTTGAGCTCCTTAGGGCGACATTGTCTCCTACAGCCGAGGTCGATGCGGGCGCTCGAAAGAGATCTAATCTCGGGATGAGGTTGTCTCCGATCTTATCTCTGGCCGAAGTCGAAGTTGAAGCTCTCCAGCCGAGGTTGGCCCGATCGCTCGGGAGAGATCTGATCTTAGGACGAGATTGTCTCCGATCTTATTTCTGACCGAAGTGGAAGTTGAAGCTCTCCAGCCGAGGTTGGCTCGGTCGCTCGGGGGAGATCTGATCTCGAGACGAGGTTATCTCCGATCTTATCTCTGGCCGAAGTGAAAGTTGAAGCTCTCCAGCCAAGGTTGGCCCGATCGCTCGGGGGAGATCTGATCTCGGGATGAGGTTGTCTCCGATCTTATCTCTGACCAAAGTGGAAGTTGAAGCTCTCCGGTCGAGGTTGGCTCGGTTGCTCGGGGGAGATCTTATCTCCTTTGGCCGAGGTTGATGCGGGCGCTCGCGTTAGGACGAGATTCTCCTCCTATTCCTAACTTCGACTTTCCTCGCGTGAGGACGAGATTCTCCTCTTGTTCCTAACGGACTATGGGGGCACATTCGGACCGTCGTCCGTCTCCTCCCATCTCGTCTAAGGTGAATGAGGCCTTCGACTTTGCTCGCTTTAGGTCGAGGTCCTCCTCTTGTTCCTAACGGGCTGTGGGAGCACATACGGACCGTCATCCGCGCCTCTCCCTTCGTCTCGTCTTTTGTGAATGAGGCTTTCGACTTTGCTCGCGTTAGGACGAGGTCCTCTTCCTATTCCTAATGGACTGTGGGGGCACATTCGGACCTTCGTCCGTCTCCCCCATTCTCGTCTAAGGTGAACGAGGCCTTCGACTTTTGCTCGCATTAGGATAAGGTTCTCCTCCTGTTCCTAACCGAGGTTGACTCGGTCGCTCGGAAGAGATCTTATCTCTAGCCGAGGTTGACTCGGTCACTCGGGAGAGATCTTATCTCTAGCCGAGGTTGTCCACGATCGCTCGGGAGAGATCTTATCTCTAGCCAAGGTTGACTCGGTCGCTCGGAGAGATCTTATCTCTAGCCGAGGTTGTTGCTCGCATTAGGACGAGGTTCTCCTCTTATTCCTAACGGGCTATGGGGGCATATAAGGGCCGCTGTCAGGGCCTCTCCCCCCATCTCGTCCTTTATGAATGAGGCCTTCACTCGGAAAGAGATCTTATCTCTGACTGAGATTATCAACGGTCGCTCGAGAGAGATCTTATCTCTAGCCGAGGTTATTGCTCGCATTAGGACGAGGTTCACCTCCTATTCCTAACCGAGGTTGACTCAGTCGCTCGGGAGAGATCTTATCTCTAGCCGAGGTTGTCCACGGTCGCTCGGAAGAGATCTTATCTCTAGCCAAGGTTGACTCGGTCGCTCGGGGAGAGATCTTATCTCTAGCCGAGGTTGTTGCTCGCATTAGAAACGAGGTTCTCCTCCTATTCCTAACGGATTGTGGGGGCACATAAGGACCGCTGTCAGGGCCTCTCCTCCCATCTCATCCTTTGTGAACGAGGCCTTCGCTCAAGAGAGATCTTATCTCTAGCCGAGATTGTCAACGGTCGCTCGGGAGAGATCTTTATCTCTAGCCGAGGTTGTTGCTCGCGTTAGGATGAGGTTCTCCTCCTGTTCCTAACCAAGGTTGACTCGATCGCTCGGAGAGATATCTTATCTCTAGCCAAGGTTGACTCGGTCGCTCGGAAGAGATCTTATCTCTAGCCAAGGTTGTCCACGATCGCTCGGGAGACATCTTATCTCTAGCCGAGGTTGACTCGGTCGCTCGGGAGAATCTTACTCTAGCCGAGGTTGTTGCTCGCTTAGGACGAGGTTCTCCTTCTGTTCCTAATGGGCTATGGGGGCACATAAGGGCGCTGTTCAGGGCCTCTCTCCCATCTCGTCCTTTGTGAAACGAGATCTTCATTCGGGAGAGATCTTATCTCTGATCGAGGTTGTCAACGGTCGCTCGAAAGAGATCTTATCTCTAGTCGAGGTTGTTGCTCGCGTTAGGACGAGGTTCTCCTCCTATTCCTAACTGAGGTTGACTCTCGGGAGAGATCTTATCTCTAGCGAGGTTGTCCACGGTCACTCGGAAGAGATCTTATCTCTAGCCGAGGTTAACTCGGTCGCTCGGAAGAGATCTTATCTCTAGCCGAGGTTGTTGCTCGCGTTAGGACGAGGTTCTCCTCCTATTTCTAATGGGCTGTGGGGACATATAAGGGCCGCTGTTATGGCCTCTCTCCCCATCTCGTCCTTTGTGAATGAGGCCTTCGCTCAAGAGAGATCTTATCTCTGATCGAGGTTATCAACGGTCACTCGGGAGAGATCTTATCTCTAGCCGAGGTAGTTGCTCGCGTTAGGATGAGGTTTCCCTCCTGTTCCTAACCGAGGTTGACTCGGTCGCTCGGGGAAGATCTTATCTCTTGCAGTCGAGCTTTTTTCGGGGGAGATCTTATCTCCTACGGTCGAGCTTTCCTCGGGGGAGATCTTATCTCCTACCGAGGTTGTTGCTCGCGTTAGGATGAGGTTCTCCTCCTATTCCTAATGCGGCAAGACTGCTTCTTCCCTATCATCGCATAGTTTTCGCATCCAGAAATGATATTATTGAAAGAAAAGAATTTTATGAAAAGGAAGTTACTGGCAGCACATCCCCAAATTCTGTGTTTCAGGGTCCTGATAGCGTTGTTCCTCCGCGTTCTCTCCGACAGTAAGTCTCAGGTCGGACGACCTCCTCTATCTCATGCTGGCCTTCTCAATTTGGAGCAAGCTCTTGGCTTCGTCGCTGGGAGACGATGAATCATCGATGTACCAAGCTCCTCCCTGGGGTAACGCTGATGACGCCGTGAGACGGTCGACCTTGTAGTTTCTGGTTACGACAGCGTCCTTAGCCAATCTTCTCCTATCGAAGGAATTTATCCAGCCATTCCTTTCTGATGAGCTCCTCAATTTCGTCTCGAAGCTGCGTACATTCCTCAGTGTCGTGGCCGTGGTTGCGATGGCAGACGGGGGGAGACCATAACCCTTCTGGTTTTGGCAGCTGGTTCTTAACTTCCGTAAAATTTTGAGTTCGAGGAACGTTGAGGGGGGAGCAGTCGCGGAACCTTTCGAGAGGAGGACTTCTTTGCGCCCTTCTGTCGGAAATTCCTTGGTGGCGAGCTTGAAAAGTTCGGGCCTTGCACTGTGGAGGTCATAAATACGGCCAAACTTCATTCCGTCCCTTTGTGAAACCTACGGAAGAACTTCATGCCCCTTTGTCGGGGCTTTCTTGGAGTCATATTCGAGAGGGAGTCCTCGCTCGCCCTAGGGCGGTTGTGAGCTCGGCCGAACTTCATCTCATCTCCTGTGAAATCTTTGTAGGGGGCTTCCTTGGTGATATACTCGAGCAGGAGTTCAGCCTCACTTACGTCAAACTTCATTCTGATAATGAGGTTTGAGGGGAGAGTTCGATCTTACGTGCGCCGAACTTCATTCCGATGATGAGCTTTGAGGTGAAGTTCGGCCTTACTTGCGCTGAACTTCGCTTCGCTTTCCCACAAAAGCTTCCGCGGGAGGACTTCATGCCCCTTTGTCGAGGCTTCCTCGATGATGAGCTTCGAGGTGGGGTTCGGCCTCGCTTGCTTCTTTGTCCAGACTTCCTCGACGATGAGCTCGAGGGGGAGCTCAGCTTTATTTGCTCGAACTTCACTCACCTCTGGTGAATTCTTTGTAGGAGGTTTCGTTGATGACATACTCGAGGGGGGAGTTCGGCCTCACTTAAGCTGAACTTCATTCCGATGATGAGCTTCGAGGGGGAGTTCGGCTTTTCTTCCGCCGAACTTCATTCCGACCTCCTGGTGAAATTTTCTGTGGGAGATCTTCTGCTCTCCGTTCCTTCTTCCTAAGGGCGATTGATATGCCCAAATGCTCTTCCTTAAGGCCGGTTCCTCGCATCCTCATGGTGGATTTGCTGACAAAGTCTTCGCCAGAGGTTGTCGCACGACCTGCATTATCTCGGTGGGGCCGCGAGCCCGACCAGCAGGTTGAACTACTCTATATCTATGGTGGCTTCGGGTGGCCTGGGCTGCCGGGGCTGCAATGGGAGCATATGGACCTGACGCGCAGGACGTCGATCGTCGAGTCAAAGCTCTCCTGGAGGCATTTTTATTTCGGAAAAGAGGGATCTCCGAAGAGAGAAATCATCGCTGAGCATTTCTTTAAGAACAAGGAGACCTCGGAGGTTCGACCCTTCCTCTAGCGCCAATCTGTTGACGCAGAATCTGGTCATCGCCGGAGTCCGCTGGAGTGGAGGCCGATGAGGTCGCCGCTGGGGACCTGCAAAACAAAATTCCATCCGAAGCCGGTGGGGGGTGGCTCCGGCAGGACCCTCCGACGATCAAGTCAGCTCTGGCCAACAGAAATGGAGTGCTCGGGAATGAGTTCCGAAGCTTGGAGAAGAAGAGGAGAGCTTAGAGATCAGAGTTTAGAGATTAGCGTATCTGGAGGGTCTCTTTTATAGCGGAGCTTGATGGCGACAGTTGCAACCGCGTGCTGGCGGGCCGCTCGAGGTTCGATGGAGTCAGTCTCTCGGAAAGGTGCCGTCTGCGGTGGATTGATGGTGACAGCCATCGCCGCCTGATAGCGGGTCGCTATCGCTTGCAGCGAATTGATGGTGATGACTGCAGAGCCAGCCGAATGAAGGGTTGAAGGCCTTCGTCGTGTGCCCATTTCGGAGGAGTTCGGACTTTCGAAGAGGAAGCTTGGAAAGAGTTCGGCTGCTGTAGGCGTCTGGCTGGAGGTACGCGGCTAAGGCTTGGCCACTGGGGAGTTCGGTAGGAGCTTGATCGATCGAAAGGGTGTCCAGGAGGAGTCCAACTCCTAAAGAAGTCTATCCAAAGGGTGTCTGGGGTGAGTCCAGCTTCCGAAGAAGTCCGTCCGAAGGGTGTCTGGGGTGAGTCCAGCTCCCGAAGAAATTCGACTGGAGGGGAAGCTTGGAGAAAGTTCGGCTCTTGCGGGAGTCTGACTGAAGCTCGATGGTTGAGTTCGGCTAGAGCCCGACTGCTGGGAGTCCATGGAGCTTGATCGCTAAGTAGCTCGGCCGGCTGAAGGGGTTCGATCCTGACACTGGGAGTCTGAAGGAGCTCGACGGCTGAGTAGTTCAGAGGAGCTCGGCAGCTAAGTAGTTCAACCGACTGAACGAATTAGAAGAAGCTCGACCGCTGGAGGTTCGGCTGAAGCCCATCTGCTGAAGCTCTTCTGCGACTACTGGTTGCATTAGGCTGAGCATCGAACTAGACTTCAGCGGAAGCAAAATTTATCTCCAATAATTATAATAATATTATATTATATTTTATTTTATATTATTATTATATTATTATATTATACATTATATTTATGATATAAATATATATTATATATTATAATATATGACATATGGTATATTATATTCTAATATATATATTTATAATATATATTATAATATATTATTATAATATAATATTCTTTATAATATAATATTTTTATATAATATATTATATTTTTATATTTTATATTTTTATAATATAATATATTTTAATATATTTATATTATATTTTTTAATAAGGATATTTTTGTCCAAATATATCATTGTTAGATTACCAAATATTTGATAATTTAGATAGACATCTCTTTCTTTAGTAATCCAGATTAACTCATGAGAGATAACCTAGATTACCTAATAATTTTAATTATTAACTTAAAAAATATACCAAATATAGTAATCTGATAAAATCTTTTTAAATTATGAACAATCTGAATTGATTGTTGACTATCAAATATAACATTACTTTTTAAACATTTTATTAATTTTATACCAAATATATTTTATTAATTTAAATATATTTTATTAAAATTCAATATTTTTAATTTTATATGTTATATGTAATATTCCAACCCATTAATCTAGCATAATGGCCCAAATTATATATATATATAAACAAGTTTTTTTTCAAAAAAAAAATGGTCAACACATGCAAGGTGGAAGAACTAGACCTCCAGCAGGAGTCCTCTTCCATGCGAACTCCTGATGGAAATGGAAGCCGGGGAGGAATCAGACTCTTCCCTTGGCTCTCTTTGACAACAAGCCGGTCTCCCTTCAAACTCCATCAACTCGAGCCCCTCCTTCCTTCACCAGAATCCCTCTTGCTCTCACTATCTTTCTCCCTCTATTTCTTTTGGATAAACCCATCATGCTTGCCGGAACCTCAACCTTCATCGATTAACCCTCCTCCCTTTTCTTTTACAGCCTTAGATTATGGGTTTTGCCAAAAAAATTGCTGGATTTTGATGGGATTTTAAATGCTCTGTTTTGGCCATCGATTTTTCTCAGATTTTTTGTGATGCCCGTTGCCATCAGTCACCGAATCGAGGCCCCAAAGCTGCACCATCATGGGCTGCATCCTTCGCTACCCACCTTCCGGCAAGACTCCTTTGAAGTTGTGGGGAGATGAAGGGGATTCATGGATCCCCTATTCCACCTAACCTAAGGAAGAAAAGAAGATGAAGAAAGAGAAAAAAAGAAAGAAAAAAAGAGACTCTCTCTTCCCTCTTCCCTCTTCTTTTCTCTCTCTTATTTTCCTATCTTGGATCTTAAAAAAAAAAGAAAAGAAAAAAGAAGAAAAAAAAGGAAAAAAAAAGAAAAGGGAAGAAAAGAAAAAAAAAATTTCTCCCTCTCTCCTCTTACTTTCTCTCTCCACTTTCTCTCTCTACTTTTTATTTCTAGAAATTTTACTTTCTCTATATACAAATTTTCTCTCTCTAAACTTGTCTTTCTCTTGATTGTTTCTCTCTCCTAAGATTTTTTATATCTTTAAGAAGATTGATGATGAATTTAAACGATCCTGATAAAAGATCCTGATTCATGATCACCAAATAATGTACCAACATCCATCTTGACTAGACCAGGTACCATTAGATTTTATCATCCATTATTTTATTGAATTATTTATATAGTAATTCCATCCCGATTTGATTACATTATCTTGATATGATCGATTGGATTATTGGACAATATCGCCTGATTAGTCCTATTCTATCTTATTAGTTTCTCTCTGTTCTATGATTTTCTCTCTTCACTTAATTTGTGAACTCCATAAAAAATTTCCACTCCTATCATTTTGAATTGAAGTTGACCCAGATAGCCAAACTATGAACCACCATGTTGATCGGACAGTATGTCTGCATCATTCGAATCTTATTGAACATCGTAAAATCTAGTTTTTGTTAATCTCTATCAAATTCTTGTATCTTAGTTAATCTTGAATAGATGAAGTTATTTGATTAAATTAACTCATGATCGTTGAATGATATATTGACCTCCACCATGGTTCATGTTGCACACTATTGATTTGATCATCCTTAATCTTTTTGTTGAACCACCTATATCCTAATTAGATCATGATCGGATGAAATTAGATGATGAGACCAATCTAGACTGTTCAATCATATCTTTCTTAATTATTTATATCCTTTCTAATTATTGAAATTGAACCTATATAGAATTGTACATGTCCAATAATGAGATACTGTGATATAATTTATAAATCAAAGATTTTAGAAAGAAATTCTTAGAATTATGTGGATTTGATAGAATGCATATGAGGTAATTAGTATTTTACATTTATTAATTTTATCTGATAATTTATCAATAAATAAAATGGTGAATTTAAATTGTAATAATTCATGACATGGATATGATGAATGGTATTGAAATATTCTATTTCCTTTGAAATAATTATGCCATGTGGTTATAATAAATGATCTGATGGATTAATCTAATATTTTATTATTTTTATACTATTCTCGAATAAGATATAAAATGAGATAATGATATGAATATCGAACAAGATATGAAATTAAATGATAATATGAATTGTCAATTTAGATATGTAAAGGACTTTGTCGCAAGTGGATATACGATATGCCACCAACAGATTTGCAACAAATAGTCAGAAGATTCGTGGTTTCTATGGATTGTACTATAAGATGATACATAGCATGCTGAAAGATGATACACCGTAGGCTACAAGATAACATGCAATGCTGTAAGATGATACACCGTAGGCTACAAGATGACATGTAGCAAGCTATAAGATGACACATGGCCCGCCATAAGATGATATGCGACTCACCGCAAGAGGATGCACAATGTCTTGATCCTATCATAGGAAAAATATGGTCATAACTGATGGTTGATAAAAAGAACTTAAAAATTGATGAAATTGATTAATTTATGAATATAAATTATCTTATGATGAATTGAACTATTTTTTTTATAGGTCTTGATAACTAAGATGATATAAAAAGATATATGGATTAAGAATGATTAGAAGTAGAACCTTGATATTTTTATTTTAGATTGAAAACTTTATTACATTTGATGTATGATTGTTTGAATATTGTTGAATTTATTTAGTTATTATAGTTGAAATTTAGATTGTTAGATTTAAATTTAATTTATTGATTAATTATTCTACTATCATTTTATGATATGATGAGATGTCTTACATATTTATGAAAAGAGTTTTTTATGAATATGTGGTAATTGCCATGATCTCTAGCTTGCAATCTTGGATCGGAGGTGTGATAATTAAAATAGCATCAAAGTATAAGTGGATGAAATATAAATCAAAAAATTAAATAGATATTAGGGATATCGAGACATAGATCTATCACTATAGAAAAATGGGAAATAGATGATGTTATTTTTTATCTTCATCGATGCAAATAACTATGGATAAACATTGTGACGATGTTTCCACAAGCATTGTAAGTGTGTCATCTATGAAGTAGTGGAAATTTGCGGTCTTAATATTAACAATGCAAAAAAAGGTTGCCATAACCTTAGTCTTTGATGATGCTTACAAGCATCATTGGAAGCCTCGGCTTTTAACCATACTAATAACCGTTGTTGGGAGCCTGTGTAATGACAAATTTCCAGCAAAAAAAAAAAATTCCATAATAGCATCGCAAACCTATTTTACACCGAAAAAAATAAATTAAAAAAGTTTGAAAAAAATTAGTGTTAATATGTAATGACAGCAGTTCTAGGGGCTACTGTCTTATAAAATGCTCTCAACTTGCTCCTTGAACCCTAAACAATTCATTCCTTTAAGCCAACATGCCATCTATTGGAAATAAATTTCACTTCCATCGAAGTTCAGTCTGATGCTTAGTCTAATGCAACTGATAATCATGGAAGAGCTTCGATCGAGAATTCTTCTCTAATGGTCGGACCCCAGCCGAACTCCTTCAATGACCAAATCTTAGCCGAACTTCTTCAACCGACCAAACTCTTCAAGTGGTCAAATCTTAGCCAAACTCCTTCAGCCGGTCGAACTTCTCAACGGCCAAGCTCCAGTCGAACTCCTCCAGCGACCGAACTCCTCTCAAACTTTTTTCTCAGTCGAACTCCTCCAGGAGCCGAACTTCTTTCGGATCTCTCTTTCAGATAAGTGCCTATAAAAGTCGAACTCCTCCTGAATTTCTTCCTCAGTCGGATGCCTACAGGAGCCGAACTCCTCCCAGACTTCTCCCTCAGTCGGATTCTTCCAGGAGCCGAACTCCTTCCGAATTTTTCATTCAGTCAAGTTCCTCCAAGAGCCAAACTTCTTTTGGATTTTTTCTTCAGTCAAGTGCCTCCAAGAGTCGAACTCCTTCCAGATCTCTCCTTCAGTCGGATTTCTTCAGGAGCCGAACTCCTTTCGGATTTCTCCTTTAGTCAAGTTTTCTTTAGGAGTTCGAACTCTTCTAAAATTGATGGATATCAAAGCTCTTCACCAACCAATGCCTGCTTCCTCCAAACTTTAACTATTAAATCTCAATAAATGGCCACATCACGGTAATGGGCACCTCTCTTCGTAACAAATTCTACGTGACCCTGAGCGACCCACTACCGGACAATTACGATCGTCACTATCAATCTGCTACAGGCTCCATCTATAAAAAGAGATCCTCTAGATACGTTTTCTCTAAGCTTTCTTCTTCTTTTCGAAACTCTGCTAAATTCTTATCTGAGCACTCCATTTTTATTGATCAGAAGAGCTGACTTGATTGTCAGAGGATCCTATCGGAGCCACCACCATCAATTTTGGATGGAACTTTATTTTACAGATCACCGATGGCGACCTCTTCTTTCTCAATTTCAGCTCGATCCAGTGTCAACCAGATTCTGCACCAACAGGATTGGCACTAGAGAAAGGACTCTCTATTTTTGAGGTATTCTTGTTCTTGAAGGAATGCTCAGTCGGCCCTATAGATCTTCTTCTTTAAGGTTCATCTCCATCCTCTCTTTCAATCCCAAGAAATATCTCCAAAGAGGGTGACTATCTGAAAATCTACCACTTCTGCCATCAGATCTGGGCCAGATCCGTCTGTCCCTGGTTCATCGTCGGTGCTTCAACCTCCTCCATCGACGGTCGTGGTAGATTCGAAGTAGTTTAACCTGTTGATGCAGTGAGTTCAGGATCTCACCGAAATGGTGCAAGCCATGCGGCAGCCTCCGATGATAGTTCTGCTAGAAAATCCACCATCGAAATATTAGAAACTGATCCCAAGGAGTACTTAGACTAGCATACCCGTCGCCCCTGAAAAGGAGAAATAGAGAGCAGAGGATCTTTGCTCGAATTATGATTCTTCTCCAGAAGGGACCTTCCCCATCCATAGCCAGAAGCCTTCCAAGATCTGTGATCGAGATGATATTCTCGATCAGAAACTATGGAAGATGGACCGACGGATTGAGAAACTCTGTCACATCGCGTCAGTTCACCATGACGATGTCTGCACTGATCCTCCTTTCTCTTTTCGAATTATGTAAGAGCTCGTTCTGCCAAACTTCAAGCTTCCCTAATTTGAAAGCTACGATGAAACCTCTAATCTAATCGATCACCTGAAAGCTTTTCGGATCATAATGCTACTTTATGGTGCACCAGACACCATATTATGCCGAGCTTTCTCATCTACCTTACAGGAAGCAGCAAAAAACTAGTACTCAATGTTGAAATCGGGTACGATCTTCTACTTTGATCAGATGAGCCATCAGTTTGTGGCTTATTTTGTTAGCAGCCAGCATCCCTACCGAGGTTTGAATTTTTTGATAAATATCAAACAGAAGGAGGGAGAATCTATCCGGGCTTATGTCACCCAATTTAATGCTGCTGCATTGGAGGTCCAGAACATGGACCAGTTTGTTGCAATGGCCGTACTTAAGGATGGTCTTTAGAAGAATAATTTATTATTCTCCATGAAGAAGAAGTACCTCGGAGACTTTGCCGATCTACTAGCTTGGGCTGAGAGGTATGCCCGAGCAAAAGAAGCCTTCAAGTTGAAGGATGTGGAAGTCGCAGGAGAGCGACATAGACTCGCCGCTGATAGAGGGCCGAATGAAGTTCAGCCATGCTCACAGACCCCCCTGAGCACAAGCGAGTCCGAACTTCCCCTCGAGCTCGTCATCAAAGAAACCCCGACAGAAGGGCACGAAGTTCTCCCCTCGGAAGATTCCACAACTACGCCCCTCTTAATGCTCATAAAGCTCAAGTTTTGATGAAAATCAAGAATCAGCTACCGAGATCAGAAGAACTACGATCTCCCCCAAACAAGTGCAATTGAAGCAAGTACTATTTCTACCATCATGACTATGGCCACGATACTAAAGAATGCATTCAGCTCTAAGACAAAATTGAGAAGCTCATCAGAAGAGGTCGATTGGATCAATTCCTCAGACGTCGATCTGATGCAAGAGTAGATCGGCCAAGGATGCTGCCATATCCAGAACCACCAATGAGAGAGAAACAATAAGAAAATCGGCCACCTCTTGACATCATCAACACCATCTCTGGGAGGCTTAGTACTTCGGCGAGCCACCATCTCTCAACCTTAGAGCTAGGGAAAGCTTGTCCCAAATTGGGAAGGCCCATATAAAATAGAGAAGGTCGTCCGATCTAGAACTTATCGCCTGAAGGAGCTCGAAGGAAGAACGCTCCCACGATCTTAGAATTCAAAAAATCTGAGGATGTACTATCAATAATTTTTCTTTAATAAAACTTCTCCATTTCAATATTATTGTTTCTTGGTGCAAAAGTTATGTGATGATAGGAAAGAAGCAATCAATAGTGGCCATGTTAGGAATAGGAGAAGAACCTCATCCTAATATGAGCAAGTCAAAGTCCTTCAACCTTGATTGGAGATAAGATCTCCTCCGAGCTTCAACTTCAACGTCAATCTCGGCTGGAGATAAAATCTCTTTCGAGCTCCAATCATTCAATAGGAGATAAGATCTTCTTCAACCTTGGCTAGAGACAAGATCTCCCCCGAGCTTCAACTTCAACATCAATCTCGACTGGAGACAAGATCTCCCCCAAGCTTCAACTTCAACCTCGGCTGGAGATAAGATCTCCCCCAAGCTTCTATGTTAATAGGAGATAAGATCTCCTTCAACCTCAGCTGGAGATAAGATCTCCTTCAACCTTGGCTGGAGATAAGATCTCTCCCGAGTTTCAACGTCAACGTCAATAGGAGATAAGATCTTCTTTAACCTCGGTTGAAGATAAGATCTCCTCCAAGCTTCTATGTCAACAGGAGATAAGATCTCCTTCAACCTCAACTGGAGATAAGATCTTCCTCGAGCTTCAATGTCAATATCAACAAGAGATAAGATCTCCTTCAATCTTGACTGGAGATAAGATCTCCTCCGAGCTTCTACGTCAACAGGAGATAAGATCTCCTTCAACCTTGACTAGAGATAAGATCTTTTCTGAGCTCCAACCCTTCAACAGGAGATAAGATCTCCTTTAACCTTGGCTAGAGACAAGATCTCTCTCGAGCTTCAACTTCAACGACAACCTCGGTTGGAGATAAGATCTCCTCTGAGCTCCAACCCTTCAATAGGAGATAAGATCTCATTCAACCTCGGCTGGAGATAAGATCTCTCCCAAGCTTCAACTTCAATGTCAACCTCGACTGGAGACAAGATCTTTCCCAAGCTTTAACTTCAACGTCAACCTCGGTTGGAGATAAAATCTCCCCCGAGCTCCAACCCTTCAATAGGAGATAAGATCTATTTCAACCTCGACTGGAGATAAGATCTTCTCCAAAATTCAACTTTAACGTCAATCCTTCAATAGGAGATAACATCTTCCTCGAGCTTCAACTTCAACCTCGGTTGGAGATAAGATCTTCCCTGAGCTTCAACCTAAACTGGTGTAGAGCCTGAAAGAGGACTTCGACAGTCGTCTTTTTTATACTCCCTTCCTTTAAATTTCAAACTCGAAAGGGGGGGAGACTATTATTGGAGATAAATCCCACTCCCATCAAAGTTTAGTCTGATGCTTAGCCTAATGCAATTGATAATCATGAAAGAGCTTCGATCGAAAATTCTCCTCCAGTGGTCGGATCCCAATCGAACTCCTCCATCGACCAAATCTTAGCCAAACTTCTTCAGCCGGTCGAACTCTTTCAGCGGTCAAACCTTAGCCAAACTCCTTCAGCCAACCAAACTCTTCCAATGATCAAACCTTAGCCAAACTCCTTCAGACGGTCGAACTCCTCAGCAGTCGAGCCCCAGCCGAACTTCTCTAGCAGTCGAACTCCTTTCGGACTTCTTCCTCAGTTGGACTCCTCCAGGAGCTGAACTCCTTTCGGATCTCTCCTTCAGTCAGATGCCTATAGGAGCTGAACTCCTCCTAGACTTCTCCCTCAGTCGGATTCCTTCAGGAGTCGAACTCATTTCGGATTTCTCCTTCAGTTAAGTTCCTCCAGGAGCCGAACTCCTTCTAGACCTCTTCTTCAGTCGGATTTCTCTAGAAGCCGAACTCCTAGATTTTTTCTTCAGTCGGATTCCTCTAGGAGCCGAACTTCTTCTAGATTTCTCCTTCAGTCAAGTTTTCTTTAGGAGTCCAAACTCCTCTAAAATTGATGTATGTCAAAGCTCTTCACCAATCAACGCCTGCTTCCTCCGAACTTCGACTATTAAATCTCAACAAACGGCCACATCACGGCAACAAGCACCTCTCTCCATAACAAACTTCACGTGACCTCGAGCGGCCCACTACTGGACGATTACGGTCGTTACTATCAATTTGCTATAGGCTCCATCTATAAAAAGGGATCTTCTAGATACATTTTTTCTAAGCTCTCTTCTTCTTTCCGAAATTCTACTGAATTCTTGCCTGAGCACTCTATTTTTGTTGACCAGAAGAGCTGACTTGATCATCAAAGGGTCATACCAGAGCCACCACCATCGACTCCGGATGGGACTTTGTTTTGTAGGTCACCGATGGCGAACTTTTCTTTTCCAACTCCAGCTTGATCCGACGTCAATCAGATTCTGCACCAACACTATTAATTATAATAATTGCTAGACTCTACCGTATAAAAGATGTGTAATTTTCCTCTGGTACTCAAACTTGCTTGCTATATGCTCATGTTGGGTATCTTTACTTCTCAAACCTGACCATAATCCACTTTCATCCAAATTTTTGGTTTTTTGTTGAATGAATGCGCTGAGATCTTCTTGTACTTGGCATCATATTCTTAATCAGACAATTTCTACATTATGAGATTCACCAAACCATTATTTGCCAACTTTTGTCCATTAACTGACCCCTCGTAAAAACAACATAAAAGTATAGACCACTGCCCATGTTCCTCCAGGTGTAGCATGGAATTCTTGCAAATAAATTAAACTAAGCAGGTCATGCAGCAGCAATGCATAAATCAAAAGTTTATGTTCTATTGTTATTGAAAATCATGTGCTTTGAGAGCGGAGCGGTCGGCTGCTTGCAAAAAGTACTAGAATGACCAATAAAATAAGTTTGGACTGAAGGATTTGACTCCGACGAGGATCCTCTGACGCTCAAGTCAGCAGATAATGAATGAGCAACAATGAGTTCTCTGAGAGAAATTTTTTTTTTCTTATTTAGATCCTCAAGATTTATGATATTTATAGAGAAAACTCTTGCAGGAACGTGCAGTTCCATAGATCTCTGATCGTTAATCATGCTATTATGGACGAGATATTCGCTCCACGAGATCAGGGGATTCAAATATTCTTTTTTTTCTTCATAAGTTGGATGAGTGGTGTCACCTCATAGCACATGAGGGTCCCACCTATTAATTGCATTAGTTGTCATGCCTTCTAAGATGGGTGAGTGGTTGCCATATAAATCAGAAGGCCATTAATTGAGATGTTAGAGTGAACCACGTGATGGATGAAATCAAGTAGAGTCTCAACTCAACACACATACAGCCAAATCATAGCTCGAAAAGCTCCTCTCATAACTCAGATAGCTCATATCAGCATGGATACGGCTTTTTCATAGCTCTTTCTAACAGGATATAAATCTGAGGCATCGAAAATACCTCCATAATATTACCCTCCTACTCTTGAGTCTGAGAATTAGATGAAAGGAGTATTGTTGACACGATGCCTCGGGCCTAGGGACATCTATCCATACACTCCTTTAAGGCATCTAGTCCTTATTTAATGCGGGCAGCAGAAGCAACTGAAGAAAAGCTTGAATTTTGAGCCGATCTAAGGCTATTGAGACTTAGGCCGATTAAAGACCGTTTTGAGCCAAGGCTGATCGAAGGCCATTTTGAACCAAGGCTGATTGAAGGCCGTTGAAGCTGAGGCTAATCATAGGCCATTGAGACTTAGGCCAATCAAAGGCCATTTTGAATCTTAGCCGATTGAAGGCCATTAAAGCTAAGGCCAATCATAGACCGTTGAGGCTTAGGTCGATCAAACACCATTTTGAATCAAGACCGTTGAAGCTGTGGCCAATCATAGGCCATTGAGGCTTAGGCCAATTAAAGGCCATTTTGAACCTTAGCTGATTGAAGGCCATTAAAGCTTAGGCCGATCATAGGCCATTGAGGCTTAGGCCGATCAAAGGCTATTGAGGCTTAGGCTGTTCAAAGGCCATTTTGAACCAAGGTCGATTGAAGGCCGTTAAAGTTGAGGCTGATCATAGGCCGTTGAGGCTTGGCCGATCAAAGGCCATTTTGATCTGAAATTTTTGCTGACCTCGACTTTTTGGTGATGTGACCCTTTCAGGTTAGTTTTTGGAGATCCTCTCCGATGACATAAGCTTTATCTTGGTCCTCACCTCATCTTGGCGGCTTTGGTTTGATCTCTACTTCAGCTTAAGTGCTTGAAAACTTGTTGTTTTACAAAAAAAAATATAGAATAATAGATGGGGCCTGAAGACCTTTTACCATAAGTGTTGAGGGCTTTTGAGTTCTGCTTGACTCCTTTGTTATTTGTTTTGGTTTAAACTAGAGTTTTGCCTTAGTTTGGGCTTGTTTTGTGCTTTAGACTAGCCTGATTTTTCTTTGGATCGGCCTTGAGCTTGACCTTAAATTGGTCTTCAGCTTGATCTTAGATTTCTGATAACTTTGGCCTTCTGAGCTCGGATTTTTACTCATTTTGGCTTTCTAAGCTTGAATTTGGGAGATCAACTTTGATCTTTACTTTAGTTCATTATGATCCTCATTTTGAATTAGTCTCGGCATCCACTTCAGCTTGATTTTGGCTCAAAGACCCATGATCTTGTGAGAAGGGAAGAAAAATAAAATGCAGAATAAGAGCTTGAGAGCCTTTTTACCTTGAGAGTTTTGAGCTCTATTTGGGAGCCTTTAGATTTTGTTTGACTTTTGATTGGCTTTATTCCGTATTTTGGATCTTATGCAAGCTTTTACTTCGAACACTTGTATTAACATTATTTGTTCTATTTTTGACTTTAGTCAGCAGGTTGATGTTCTCAGATATGTCATTCATTGGTGGTATGTTTTTCTCTCTTTCTCTCTCACTCTCTTTTGATCTTGATCTAAGATCACTAATATGTGGCTTTAGAGCCACTACAGGTCGATCTGATAAGGATCGGCATGAGCGGATGCTTCGAGGATGCCCTGAGAGGCTTCAGGCTCGTTGATACCGACTTCAGCGCCGGCTTTGACATCGATGGGAGCATGTGGACTTCGGTATGCGGGTGACTTCGGCCATAGTGAGAGCGCACGGAGCTTTGGCCATGTGGGCTGCCTCAATCATGCGGGAGACTCCGACATTGGTAGGGGTTCGTATGTCGTGGATGCATACGCGGTGGGCTTGGGGGCCTCTGATCTTGCATGTTACGTGTGCAACATCGTGGGAAACTTTGTGGCCCCGATCCGATGGCTTTGAGGGCACCAATCCAGCAGGTGCACGTGTGGAAGGGGCATCGAGCTCCGTCAGAAAGGCTTCAGGCCCTCTTCTCTCTCTTGCAAGCTAGAGAAGAGCATCTTTCTGTCTCTTTTGTCCTGGCCCATAATGGAGTAAACATCAATCCGGTTTCGGCCACGTCTGAGAGCGCAGGGAGCTTCGGTCTGGGAGCATGCAGACCTCAGTAAGTAGAGAACTACCTGCAAGGGGTTTGCCATGGCTAGACCTACTTCAAGATTGCTCGTGGGGACTTCGACGGCACGTGCCGGCAACTTTGGCTATGCGGGAGGCTCCAACATTGCTGGGAGGACTTCGGCCATGTTGAGAGTGTATGAGAGTGCATGGACTTTGGCGTGTGGAGGAGACTTCAGAGCCCCCATTGCTGGCCTCGGCCGCATCTAGGAGTGTGGGGAAGGACCTCGGCCGGACACACGACGGGCAGAAGGACTTCGGTCCGACGTGCTCATAGGTAGAAGGACTTTGGTCGGATGTGCTTGCGGGTGCAGGCATGCAGAACCACTAATCCAGCAATTTTGGCGCACGGGGACGATCGATCCAATGGGAACCGAGCTCGTAGACGAGCGTGAGCAAGCGGGACTGCCGATCCGGTGACTTCGACACATGGGGAGACCTCGGCAGCCCTGAACCAGTGAGGTTGGCATGGGAAGAAGGGTGGCAGTCGGCGCCTCTCCACCTCGTTCTCCCTCGTTGGCGGGGCGACCCTTGATGGGGATTTACACGGAGGAAGTCCGTAGTAGAGTAGATCGAGTCTAAGAGCTTGGTGAGATTGGCACCGTGCGAGTGGGAGGAAGGCCATGCATGCATCGGGTCTCTAGCTCTACTTGCCGGTGGTCCTCAGCGCTGACAGGGATGTGCGCGGAGGGGGACTTCAACATGGAACTTCTTTTCAGTGGAGCAGGGAGCTCACCTTGGATTACTTTGGCCGAGTTCGCTGGAGAGCAGCTAGAACAGGGAGCACAGCCACTCGCAGAGGAGGTCCTCGAGAACTTGGAGGCTTGGATCTGGCAAGATCGATGCAGACAGAGGGAAGGTGCGAGTAGGGGGACACCTCGGAAGCTCAGATTTCACGAGATCGGCACCAATAGGGTAGGCATGCACTAAGAAGACCTTATGGCCGTGGATCCGGCGACCTCTGCCGCACGTGTAGGCGCACGATGGAACTCGAAGAAACTTTGGATCTCAGATCTTGGCTCCGGCGCCGATGGAAGTGCTCGTGCATGGAGGCGCATCGGCGTGCGGGAGGAACTGGGACCACCAACCACGCCAGCAGTGTGCGACGGCATGGGGGGCTTCATGGCCCCCAATCCGGTGACTTCAGGGGCGTCGATTCTGGTGGAGCCAAAGCTCGGGTGGAGCCAGTGTTTCCGGAACGCTAGACATGGAGGAGGAGGTGGCGCTGGCCTCGGGCAGGCATGTGGAAAAAGTGGGGGACCCAATTTGGTTGGGCCCTTCTTCTATCTTCTTTTTTGACGATGGCTGGGGTGGCACCGGCAGAGGAAAACACGTGCCGAAGGGGCGTCGGCCGGAGGAGCATTGTGCAGAGAGGCGGCGGTGCCACCGATCCCGGCTCGGTGCGTGGTGCGGAAGATCGAAGATGTATAGGGAGAAGCCGTAGATTATCGACAGAGTGCCAGGAGGAGGCGGTGCTACTAATTTGGCCTCAACGAGATGCTGGAGAAGCATGCGATGCGTGGGAGGAGGCCGATTTGGGCTTGGTGTGGGATGGAGAAGGCCGGAGATGCACGAGAAGGCGGCGGCGCTATCGATTGATACCATCGATTTGGCTTTGGCGCAGCTCGGAGATGCTTGGGATCGCGCGGGGGAGGCTGCGGATTTGATGCCAGAGGAGAGTTGGACGCGCTGAAGGGCGGCAGAGCCAGCGACTGTAGGTTCTCCCCCTTTTTTTATATATACCCGTCATTTGCGGGATGAGTTGGAAAGGGAGGAGCCCGCGTAACTCTTAAAGCATATGTCTGGTTCCTTTTGCATGCCTCAGACAAAGCTGAAGCTTTTTTTGCATGCCTCTAACAGTGTGGAAGTCAGCCACTGTAGATCCGAGGCATTCTGCATCTCCGAATTTTATATTTTTAATAATTTTGATAGTTGGAGTGCTTCATATTTTGACGATCTTCCTATTTTCTTATAGGGATGCTGCAAAAAATTTAAGTTTAAATTTTAGGTATATTTGAATAGAAATAAGAAGGCAAGAGTGATAAGAAATCTTCTCTATTTGGAATTTTTTTTTTGGATAAAAATTTCTTTTCTATCCGGAGCCTCCCAACTTTGAGCTTGGCTAGGATAATTTTTAGGGATTGTTAACTGATCAGATCTAATCAATGTATGATAGATCTAGAGAGGATTTGATTGAAATCCGATCGATCTATAGATGGTTGGATCTGATTCATATTTTACCAGTCGGTGGATGATCGGATCTGATCGGCATTACAGTGATGCAATAAAATTTTTTCCGTTAGCCGTGCATCATCATTCTTCCGCATCGCTTGGATCGCAGTCATCCAGGCATATACTCATTGGACCGGCACATTGAATTGATTTACGCTTATCTATGCAGTCGGCGAAGGTGACGATGTTGGTGGTGATGGCGATGCGGGGGCCTCGTTACCAGCACGGGCTCTCTCATTTCTAAAAGAGGCATCATTGAAATGCCATGAAGAAACTTTTCATGGCACCATTGCATGCTCGCTTTTAGTAGCCTGATGCGAAGATTGCGTCCTTCTTCTATCTGTTGTTGCTGAAAACTATGCGCTTCGAGAGTGAAGCGGTCGGCTATTCATAGGGAGTGCTGAAGTGACCAGTAAAATAAGTTTGGGCTAGAGGATTTGACTCCGATGAGGATCCTCCGATGCTCAAGTTAGTAGAGAATGAATGAGCAACAACGAGTTCTCTGAAAGAAATTTTTTTTGCTTACGTGGATCCTTGGAGTTTATGATATTTATAGAAAAAACTCTTGTACGAACGTACAGTTCCACAGGTCTCGAGCCGTTAATCGTGCTGTTTTGGATGAGATTTTTGATTCGTGAGATCAAGAGATTCAAATATTCTTTTTTCTTCGTAAGCTGGATGAGTGGTGTCACCTCATGGTACATGAGGGTCCCACCTATTAATTGCATTAGCTATCATGCCTTCTTAAGGTGGGTTAGTGGTTGCCATATAAATCAAAAGGTCATTAATTGAGATGTCAGAGTGGACCACATGATGGATGAAACCAAGTAGAGTCTCAACTCAACACACATACAGCCAAATCATAGCTCGGAAAGCTCTTCTCACAGCTCGGATAGCTCATATCAGCATGGATATGGCTTTTCCATAGCTCTTTCTATGAGGATTTGTGGTGCTCCCAAGCCTTGGGAGGCCACGGAAGAAATTAGAATGTTGGCTCCGAAGATTCCAGGAGCTTGGTTGGTTATTCGGAGACCTAGGATTCAAGATGAAGCAAGAAACCAAAGCCAAAGAATCAAGACTACAGAAGAAAGATTTTCTGTAGGTTAGCCGACTCAGTCCAAAATTGGGTCGGCTAAGTCTCAGAGCACAAGCAAAATAAAGAACTGTGCGTTCGGGACTACTGACATGGCACAGAACTGGGCTGGCTCAATTACAGACTGAGTCGAGCCAGTGGAACTTAACCAGCTCAATGCTGAGACTGAGCCGGCTTAGTGCACGGGCAAAGTTATGCGAGGATCTATTTTGGACTAGGGTCTGGGTTGATCCTAGGGGTTTTAAGATCTGATTTGAGAGGTCTTAAGGGAGCTAACTCGTGTATGGATCGGATCTAGATCTAGAGGATGAGAGCATGGGAGACATAGGTGTACATGAGCTTGGTGAGTACTTTCATATATTGGATTAGCTAGGAAAGTTTTTAGTCAAACCTAATGGCTATGTATAAATACACAAGTTGTATTAGAATTTCATTATGCTGTGAATGCTATGGAATACGGACCTTTTCTCCTTCAATTCTCTCTTCTTCTCTTCTCTCTAGTATAGTTGTCCTAGATTCTTGAAGAAGCCCTAGAGAGAGGGGGTGCCTCCCTCAAGCCCAAGGAGGGAGGTGCCCCAGTATAGATCTAGATGTTGGATCTATGATTTGCTGCCCATAGAGAATGTCACAGATTCCTTCAGGTTCATGCTAAAGATTAAGGGCTTCTGCAACATGGTATCGATGCTTATGATATCAAGGATGATTGGCGTTCGAGCGATATCATGGGTCTATAATTTGGTATCAGAGCTAGGTGATGCCTGGGATGTTGGATGGCAATATGGTATCAGAGCCAGATTTCAGAACCTGATGGTGCATGGAAAGAGCCAGATTTTAGAGTTTGATGGTGTATGGAAAGAGCTAGGTTTCAGAGCCTGATGGTGCATGGAGGGAAAGGAAAAGTCATATAAGGTGAAATCAGAAATCTGCATAAGGATTCTATGGTATGTCTTAAATCTATCTTGTTGTTGCTGTGGTTTGGTCAACTAGGAGCAGCGGATTGAAGGTGGAGGTTGAGAGGATTAACGAAAAAAGATTTTTTTGGGGTGGAAGAATTTGGTGCATGATTTGCTAATCGGTCTTGGTGGAAAGATCGGGATGTATGATGGTTATGTGACAGACAGAGAGCACTGGAGTACTGCAGTAGCATTTTTCTGAAGATGCAGGACTGAGAGAGGCTCGACGATGCAGCAACTAAGGAAGGTATCTCAGTAGAGAGCATCAGGGTTCTCTAAAAAGATGGGCAGTATAGGGCTATTGAAGAGAGATTTTCCAAGGGATAATGGCCGAAGGAAGGTTGAAGAAGCGACTATACGTCCTTCGGTGTCAAGAAGATGGAAAAGTAGTCAGAGATGTATTCAGTGGTTCGATCAAAGCATGGATTTACGAAGCCTTGGGAGTGATGGAGATGGATGATCCATGGAGGTCCAGCAAATCAGGATTGGATGGCTGTAGAGCGGCGTAGAGATGAGTCAGGGAGCACTGGAGTGTTGCAATAGCACTTTCCTGAAGGCACGGGATTGCGAGAGGCTTGATGGTGCAATAGCCAAGGAGTGTATCTCAGTAGAGAGTGTCAGTGGTATCTCAAGAAGATCAGGAGTAGATCTCAGGGAAAGCCAAGGAATCTCAGAGAGCGTCAGGAGGTCTCTAGCAGTCGAGAGTATCATGGATTAGGTTTCTTCTGTAGAAGCACCAAGAAGAGTCATGGTTCAGATGGAGGATGGTTCTCTGGATGCAACTGAAGCGATGGCTGGTGTAGGGACAGAAGAGAAAGACTAAGGTAAAATTTCCTAGGGTTCAGTTGCTGGATTCAGAAGAGTTGGAAGGTGGAATTTCCTAGGATTCAGTCGCTGGATTTAGAAGAGTTGGATGAACTCTTGGATTTTGGAGGTGCCCGCAGGTTGTAGAGGTATCTGAGACAGCTTTGAAGGAGTCCGTAGAGTGTGGAGGATTCGAAGGGACAGCGACGGTATTCGAGGTGTAGCGATAGGCTCAGCAGTGCAGCATTGAGTGATTGACCTCAAGAGATTCGATGATAGAGTCGGCTTCTGCGGCATCGGATGGACTTTAGATATAGGTGGAGCTCCGAAGAGGTGGCTTCACAATTAGAAAGAAATTTAATATGAGTTTAGAGTAGAGGGGTGCGAAAGGATCGATATCCTAGCACCAACGTCGGTGATGCACAGTTTCAGGTGGAGCAGCATGTGCAGGAGGATATGCATAGTTCTAAGGAGACCATGTCAGGATTTGCAGCGAGTGCTGGTACAGAAATATTGCAGATTCTTCAGAAAAGTCTGAAAAAAATGATGCAGCTGCTAAGCAGAAAGGATCTTATAATTTTAAGGTGGTGTAGAGGTGCAAGCTAAGGTCTTCGGCGATGGAGGCGGTATCCCAAAGGCCTTAAGGATGCACAATAGCTGAAGAAGATTGGCGGAGGCGATGATTGCACAAGGGGCTATCGAGTATGCAGGGATAGTGGGATCGTGTAGAAAGTCATTGTCGAGGGGTTTGCCAAGGCTTGGGAGCACCAAGATGAAGATTGTGAGGATTTATGGTGCTCCCAAGCCTTGGGAGGCCACGGAAGGAGTTAGGGTGTTGGCTTCGGGAATTTCAGGGGCTTGATTGGTGCTTCGGAGATCTGGGATTCAAGGTGAAGCAAGAAACTAAAGTTGGAGAATCAAGACTGTAGAAGAAAGATTTTCTATAGGTTAGCCTGCTCAGTCCAAAACTAGATCGACTAAGTCTCAGAGCATAAGTAAAATAGAGAGCTGCGCGTTCGAAATTGCTGGCACGGCACAGAATTGGACCGGCTCAGTTGCAGACTGAGTCGACCCAATGGAACTTAGCCGGCTCAGTGCGTGGGCAGAGTTACGCGAGTGTCTATTTTGGGCTAGGGTCTGGGTTGATCCGAGGGGTCTTAAGGCTTGGTTTGAGAGGTCTTAAGGAGGCTAACTCATGTATGGATTGGGTCTAGATCCAGAGGATGAGAGCATGGGAGACATGGGTGTACATGGGCTTGGTGAGTGCTTTCATGTATTGGATTAGCCAGAAGAGTTTTTAGTTGGGCCTAATGGCTATGTATAAATACACAGGTTGTATTAGAGTTTCATTATGCTATGAATGCTGTGGAATACAGACCTTTTCTCCCTCAATTCTCTCTTCTTCTCTTCTCTCTAGTGTAGTTATCCTAGGTTCTTGAAGAAGCCCTAGAGAGAGGGGGCGCCTCCCTCAAGCCCAAGGAGGAAGGTGCCCCAGCATAGATCTAGGTGTTGGATCTATGGTTTGCTACCTATAGAGAACGTCACAGTTTCCTTCAGGTCCATGCTAAAGATCAGGGGCTTCCGCAACATGGTATTGATGCTTATGATGTCAAGGATGATTGGTATTCGAGCGATATCATGGGTCTACAATTTGGTATCAGAGCTAGGTGATGCTTGGGATGTTGTGGATGACAATACTTTCTAATAGGATATAAATCCGAGACATCGAAAATACCTCCATAACATGTTCCAAAAGAATGAAATATGCGACTTTAATAAATTGGTCTATGATAATAACGATGGAATTAAATTCGGATGTATTTAAGCTAGACCGAGAACAAATCTTGAAATCGTTATCCACAAAGAAAAATATATTAAAGATATGTTTTTGAGTGATAGTTGCCACCAAAAATAGATATGTATTTAAATGACAGCAGTTCCCTCTTTCTTTAAACTGAGAACAAAACTTTAACAACCGGCAAATAAAGAAAGACAAAACCTAATATCATA
This sequence comes from Cocos nucifera, assembly GCA_006176705.1. Classification (NCBI taxonomy): domain Eukaryota; kingdom Viridiplantae; phylum Streptophyta; class Magnoliopsida; order Arecales; family Arecaceae; genus Cocos; species Cocos nucifera. The sequence continues at coordinate 633,694 of QRFJ01000058.1, read as the reverse complement.
CAACAATATCTATAAATAAAGAAAAATTAGAAGCAGGACAAGAAAGCTCATTCTTGCAAGAAGAGAACATAAACTCAAGAATCCAAAGAGGAAAAATAGAATTTATTTTCTACTTTGTTGTGGACAGACTAACATAACACACTTCAATGATTAGACACATTTTCATAAGAAACAAGAAATATCTAAAAAAAAAAGATAAATCATTAGATCTAGTAAAGCTTTTCATAAATTATTGGCCTTCATAATTCATCACATCCGAATATATGCATCTAATAAGATATATTAACAATCACAAAGCTTCAATAATTACAAAGCTACCAAAGCATTCACAAAGATAATAATAACAACTTATTCTTAATATATGTCTAGAAAAAACTAGCAAACCAAAAAATCTGGACCAAGTAAATACACATCCATTGTTAATCCCTAAATCAGATTACTCCCATAAAAATGTTAGCCATCAAATTTAAAGTTATACATTATCTAAGATGAACGAATCACTACTATAGAATGGAACTACAGCAGCGCTAACTATGACAGTAGTTTCGAAAATCACTGTCATAGGATCTACGGTAGTGGTTATATAGAACCGCTGCTATAGATCTGACCCATGGCAGCAGTTATTTTCAACCACTGCTATAGGTCGATTTATAGAAGCGGTTATACAAAACCACTGCTATAGGTCAACCTCTAGTAGTGGTTCACAATAATCACTGCCGTAGGTCAGATCTTCGATAGTGGTTAATTAACTACTGCCATACATGTCAGACCTATGGTTGTGGTTAGCAATAACCACTCCAATAAATAGAAATCTATGATAGCTGTTAGATATAACTGTAGCTATAGGTCCGATCTATGGCAGCGGTTTTGTATAACCACTGTCATAGTTTCATCTATTATAGTGGTTCGTTGTAATCGCTGCTATATTTTTTTTTATTTTTTTTCTAAATATTATATAATTCTAAAATTTAATGTACATCTTCATCATTCATTATCTTAATAATTATCATTAGAGTATCATCATAAAAGATCACCTCGATCCGATGGCCCTAGCTTCATCGATCAGTAAAATTCGATTTCGACGATCATGAATGATGATATGATGATCTGATAGATGAAGACCACCGATGAGTCCAAAAATCTACAACGATGATCTTGGTGCCATTTGTATCATACTATCAAAGTTTTACTTCAATCGAATATTATTATTATGGTTGATTTAGTACAGAATGATTTCGATCGTTAAATAAAAAATAAGTGATCAAAGGACTAGACGACGTCCGATTATGAGATAATTTTTTAGATAAATGATCTTAACTACTATTTTAATTATTTTTATAATGATGATCATAAAATATAAATTATTTTTTTTAAATTATTCATGTTAAGCAAATCTTGCAAAAGCATAAGCATAACTACCAAAAGAGTTTAAGAGCTGGTATCGAGCGATGCATAGTTTTGGATAGTTCTTATATCGACGATTTAAATTTTATAATCACCACCATAAAAATGATTAAAGTAGTAGCCAAGATCATTTATCTAAAAAATTATCTCATAATCGAATGCCGTCTGGTCCTTTGATCATTTATTTCTTATTTAACGATCAAAATCATCCTATACTAAATCAACCATGATAACAATATTCGATTGAAGTAAAACTTTGATAGTATGATACAAATAACATCGAGATCATCATTATAAATTTTTAGATCAATCGATGATCTTTATCCATCAGATCATCATATGGTCGTTCGTGACCGTCGAAATCAAATTTTATCGATCGACATAGCTAGAGCTATTGGATTGAGATGGTCTTTTGTGATGACACTCTAACGATAATTACTTAGATAATGAATATTAAAAATGAGATTTAAATTTTAAAATTATATCATATTTAAAAAAAAAAAATGAAAATTTCATATTTGAATCTATAGCAGCGGTTAGCACAAACCTATTGCAGCGATTGTTAACCGCTGCTATAGTTTTGACTTATAGTAGTGGTTTTGAAAATTACTGTAAATTCGGCATAAATTTTTAGTCCATACTGAACCTTTCATCATTGCGGCATAAACTTTCACTCTCTCTCTCTCTCCACCTCTCTATCCGAGCCCTAGCTACCCTCCTCACCATCGACCGACCCCTCCGCCAGCCTGTCCCATCATTGGTTGCCTCCCTGCCCGCCTTCTTCTCTCTCTCTCTCTTCTTGCCTTGTCCCTAGCTACCACCCCATGCCGGCCCACCCACCGTCGCCCCTCCCTTAGCCCCACCACTGACTTTTGCTCCCTCGACACTCTCCCTCCCTCAGCTCCATGCCAGCTCCCTTCCTCCGCCACCGCCCCCTCCCTTAGCCCCAGCACCCCCTTCCCTCTAGCACCACCGCGGGCCCTGCCTCTCTTGGTCCTAGCCCTCCGCCGACCTGGCTCGTTGCTAGCCTCCCTCGTCGGTGACCCCCTTTGGCCTTGCCTCCGTCGACCCCGGCCTTGCACCCCGCCCCATCATCGGCCACCTCCGCTGGTATAGATTGGCCCCACTATTTTTATTGATTAATTTATTGATTTATATTCTTTGATGCTTAATATATTAAATTTATTGATTTAATGATTTTTGATGCTTAATGAATATAATATTAAATTTATTATATTATTCATTAATTATTCATTATTATTTTTATAAATTAAAGTATATTCAAAATTTAATATTATATTTTAAATTATTAAATTTAATATTATTCATAAATTATTTATTATTTTATATTAATAAATTAAAATATATTCATAACTTAATATTATATCTTAAATTATTAAATTTAATATTAATAAAAATATTATATATTATTTTTTATTTTATTATTTTTATAATTTTTTATTTTAAAAATTAGTTTTTTTATAAAGAAGCTATGATGATTTCTGGTGGAAAATGATTAATTCTTGGTATGATTTTATTGATGTGGAGAACTCTTATTTTTTTTCTTCTTCTGTAAATATTTTAATAATTCCAAATGGCAAGACGATCTTGGATGGCCAACGATTATTTAGCGGGCAACCATTCACAGTCGATTTGGTTTAGTTATAGCAGATACCGAAAGTATGTTGCAATGCATGATTAAATGATGAATCTAAGCCTTTTTTTATTTTTATTTTTTATTTTTATTTTTATAAATTTTTTAATATTTAAGGTAAGTTCTATCTTGACTAATTTATTGCTCCTAACTAATAGAAAGTAAAATTATAATTTATTATTTTTTTTAATTATTTATGAATGTAATTCATGTTATAGAATTTATTGCATAATATTTTTTGGGTTACTATTTTATTTATTGCATTGCATAATGATAGATCCATCAATTAATTAGTGTACATAATCTCCAGCACCCATACATTAATATATTTTTTATAGGATGGAAGAATTATATACAACGATCAATTGATTGTCCAATTTAGATAATTTAAAAATTATAAATAATTCTATAGATAATTACAGTAATCAAACGGTATGCTAAGAATTTTGAATGAAATTTTGGATAGCATTTTTCTTTTATTCTTCCTACACGAAAGAACTAAGGAAAAATATTGCCGAAATTTCTTTCAATCTCTGTTGCATATCGTTTGATTGTTATAATAAACCTATAAAATTAATATAATTTCTGAATGGGATAGGACCTATCTTTATCTATTAGTTGGTGATAGAATGCATTCAATTAGATGTATATAAAATGTCTATTTGCAATCAGTTATGGCTTATGAGTTGTTTATAATGCATTGGTATATAATTTAAGTTTCACACATGATTTAATTGTAGTATCACCATTTTTTAAATGGATAAGAAGTGAATGAAGTTTAGTAGGCTCTTGCCAGAAAATGAGGCTGGACTTCAAAATTTTTTTGATTTTGCTATAGAAAAATTTGGAGACCATGAACTTATTCAATATCCTTATAAGAAGTGTATGGGTGCACCGTGGCTATCTCGTTAAGATATAAATGATCATCTCACTATTTATGACTTTAAAGTTAGTTATAAAATTTATTGGGATCAACATGGTGAGGGCAGGCTGTAAGAAGGTGATCAACATGATGGGAGAGTGAAATAAATGGTTCATGATATTTTTTTATTTGTTGGCCATAATGATGATGAATTTATATCCATGCCTAATCTTGTGGTTGGTGGAATGATAAATAGTGAGAATGTGGAGAAGGTCTGCAAGTTGATGGAGGATGCTAATATTTCATTGCATCTCGGATGTGAAAAGATGGTGAAGCTAGAGTTCTTAATCCGGTTGTATCATGCGAAATACTCCAATGGGTTCAGTAATAATGGAGTGAATTGCATATTAAAGCTTTTGGAGGATATTCTTTTGGACGATGCATAAATTCTAAAAAATAATTATGAGGCATCGACATGTCCAAATGATTGCATACTTTATTGGGAGGAGGACGTCAACCGAAATGAGTGCACGAGATGCAATATACCAAGATGAAAATAGAATAAAGATGGCACATCGATCCATGAACCTCAAAAGTTGATATGGCATTTTTCTTTAATTTCGAGACTATACAAGTTATTTATGTCAGCAAGGATATCGAAGGACATGAGATGGCATGAAGAGAAATGAATAAAAGATGATGCATTGAGGCATCCAGCTGATGGAGAGGCATGGCAGAAGTTTAATAAAATACATCCCGACCTTGTACAAGAGATACGTAATATGAGGTTGAACTTGTTGTGCGATGGTTTCAACCCATTCAAGTACATGAATACTGCCCATAGTGTATGGCCGGTGCTTATTCATATTTACAAGCTTCTACCATGGATGTGTATGAAAAAATCCTTTGCTTTCATGATAGTGCTCATCCCTGGATCGAAGAGATAGATAAGGACATTGATGTCTGTTTGCAACCTTTTATTGCTGAGCTGAAATAGTTGTGGAGTATTCAAGGTATTCCAACTTTTAATGCTTTGATGAATGAATCATTCTCCATGCATGTAGTGCTTCTATGGATAATAAATGACTTTTCAGCTTATGCCCTAATGGATTGGAGCATGAAAGGTGAGCTAGTATGCTCGGTTTGTGAAAAAAATATCCGATCTAAAAGGTTGATATATCGAAGGAGCTATAGTTTTATGGGGCATCGACGAAGGGGCATCGACGTTTTCTCCGTTGAAACCATCCATATAGAATGGATGAATGCTTCTTCGATGGCATTGTTGAAGAAGGTGAGGCATCTAGTTGGATGTCTAGGAGTGAGGTATTAAGAGAGTTGGATGATCTTAGTATTGAATTTGAAAAAGAGGATCCGATTGATGGTAAGAAGAGGAAGCATCGATCAAAGAAAGATGACACATATTTTAATTGGAGGAAAAATAGCATCTTTTTTGACTTGCCATATTAGGAGACAAACTTATTGTGCCATTGCTTAGATATAATGCATATTGAAAAGAACGTGTGTGAACTTCTATTGACAACAATCTTGAACATCAAGTATAAGACTAAGGATGACTTGAATTCTTGATTTGACTTGAAAGAATGGGGTATTAGAAGATCACTCTACCTAAAGCCGGTAGGGGAAGAATAGTGGAGGCTTCCTCATGCATGCTATGTTATGAATACCTTCAAATGGTCCATATTTCTTCGTGTGTTGGAGAACGTAAAGATTTCAGATGGATACTCAAGCAACATATCAAAGCATGTGAATAGTAAAGATGTCAAACTTAGGTGATTGAAGACTCATGATTATCATATGCTGATGCAGAAATTGATCCCAATAGCTATTCATCGTGTGTCGCCAAAAAATGTCAGAATGATTGTTATTCATCTTTGTAACTTTTACAGAGATATTTATGCGAAGAGGTTGGTTAAGAAAGATGTGAAAGAAATGAAGATAAGGGCAGTGACTATAGTATATGATCTGAAGAAGATATTTTCATCATCATTTTTCATGGTTATGATGTATTTTACCATGCACCTTATGGGAGAAGTTACACTTGGAGGCCTAGTGTTCTGCTGATGGATGTATCCTACTGAGAGGAATATTCAAACTCTAAAATCTTATGTAAGAAATATGAATCGCCTGGAGGCATTCATAGCAGAAGGTTATTTGGGTCAAGAGTATATGAATTTTTATATCATGTAGTTAAACAAGCTCGAGATATGTCGTAATCGACTAATGAGAAATCAGGATGATCAGTATGAGCCAATTGAGCCAACATTTGAGTCCACTCCATAGCTAGGTGGACTTTTCACTTCATATCGCCTTAGTAATTTGAGCATTGAGGAAAGAAATATAGTGCACCACTACATGCTCTTCAACTATGATGTTATTAAGCTGTACATAAGATGAATCACTCAATCTTATTTATTTTATAATAATTATAAAAAATATTTAATTACATTAAAATTTATTCTTTATGTATGTAGCAAATACAAGAAGATCATAAGAGTAAAATACAGTGCTCTAAGTATGCGGGTGAAAGAGAAAATGCATAGTAAAGAATTTTTTGAATGGTTTAAAGATCATGTAAGCGATTATATATTCTTATCTTGTGCAACTTATTTGAACATATTTACTAATTAATTAGGTATCATCTTTTTAATTAGGTATGGATATTACCGTTTGGTGATGTGAGTCTTGAAGTGCATGCTCTTTCAATGGATTCTAACCATACCATGCGTGAGTACAAACAGCTCGTCATTAATGACTATAGATTTAATATTCACAGTTGGTTCATAAACATGGCAATACAAAATAGTGATATGATGTTGAGTACCACCACTAGATGTTATGCTAGCTCGAGGGATTCATAGCCTCTTACAGAGGATCTGAACTATTATGGGATAGTGGAGAAGACAGTTATCTTGGACTACTATTCTAAAGGAAGGATTGTATTGATGAAATATGATTGGTTTGACATCTTGTTTTAGTCAGGGATGAAGACTGATGAGTGCAGTTTTACTCTCGTCAATATGCAACGCCATCTCTGCACTAAAGAACGTATATACTTGCCTTCCAAGCTAGTCAAGTCTTCTACGTTAGTGATCCCTTGGAGCCTCAGTGGGGTGTTGTTGTGAGGATAGTGCCTAGGCATATATTTGATGATATTGAGCTATGTTGGACCATACATACAAAGTGCTCCTCCAAGACAACTTATCTGGAGCTATCGAGATCCTAGATACATTTATCAGGAGTGATGGTAATGTTCATATTATAGATGGCACTAGGTAATGACTTCTATATTCTGTTATAAATGTTATAGTCTATTATTTATTGATGCTCTACTAATATTATTGTTCAACATATTATATGGGTTAATGTTCATTAACATTATAGGTCACGATGCACCAAAACATCATCTCACATAGACCGAAATGCCTGGTATGTGGTGCAACTCTGCTTGGAGGGGGAGGGAACCCTCCGCATCATGTACTATAATTTGTCGGATGTCTATGACAAGCTCAACCTATTCATGTAGACGTATCAAAAAGAACAATCATCTAGATTGACCAAAATGAACTTTTACAAAACTTAACATTGATTTTTAATGCAACATTCTCGAGATACTACTTATTTCTCCTATTAGATATGTGCTTTGGTAAGCAACATTATTAGTAATGCTACTTACCAAAGCACGTATCTCGTAGAAAAAACAAGCAGTATCTAGAAAATATTGCATTAAAAATCAATGTTAAGATTTGTAAAAGTTTATTTTGATCAATCTAGATGATTATTCTTTCTGATATGTCTACATGGATAGGTTGAGCTCGTCATAGATATTTGATAAATTACAGTACATGATACAGAGGGTTTCCTCTCCCTCCAAATGAAGTTGCACCGCATACCAAGCATTTTGATCTATATGGAGCTCTACGTCTGAGTTGTAGGTGGAGCATACTCCATCCACCTTCATATCAACTGTCTAGAGACCATCAGCATCTACTCCACCGACATCTGAGCTCCAGCTTCAACTCTAGCCCCTCCAGCTCCAGCTCCTCCAACTCGTGCTCCATCTCCTCCCGATGATGATGACTTAGATGTGGATTTAGCAGACATTTGATGTATTTTTTAAAAAATATTATAATAAATTTTATTTAATAATAAAATTTGATCATTTTAGAAATATTATCATGTTTATAATATTTTCTTGTGTTATATATATTTAACTGCATTTATTAGGTAAAAAAATAAAATTTTTTAAATATTTATATATTTTTTTATTATTCAAAATCTATGGTAGCAATTGTAAAACTGCTATCGTAGGTGTATCAACCGCTACCATAGATCACATGCCAATCGATGCAATAGGTCTATCATAGCGGTTTTGTAATCGTTATCGAAACTATGGTAGCGGTTCCTTGAACTACTACCATAGATTCTATAGCAGTGGTTCCTAGAACCACTGCCATAGGATCTATATCAACGGTTACGTAATCTCTGCCATATTCGATCTATGGCAGTGGTTACATAACCACTGCCATAGTCTATTTAGTAGTGGTTAATAAACCGCTGCCATACATGATATAACAACGATTTTATAACTACTGCCATAGGTTTAAAATGGCAGTACTCTATAGAACCACCATCATAGATTTTCTATAACAACGATTTTCTTAACCGCTACAACAACTACTGTCATAGACCTACGATGACGGTCACAGTGGCAGTAGTTATACGTTTACAGAATCGCTACAAGAATCACTGCCATAGACCTACGGTGATGGCCACAGTGGCAGCGATTATATAATCACTGTCATAGTCTATGGTAGCGATTTTTTGGAATACAGTAGTGGTTGTGAACCGTTATTGTAGCCTTCTTCTGTAGTAGTGTTAATGTCTAATTAAAAAAATACAAAAAGATATATCACATAAGCAAACCCCCCCCCAAAAAAATAGAGAGGGCAATCATTTGTTTATAGTATCAACATCATCTCAATAATTGGTGGAAGTATCGGGACCCTATAACAAGCAAAAAACTTTTTAAGTTGAAAAAATAGAAATAAATATGTACAACTCATAAAACCTATCATAAAAATACATGTAATATAAAGTTCAAAAATTATATTTAGCTAATTACCTAATATGGGGCAAAATCATGTGAAAGGAATGTAATCTGATCAACCTAAGTCTTCAATAACACTATCTCTATCTGATAGGATTGTCTCATCTCCTCCATCTGTATATCATATCTCCAATTCATCTCCATAAGCATGTCTTGTATCTCTGTCGTCTGCTCGTATCTCTATGTCATCTCCTTTAAACGTGCCTCTAGCCTATGGACCTATGTAGTGCTGTTACTCTATCTATGCTTTTGAGTATATCTACTAACTACAGATAATTAAATGTGGGTGACTCTAACTCCATAACCCCTTACTCAACCATAACGCTTTAGTCCCATAAGCTCAGTGAATACCTGGGCCTCAATGTATCTGCACTCTGCAGATGATGATGACTCGTCGATATGCTCTGCAATAAGCGTTGTTGCTTTATCCTGAATAGACCTATGTATTAATGATAAAAAAATAATAATATAAATTATTTAACAAATAAATCAATACATACCATCAGATCTTTAGACTCCTCTCATACAAAATTGCCATCTCGATGGGTATGAATCATCTTATAAAACTCAATCTCATCAGGCTCCCTCCCATGCTCTTCTATCTATAGAATAAAAGATTATGTTACATGATATATGGTCCATTATATATGATATATGATATAAGATATAACATTATACAAGAGATCTACAGGAAGAATGTAATTTTCTAGCCTCTTCATGATTTTCCTTCATTTATATGTGTGCGGAGGCACCCATCCAAAAGATAAGAGATAACTCCACTTCAGAATGCAATAACTACATAGAAGGAATATATTTTCTATAGTGAAAACCCATATACTTTTCTAATGTGTCTTTCTTTTAAGTGTCTCATATATTTGTTTTTCTTGTACAACATTGTTAAAAAGAATATATCTTAAAATTTTCCTTCATTAAATTGATCTTGAGATGTCTGTGAAATTGAAGATCAATTTAATCACCCCAAACTATGTTCAAATATCTATTGGATTTGGCTCCTAATGAGGCTTAATTATCACTTAGTTAGGTTTAACTCATTAGATCAAGTTCTGAATTAATTATAGTGAGTTCAATTATTTTAAAAAAATATATCTTGATAAGACTTACACTGAAATTTTAACTCTAATTAGGAATAAGTCTTTTGATGGGACAAGATAAGTGTAGATATAAATTAAGATGGCCTAGTCTATTTTTTTCAACTCTCAGGAGGGTATGATATTCCCATCGATCATTCACGTTAAGAAAGAACATGAGGGAAGAGAAAACCAGCCACCTACGAAGAGAAGATCAGAAGTTCTATAGGCTACGGGATTATCGTGATGGATATGATGATGTAAGGTATGATTTATTTATGATTTTGATTTTTGCATGAATATTGGAGCACGATCCAGACATAAAAATATAAAATTATCTCACATATGGTATCAAAGCCATAGTTTCATGGTTTGTATTCATGTAAAAATTTTTTCCAACAAATTTTGATTTATTTTTAAAAAAATAAAGATCATAATTTTATAATTTTTAGAATTAATTAAGGCTTAAGCAAATTAAATTATAGTTTTTAATTTCTTAAAATTGAAAAATTAAAAAAAAATATTGGGGTCGGTCAACCAATGCTGTCTGGCGAATAGGGCAATGGTCGTGCCGGTGATGATGGTGGGTCGCAGGTGGAAGGGGAGCTCTTGCTCCTCGACAGTGGTGGCAGCACCACCGTATGTGGTATTTTGGCTTGGCCGCATGAACAGCGGCTTCCACCACAGTGGTGGGAGGTGGTGCTCAGTCCGTCGCCCTCCTTGTTTGATCCTCCAGCAGCCGAGATAGCAAGGGTCGATTGTTTGGCCGCTCGTCCAGTGCATGGGGAGGCTTGGCCATGGGGGTTTAAAGTTTTGATCAGGGAAGAAGGAGATGGGGTATTGGGTTTCGAATTTTATTGGATCTAGATCCAAACCCATTCCAACATGGATTCAAACCCATTATAGTCTATCGAATTTCAAGTTTTTGATCCATTAAGGTTTTGGATCAGACCCAAACCCATTAACCCAATTTTGTTTTAAACTTTTTTGCATATAACCCCCAAATAATAGTTAATTATAGAAAGATCTCTGTAGTTTTACAGAATTTTTCTATTCTTATGTTACTTACAGTTAAGTCTTTTATTACTATAATTTGCTCATTTTTCATTTGATTTGAGCGATTTTTGAATTATTGGACTTGTAATGGTCTGAGAAATATTATGATTATATTTTGTATATAAGATAAAATATTTAAATAATTAAATTATTTAAATAATAATTATATTCGCTATTATACTATTCAAGTATGTTTTTATTTAGCCCCAAAAGGTCCGGAGCACTCTATAGATCTTAGATAGTTGAGTCATTAAGAGATAATTATTTTCTCTCTTATTATAATTTTGAAATTATATAAAAGTATATCTGTTATAGCTGATCCAAAGATGATTGTAATTTAATATAAAATTAACAGTAAAAGATTAAATAACTTGAATTGCATAAAGATAGAGAATTCTACACCCAAGGTGGGAATAACCTTAATTTTTTATAATCACATTAGCTAACCATTGAAAGTGCAACTAATATGATGCGTTGTAGTTTAAACATGAATTCTGTGTACATGCTATAATTATTGCTCTTGCTTACATATTTTATATTATTGTTGGTCATGATTTATGTGATGCATGTTTTGGCATTGTTTATTACATTCAAATTTATGATTAAATTAGTTATGATATTTATTGTATGCTATGATTCTTATCCAAAAGTGTTTTATAGTTGTAAATAAGTATTATTAATAGAATTGTGTTATGAAATTTGCATCATGATCATAATTTTGAGCATGTTCTATTATTTATAGCTATGATTCCTACTTCGCTCTCATCGCATCTATCTAATATTCATACACTGAATGGATCGAATTATCTTGATTGGTATGAGCAGCTTCTCATTATCTTAGGATGCTTAGACTTAAATTTGGTCCTTCGTAAGTCTCAACCTGATCCACCTACCTCCATTTGTTCTTCTGATCATAAGAAATTATATAAAAAGTGGAAGCATTCTAATATATTATCTCTCATGATTATTAAGAGTTCTATAGCAAAAGACATAAGAGGATATATTCCTCATAACGAATTAGCCTTTGAATACTTTTTTTCTATAGAATAATAGTTTATCAGATCAAGTAAAGTCTTAGCTGGTATCCTAATGAATAAGTTAACCTCTATGAAATATAATGAATTTTCTGGAATGTGAAAGCACATTATAGAAATGCATGATATAGCTGAAAAGTTAAATGATTTGGATATCACGGTATCTAAAAATTTTCTTGTCCAATTTGTTCTCAATTCTCTTCTATCCTAGTTTATCTAATTTAAAATTTACTATAACATATAACAAATCATGGTCAATAAACGAACTCATCTTCCAGTATGTACAAGAGAAAGAAAGATTGAAATAGGAAGGGATCCAAGTTATTCATGTGAATTTATAGGAGTGTCCTAAAAGAAAAAAATGAAGAAAGAAAATAAAGGATATAGCAATCCACCAATGAAAAGTTCTCATCAATTAAATTTTTTTTCTGTAATAAGAAGGAACATATCAAGAAGCATTATGAAAAAAAATGGTTCAAAAAGAAGGATATTTCCTTATTACTTATTTGTTTTGAAACAAATTTCATGAATATTCCTTCTAATACTTGATGGATTGATTCGGATGCTATAATTTATATTTCTAATTTATTATAGAATTTTTTTAAAATCAAAAACTAAATGATAGAGAGCGATAAATCTTTATGAAAAATTGGATGAAGTTCAAGGTCATTTTTGCTGGGACCTATAGACTTATTATAGATACCAGATTTCAATTAGATCTACATGATATCTTTTATATTTCTTCAGTATCTAAAAATTTATTTTTTTTATCAAAATTTAATTTAAAAGATTTTTTATTTACTTTTAAAAATTTAAGTTTTAAATTAATAAAAAATATTATTTTGATTGGTATTGGAACATTTTGCAATGGATTATATATATTGAATTTGTATTCTTCTTTTGAACAATCTTTACTTATTTTGAATATTAATATCAAAATAAAATATGATATTATAAATGAGAGTTCTTCAATATTATGCATAGATGATTATATCATATATAAAAAAAAAAGGATGACTAGATTAGTTAAGAAAGGTATTTTATCAAATCTAGATTTTAGTGATTTTGGTATATGCATTGATTATATTAAAAAATAAATTAAAAATTATAAAGCATGTCACTAGAAGTCGAGAATTCTTAAAATTGATATATATTGATATTTGTGGCTATTTTATATCTTATTTTGAAGGGCAAAAATATTTTATCATCTTTATTGATGATTTCTCATGTTATTGTTATATTTTTCTATTACATAAAAAGTCTGAAGCTTTAGAAGCCTTTAAGGTGTACAAAGTTGAAGTAGAAAATCAATTAGATAAAAAAATTAAAATTATGAGATCTCATAGGAGTGATGAATACTATGATAGATATAATGAATCCGACCGTAATCCTGGATCCTTTGCTAAATTTCTTGAATAGTATGACATTGTAGTATAGTACACTATGCTAAAATTTTTTTAATAAAATAGTTTAGCTAAAAGGCATAATCATACTTTGATGGATATGGTGAGAAGTATGATTGATAATTCATCATTATCCTTGAATTTATGGGAAGAAGTTTTGAAAATCGCTATATATATCCTAAATTGGGTTCCTAGTAAGGCCATTCTTAAAACTTCTTTTGAATTATAGACAGGTAGAAAACTATCTTTAGCATATTTACATATATAGAATTGTTCTACAGATGCTCGATTATATAATCTATTGCCCAAGGATGGCTTCCCAAGAGAGGGGATGAATTGGATATTTTAAATTTTTAAGCTTAAGATATAAGTAGATTAAATTAATTAAGTGTCAAATCAAATAAACTATGCAATGTGCAGTGATTGAAAGTAATAAGGTAGAAATACACAACCACAAATACAATAATTTTATAGTGGTTTGGTGCCAAACTCAACACCTACATTCACTCTTTAAGTAAACCACTTAGAAATTCAACTATAATCACTTAGCTTGATTACAGTTTGATTGTTTTACTTGGGCTTACAATCCAACCTAGTTGGTTTTGACCTTAGCTCACCAACCACAACCATATAATGATTATTTTTTTGAACTAACAATTAATCCTAATTGGTTTTCACTTTGGCTCACCAATCAAACCATACAACGTCTAACTCAAGGCTTAGACTAATCTAAGTTTCTCACCCCAAGAAACTTGAAACAAAAATAAAAAAATACAATAAACAAAATAAAAGCAAACTCTTTGAAACTTGAGAGAAGAAAATCTAGGAGCTTGGTTTGTAGGCTTGATTTTTTCTCTTTGAGTATTTGAAAGAAGTAGAAATTAATCTTTAATATGATGGCTTGACTTCTCTTTGATTGAGAATGTTGGAAGGATAAAGAAAACTCTAAGAAACAGTCCTTCCTTTTCACTATTTGGCTTACATACTTGAAAAATTGAAAATCTGCTTGGAAGCTCTCTCTTGTTGGTTCAAAAGTTACTTCTCTTATCCCAAATGTTCTCTTAAGTATCTCTGAGGTTTTCCACCATTACAAGCTAGGAGGGCTTCTAGAAGTGATCTAGCTATTGAAAGATCAAAAATAGTCATTGGAAGGCGTGTGGAGTGAAAAAACTGTAAAATTAGAAACTAGCCATTACAGGCATGGGGCCAGCTTAATTTTTAACTGGGTTGGCTCAATTCTCAGCTGGATCGGCTCAGTCTCAGAGATCTTGAAATATCTGCTTCTATTTTCTAAGATTGGGACATCTACTTTTCTGATTAGATCGGTCTGGTTGTCACTGGGTCGGCTCAGGTGTAAATTGGGTTGGCTCAGTCCTCAGGGTCATGAAAAATTTTGCTTTCTATCCTTTCTATCTTTTGCTTCCACTAAGACTAGGTCGGCCTAATTTGCATGCCATGCATGTCAAAGATCGTTTGTGATTTTTTCTTCTCTAAATTTCTTTATAGGCTAGACTTGCCATTTTTGTCTTGATTTAACCTTCATTAAAACCTCTTGAGAGATGTATCCAATCTAAAATATCCTTTCTAAAATCTTGAATAATGAATCTTCATTTAGATGAATGAAAACACTTGGAGTTTATGAGCTCTTAAAATTTACAACTACACATCCTCACAAATAACGTTAGAAATTTAATAATCTATACTCAAATACTTTTGTTATCATCAAAATCAATCTAAGGTCAATAATCTCCCCCTTTTTGATGATGACAAAATCTTTTGAGTATAACCTTTCCTTCATATTTCAAAATGATATTTTCATTCAATCTTACCAATTTACTTATACATCATATTTATTTAGATTTTATCAATTTACATATGCTCCCCCTGAATATAATAAGTATGTTTAATTTTAAGTCAAATTTTGTATTGCTCCATCTTATTATGTGCTAAGATTTTAATTTAGCAATTTGAGTTCTGATTTCTTCTATACTTCTAGTTACAATTAAATTTTACTTGCTTGCGCATTCTTTATTTAGTTCTTGCTGAAGTAAAGCCTATTTATGCCATTCTTTTCATTTAATTATATTTTTAATTTTCATTTTATACTTATTTTTCTCCTCCTTGTTGTCATTATCAAAAAGTATATGGATAATGTAGAGAGAGATTTAATCAAGCATGAAAAGAGATAATTTCATTCATTCATTAGAGAAATTTGATACAATTCAAGCCAAAAGTCAAACTTTATTCATTCATAGATACAAATAGTTTCAAGTGCACAAAATGTTGAAGTTTAAACATTACATATCATAGATACCTATCATGAACATTTACAATCAAAATGCTCTAAGTATAGCTAGATGGATCCTATATGCAACCTAATCAACACTTGGCTCTGAAGGGTTGGACGAGGCTGGATCCATAGGTGCAGAAGTATGTTGTTCGGTGAACACCTTCCTCATAGTATTTTTCATCAACAAGAGAAGACCACCGGAGAGTCTATCATTACTCTGGCCGAGATGTGCTACACTATCTCCTTAATTTGATCCTCATCTACTTTGACAGTGGACGAAGATGAAGCAGGAGCAGAACGCTGTGGCATAGGCTCTAGCTCATGTCTTTCTTCCCCTTCTTCATCTAACTTCATCCAAATATCATTTACTTTCTTGAACTTCATCCTATGCATTGATTTCAAGTTGTAGGTATCATAATGCTGTAATTTTCTACTAGGTTCTCCTTCCAGGCAAACTCCAAAGTCCTGAAATACTAATATCAGAAACATCCCCTATGGCAGTGCTGGTTTTTCTCTTTAGGATGCTTCACAAATTTTGTCCTTTTCAAAATTTATTTTGGGTAACTCCTTTACTAAATCAAGTTTAATTATTCTTGCTAGTGATCCATACTTGCATGACTTAATCTATTATGCCAAATCCAACTTGATTCATTTAGTTTAGCATTTATAGCAACAAGACATTCAATATTCTCATTTTTAAGTTTGTCAAGATCAACAATGTAAACATTTTCCTATCTTTTTCTTATGAATTTGATGCTTTCATCTAAAGAACTAGTTACAATGCAATGAGATGATTTGAATGAAACATTAAATCCCTTATCACAAAGTTGGCTTATACTAAGTAAGTTATGCATTAGTCCTTCAACATACAAAATATTTTCTATGCTAGTAGAGGGTGTTATCAATATATTACTGAGACCAATGATTTTTTCTTTACTATTGTCTCCAAATGTTACAACACCACCATCCTTAGCTTTAAGAAAGATAAATTATGATTTATCTCCCGTCATGTGCCTAGAGCATCCACTATCAAGGTACTATTTTCTTTTAGCTCTTACGGATGCCAAGCCCACCTACACAAGCAATCAAGTGAACTTAGGTACCCAAGCTAACTTGGATCCTTTGGGGTTAGCATAAATAGTTTCTTTAGGAATCTAAACTTGTTTTACTTTTGATTTATTTGAATTGAAGATTTTACATTCAATAAATTTATATCCAATTTTATTACATTTGTAACATGTGATGCTTCTACCATAATTATGAGATTTTGCATATATATTCTTTAGTGATTTTTTCTTTCTTGATGGATCATACCCTACACCTACTTTATCAAAGATCATTTTTTAATTTTTAATTATAGTTTGCAGATTTTTAGAGCTTAGCATATATATCTATCTACTATGGATCTTAATTTTACCACTTCATTTTGTAAGGACACAATCTTTTCATTTGATTCATTTAGATTGCTTTATATTTTCTTTCTATTTTCTTCTATTTGAGCTTTATCTATTTTGAAGGATTGATTCTCTTTTCTTAGTTCCTTGTTCTTATGAGATAGCCTTTTAAAATCAGAAAGTAAATCATTAAAAACTTCATACAATTTCTCAAATGTAAATTCAGAAATTGAATCATTGTTTACCTTATCTTCCAATGCCATAAGACAAAGATTAGCTTTTTCTTCTCTTAGACATTCTTCTTCACTTAAAGATGAATCTTCATCATTGCTCCATATTGCTTTTAATACTTTCTTCCTTGATTTCTTTGAGCTCTTCTTTAATAATGGATAATCCATTTGAAAATGTCTGGACTTTTTACATTCATAACAAGTGATTTGATCTTTTCTTTTTCTCTTTCTCTTTCTTTGCTACCTTTGCCCTTGCTAAAATTTTTTTTCTTAGTTCAAACTTCTTCCTTCTTTTCATGAATTTTTTGAACATTCTAGTATTAGTGCCATTTCTTCATCATCCTCCGAGTTTTCTTTGGAGTCGCTTTCCTCTTCATATATGGCAGCAGCTTTGAGTGCTATGCTTTTCTTTTTCTTCACTTTCTCTTCTTGTCTTTGGTTCATGTTTAGCTCATGGGTCATGAGTGACCCAATTAACTCCTCCAATGCAAGAGTATTTAAGTCTTTCGTCTCTTGAATGACAGTCACCTTTGGCTCCCAATTCTTTGGCAAAGACCTCAGAATTTTACGCATAATATTACTGTTAGTATAATCTCTTTCAAGACTTTTCAAACCATTTAGAATATCAGTGAATCTAGTAAACATTTTAGTTATGATTTCATATGGTTCCATTTTAAATAACTCAAACTTATGTACCAACATATTTATTTTTGATTCCTTGACTTGATTGGTACCCTCATGGGTGACTTTAAGTCTATTCCAAATTTCTTTGACTGATGAATATATTAATATTCTATTGAATTCATTAGCATCCAAAGTATAATATAAAACATTCATTACTTTAGCATTAAGTTGAGCTTTCTTTTAAAGTTTTGGGATGCACACTTCATCAACCATGATTGTAGGTGTGTGAGATCCTAACATTATGACATTCTACATGTCATAATCTTATGTTTGGATGAATATTCTCATTCGTGCTTTCTAAAAGATATAGTTACTCCCATTGAATGGCGGGGGTCTATTGGTTGATTGCCCCTCAACCAATGGAGTTTCAATTGGGGTTGCCATTTAACTTTTAGCTTTTTGATAGTTTGATCAACAACTAATATTAGAGCACCTACTCTGATACCACTTGTTGCCCAAGAATGGCTTTCCAAGAGGAGGGGTGAATTAGATAATTTTAATTTTTAAGCTTAAGACGTAAGTAGATTAAACTAATTGAGTGCCAAATCAAATAAGCTATGTAATGTGAAGGGATTGAAAGTAATAAGACAGAAACACACAATCACAAACACAATAATTTTATAGTGGTTCGATGCCAAACTCAGCACCTACGTCCACTCCCTAAGTAAACCACTTAGGAATTCAACTATAATCACTTAGCTTGATTACAGTCCGATTATTTTACTTGGACTTACAATTCAATCAGTTGGTTTTGACCTTGGCTCACCAACCACAACCATATAACGATTATTTTTTTGGGCTAACAATCTAAAGAAACCAGATCTAGGATTTTATGGATAGATCTTGAAACTTTTTCGAGATCAGACAGCGAAAGACTTAAATAAATCAAATATTTATTTAAATAAATATAAAAATATTCTAGATCTAAGATTTATTATATGATTAAGATATGATATTAAATCAAAAATTAAAAATATAAAGAAAAGATTAACATGTTGATCTCATCAACATGTTACAATACTACATCTAATGCAGCTATGAAACCAATAGATCAGATCTATTACCTATGCAAGTTAGATGTTCTAACTTACTGATCCAGACTTGAGGGTGAAGTTGCGAGCTGCACACGCGTTCGATCTCTAGGAGTCATCCACGTGAGCCCACGAGCATGATCAAAAATCTTGATGCAGGAAATCAGCATAGTATGCTAGTACTGTGCTGATCTTTCTTAGATGGTCGATCAGATGCCTCCTTCTTTTGAATTTGGATTATTTCAAAGAGGAAAAGGTGAAGAAGATGTTTTGGATATGAGACTCTCTTAGAAAACCTAAGGAAGAAGGAAGGAAGATGATGAACATAGCAACCCTGGCAGAAGACCCTCTTCTTCTTCTCTTTGCTCTCACCTAGATACCTAGTTTGGTGTCTATGAAATCCTAATGCCCGAAGACTCTCTCCCTCTAATTTTTACACACCTAAAATTCCTCTCAAAGGTCTATATTCTATAAAAATTTTAGCCAAAAATTCATCCTAAATAAAAAGATATGCAGAGTCCAAGTTTTATCAAAAACTCAGACAAGGAAAGGATATAATATGGCAAGTTGTTGGGGTGCCCAACTCTTGGGTGCCCCCACCTTATTTTCTATCATGGACCAGCAATAGGGGCACAAAAAAACTTCTTCTTTTACCATAAAATTTAGAGAAAATAAAGAAGGTTTGGGCCGCATAATTAGAAGGAGGTGTTTTAGTTTATAAGGATTCTATCTCATAGAATCCTAGAACAAAACTTCTCTTTTTGACTTGATCAACCACCAAATTACCATATAAGAAAGATAGGAAGAGAGGAGGCATGCATGAAGATCAGGGAAAAGAGTATTTTCATGAAAAATTCATAAAAAATAAGCATGGGGGGCGTGGAGGGCTAAGGTGGTGTAAGGTGGAATCCTAGTCTCACTAGGATTCCATCTATGACTTGGTCAAACATGGTTTCTCAAACCAAATTAAATCAAAACCAAGTCAACTAAATAAAATAAGATTCTAATCTAATTAAAAATTTAATTAAATCAAATTAAATTAGATTTAATTTTAAATTAATTTTTTAATTAAATTAGAAAATTGGGTTGAACTAGGACTAGTTCTTCTCTATACTTAGCTTATCCAATAAGCCAATTGGACTTGATCCAATCAAGCCCAAACTAAATCTAATTAAATTATATTTAATTAGACTTAATCTCAGTCCTTTGGCTTAATCAAATTAAGCTAATTAGTAATTGAATTACTAATCGATCCTCCTGCAATGCTTGCACTAGGTTAAACATCAATCGTATTGATTATTTAACCCTAGAACGATTCTTAATCATTGATCAACCATCCAATCGAATCATGAGCTCTTATATATGTGATCTCATAGATCCAAACTTAAGCCAGTAGCATAAAAATATATTCTTATACTAATCGAAGTAACCATCTAGCAATGGTATCCGATGGTCGGATAGGTCGAATGTGTAGAACATTATCCTTAGAACTCGTGCGGATATAGTTTTCATATAATTCATCTTTTTGACCAAAATGCATGTAGGATACCTCATAGTTCAACTATCAATTCTGATCTGGTTGTCCACATTATATTTCAAAATACCAAATCCATCTGATGGATTATCTTGGCCAAGATTTTGCTATATTGAAATACAGTGATACATTATTCTCCAACTCTTGGAGTGGTCAATTTCATCTTGATCATACTCTGACTTTACAAGTACTTGACTGTGCTCAGAAGACTTTTATTACTGAATTAAAAATTTAGTTAGTCCGGTACCAAAGCACAGTGAATTGCTTGCAAGCCACTAAGGTGAACTCAGGTCTAAGGAATAGTTATATCTATATCCCATCAGAGACATTCTCGATAGCAGAATACTCTAGAGTTGGTTACGTTCAATGATGATATACCCATACATCTAATCTGTATGTCATACCAGTATCTTTACACTCTTTGATTAAGAGAACAACCAACCTATATGGCATACAACGATCTATGCTCGATAGACGCTGTCGTCCTAATTAACAATCTATCATTTGATCATGAATAGATTTAAGGACTAATCGATAAATTCTTTCTTTAACGAAGCTAAATAGTTCTAAGGACTTCATCATAGTAATAGAGTTCGTTAGAAGATGAATACTTTTATGATGAAAAATGCCAAAATTATATTTTATTTATTAATGAATCAATTATAGATATAATGTAGCTCAACCGTCAATAGGTTGATGATTGGTTTTTGGATATATTTTCCAACAACTCCTACTTATCCTAAAACCACTCGGCACAGTATCTAATACCCATCTTCGAATTATGGTTGTCAAACTCCTTTATCATCAGGACTTAAGTGAAGGGGTCGGCTAGGTTCTTCTTTTCATCGATCTTCTAAAGGTTGACGTCACCTTTATCCATGATCTCTCAGATCAGGTGGAAGCAACGTAGAATGTGCTTTGTTCGCTGGTTTGCCTTTGGTTCTTTTGCCGAGTAATGGCACCAGTGCTATGGCAGTAGAGCAGGACCGAACCATCAAGGGAGGATGCTACTTCAAGCTCGGTGATAAACTTCCTCAGCCACACAGCTTTTTTTGCAGCATCTGATGCTGCGAAATACTCTACTTCGCAAATAGAGTCTGCCATAGTATGCTGCTTAGAACTCTTTCAGCAGATAGCTCCATCATTTAGAGTAAAGATATATCTTGACACACTTCTACTATCATCATGGTTAGATTGAAAGCTGGAGTTTGTAAACTCCATAAGTTTTATATCTGACTCCCCATAAACCAACCATTGGTCCTTAGTATTTTTCAAATACTTAAGGATGGCTTTAACCATTTTTCAGTAATTTTTTCCATGGTCAGACTGGTATCTACTCACTACTCCTAGTGAGAATGCCATGTCTGATCTCATACATGATAGATTCTACTATCAAAGCATATGAAACTTTACTCATACATTCTCTCTCTTTAGGAGTTGTTGGACAATCCTTCTTAGAGAGAGAAATTTCATGGCCTATCGGGAGATAGCCTTTTTTGAAATTCTCCATGCTGAACCTCTTCAGCACAGTATCTATATACGTGGACTGGGATAATCCGAGCATCCTTATAGATCTATCCCTATAGATTTTCATCCCTAGGATGTAGGATGCTTCTCTAAGTTGTCCTGTCTGAGCCAAATGAGTTTGTGCTCAATCAGAGGCCTTCATATGGTTTGACTGGAGGTTGTCCAAGTCAGAAAAGGTTGTCTTATTTTGTAAGACATTACCTGCCATTTTTGGTTACCTACCATTTCTTGTTCTTTGACTTTAGTCAAAAGTCTACCTTTAACTGGTCAAAGTCAAAGAACAAGAAATGGTAGGTAACCAAAAATGGTAGGTAATGTCTTACAAAATAAGACAACCTTTTCTGACTTGGACAACCTCCAGTCAGACCATATGAAGAACTCTGATTGAGCACAAACTCCTTTGGCTTAGATAGGATAACTTATTTATGATAGTAAAAGAAGAACATTAGGTTCAATCGAGTGCTAGCACGATTTCCTTGAACCTAATTGAATCTCATTCAGATCAATTGAACTGGATCAGTTCAATTGATGATCACCAGATTCAAACCCTTGTTTGTGTGACCCAGCTAGGTTCAGTTCTGTATGGTAATGGGATATGTCATGATCTCTATCATCGACATCATCGAAACTCCTTTCGATGGATCAGAACTCTTCTGATTTGAACAGTTAGAATGATCGATCATCTAAATCATTCTAATTGCTCCCAAAATCCACCAATGACACGTAGCAGTATATGGTGGCAATCCATCAGAGCTGAATGTGAACCTCTTGGTGCAGCTACCTGTGTGATTAAGTTCTTCTATCTTGAGCTCTGATCAGATTAGGGTTAAGGTGAACTCGTCAAACCCTAGTTTCTATCATATGATGTAATCATTCGATTTGAGTCTGATGTGAAAATATAAATAGAAACTCTTTCTATTATTTCACTCTACCATGGTCATGGACTTCTAGACTTGATTCTCATGATCATCATAGGGCTACTCCTCTACCACCGAGGTAGATAGATTCCATCTTGATGCTATCCAGTTCCTACAATGAACATGCTATAGCCAACATACACCTCAGGGTTCCAAATGGCTAGGAGATTGAGTAATGATGTAGTCAAACTATAACACCCTCAAGGTGAACTATTGATGCACCTCAGGTCAAAGAACCAGACACACTACTGCAGCATCGAGTCAGTCATTAACGAGAAGGTAGACTCCCTAATGACTACTCGAGGTGGTCACGCTCAGTGCCCTTGTTCTCTAACGAGTACCTGTACTCTCGCTTCGATGTCTTACACCGTAGACTTAAGACTCATCTACTAAAGAGAAGTGATTGTACACCAATCTTTCGGATCAATCACCATCCTCGTGATGATCCTATGGTCGGAAGCATTTTATGAGTTAATAATGATTATTCATGTCTTAAATTTTCAATTCTTGAAACTATGAATTATCATTACCATTAACTCAAAGGATGTATCACAGATACTAAATATACATATGTGATAGAAAATAATCCATTTTATTGATTATAGTCATAATTGTAATTTTGCTCCTAGAAGTGTATTATAAGTGTCAGCCAATTCTGGCTTCTAGGGCACATATATCTAACAGCTTCACCCAAGTTCTTCATGGAGAATTGTGATGACAATCAGACTTTTATTCCATGCAGTGCGGAGATGTCATTTTTGATTAAGAGAATATCATCCACGTACAAGATAAGGAATACTATTGCTGGACCATTTGTCCATTTGTAAATGCAGAGTTCTTCTTCATTCTTAACGAAGCCATACGTTTTGATCATTTGATCAAAATGCATGTTCCAACTCCAAGATACCTATTTCAATCCATAAATGAAACTTTGAAGCCTGCACACCTTGGACTCATCTATGGATGTGAACTCCTTAGATTGTATCATATACATCTCTTCAGTCAATTCTTTATTCAGAAAAGCTATCTTCACATCCATCTGCCAGATCTCATAGTCCAGATGGATAGCAATCGCAAGCATAATCTGAATGAATTTGAGCATTGCCATAGGAGAAAATGTCTCATCATGGTCAATACTATAACATGACGATATCCATTGGCAATCAGATGGGCTTTATAGGTCTCCACCTTTTCGTCTGCACCTCTTTTTCTTTTGAAGATCTATTTACACCCAATGGGTTTAACCACTTCAGGTGGGTCAACCAATGTCCACACATCATTGACTTTCATGGACTCTATTTTGGATTTCATGGCCTCATACCATTTTTCGAAATTAGATCTCTGCATAGCATCCATATAGGTGATCGGATCCTTATCATTCTCATCGAGTTCGATTGGATCACCATCTTGGATCAAGAAACCATAGTATTTGATCGGATGATGCGATACTCTATCGGATCATCTTAATGGTGTAGGTACACTGGGCTTTGTATTTGATCTAATCAAATCTAACTCAGGTTCAGCTATAGATGTCAGTTTTTCTACTTATTGAACTTTATCAAGTTCAACCTTAGAGGCAACAATTTCTTTATCAAGAAACTTCTTTTCCAGAAAGGTTGCCTTAAGACTGACGAACACCTTTTGTTCATCAGTATGGTAGAAATAGTATCTTTTGGTCTCTTTTGGGTATCTTATAAATGTGTACTTGTCAGACCTAGGTCCAAGTTTATCTATAATTAACTGTTTGACATAAGCCGGATACCCCCATACCCTAAGATGTGAAAGTGCTGGCTTACGTTCTGTCCATATCTCATATGGAGTCTGAACTACAGACTTACTTAAAATCTTATTTAATAGATAACAAGCTGATTTGAGTGCATATCTATAGAAGAATATCAACAAGCTAGCAAAATCCATCATGGATCGAACCATGTCTAATAGAGTCCGATTTCTTCTTTCAGATACACCATTATGCCGTGATGTTTCTGGAGGAATCCATTGGGAGAGAATCTCATTCTCTTCTAGATATGTGAGAAACTCATAAGAAATGTATTCCCCTCCTCGGTCAGACCGAAGAGTTTTAATACTCTTTCTATTTTATTTTTCTACTTCACTTCAGAATCATTTGAACATTTCAAAAGAATTTAATTTATGTTTCATCAGATAGACATATCCATATCTGGATAGATCATCTATGAAAGTGATGAAGTAGACATATCCACCTCTGGCACTTATGCTCATTGATCCATATACATTAGTATATATTAGACCTAAGAGCTCAGTGGCTCTCTCACCTTTTTCACTAAAAGATGACTTAGTCATTTTATTAAGAAGATAGGACTCACAGGTTGGAAGTGATTCACAATCACTGACTTCAAGGATTTTCTCTTGAGTCAACCTATTTATCTTATTCTTGTTTATATGACCTAGCTTACAGTGCCATAAATAGATATCTAACATACTATCTAATCTAGGATGCTTGCTAGTGGAATAGACTACATTAACATGTTGTGATAACATATACACACCATTATTCAAATATCCATAGAAAACAGTAACACCATTCATAATGATATTACAAACTTATTTTTTTATTAAAATTTTATAATCATTTTTGGCCAAAAGGCCTACGAAATGATATTTTAAAAAAAACTAAGACAGAAATGATAATTACTAAGAACAACGATATGGAACTCAAATACAAGTTTCAGAATTCCTAAAGCTAGAACTAGAACTGATTTTTCATCTTCAATATTCAAGAACCTTCTATCTTGCTCGAATCTCCTACTTACCTGCAATCCATGCAATGAACTGCAAATATGGTAAGGGCTACTGGTATCCAATACTCAGTCAGTAATATCATAAATAGAGAAATTATAAGGAGTTATCATATAAATACCTTGTCCAGCAATGGTTTGCTTCTTTCTCTGCCTGTTCGAATCCAAAGAGGCAATGTACTGAGGACAGTTTCTTTTTCAACGCCCCCGCTTCTTGCAAAAAAAGCATTCAGCTTGACTCTTATTAGACTTGATCTTTTTGGTCTGGTCCTGTACAGATGTCCCAGCCTGAACTTGCACCTTCTTAACTTTCTTCTTCTTGTTCTTCTTTCCTTTTCTAAAGGGTCGAGAACTAGAAGATGAACCTTCCACTAAGTTCACCGACTTCTTGTGGAGTTGGTGATCCTTCTCAAAGTTCTAAAGTAATCCTAGTAATCCATGGTAGTCTACTTTAGGCTTTGTCATTTTGAAATGAGTAAGAAATGGGAGAAAGGACTTGGGCAACGAGTTCAGTATTGCATCCTTTCCAACCTATTTATGCAAGAAAAAATCGAGCTTGCTCAATCGCTCTATCAGCTCGATCATGTACAATACATGATCAGTGATAGAGGCACCGTCCCGCATTCTGGCATTGAAGATGGCACAACTAGTCTTGTGCCTCTCTACATCATCGAGTGTGCCAAAGAAATCCTCCAACACTTGAAGCATATCTTTTGGCTGAGCTATCTCAAATCTATGACTAAACTCATCGCTCATGGCAGCCAGCATGATGCAGCACACCGTGGTTCGATCACTGAGCCACTTCTAGTAAATATCTCTGACTGTACCATATGCATTGGCAACTGGCTCCTCAGGTATAGGATCCATCAGCACATATAGGATCCGTTCATGCTCTAGGACTATCTTCAACTTTCAGTACCAGCTATCGAAGTTGGATCTCATCAACTTATCATTATCCAACAATAATCGGAGCGATAGAAAAGTGACAATATCTCCACCAAGAAAAATCATAACCTAATTAGTAATTGATTTATTAAACCTAAAGATTTGGATTTTAATCAAAAGGTTCTTCCACTATTTCATTCAAATTGGTAGCCTCTACCTCCAATTCGAGAAATTACCATAATTCCTTAGTGGATACTAGAATTCATATAGACTGTGCATGAGCCCAACTTTGGTTGGCCAACCCATGTGCATCTAAGGGTAGGTTCATAACCAATTGTTTCTCCAAATAATTTCTAGTAATTAAATTTTGCCCCAGTCCATAATCAGTAGGTTTTGGCCTCCACTGAAAAGGTCTAATTAGGTCCAACAATTAACATGACCATACTTGACCCATCTAACCAATGAATAATTAGGCCCAACTTTGGTTGGCTAACCTAACCATCATTTAAAAAGATAGCCAAGAAATCATATAATGAATGATAATTCCATCAGCCGATAAGCACCAGGCCTTTGGGCCTCCAATGATTATCCAACTGATGGACCCATTATCATCCACTTAATGGGAGGCTATGATCTAGTTATCACTATAACTAATTTATTTTAAGGATCTAATAATTTTAGAAGATTTAATTTTTAAAGAAGAAGGAAGGTCAGATAAACCAACTTATCATGATTCTCCCATTGACTTCACCAAGTCAACTTAAGGGAGATCATTAATAGGCTAGTCAAGGAGTACCTAAATTTGTCATACTGATTTACCTAGCCGACATGGATCGGTTTGAATAATCAAGTGATTTGATCAAAATATAATTTTATCAAGAGGCCAGGTAAGTTCTATCAGTGGGAGGATCTGCCAAAGCTTGCCTTAGACACCATCAGAAATGGTCAGATAAGTGGGCTGCCAATTAAAGACCACCGATCTGATTTACTTTAGATACCAACTGGTTTAATTAGTTTTAATTAGATCAACCCAACAGTTCGTGCTAGACCTCGTAGCCAAGAATCAAATCTATCTTGGGTCTCGTTAAAAACATGGACTTGACCAACTACAACTATTGTAATTGATCTAGAGAATCCTTGACCTAATCTAAGACAATAGTTGATTAGATTTAGTCAATTCTCTAATTAAGTTCATTCTTTAATCTAACCTTAGGTCTAACCCAATTAATGGACCTAATCTCCACTAACCCATTTAACCTAATGTTTTATGATTCATGTCTTAGGATCTTTAATTTACAATCCTAGATCCTAATCAAACAACTTCTTAATTCTTAATTAAATTTTGGACTGATGATTGAAATTTAATTTTTCAAAAAAGTTTTTATATTTATAAAATATTTTTACAACATGGTTCTATCAACCAAGTTGCATGTTTGATTCATAATTAAAATGCAAGTAACATAAACTTGAATCTACTTTAGATCTAATCTAAATAGGTTTCTATAATTGAAACAGTTTCAACACCAATCAATCATAAATCAACTTAGATCAAATATAACATATTTATGATGATTAAAATTAGATTAAAATATTTTTAATCAGATCATAAAATTTTTTAGATCTAATCTAAAATTTTATGATCAATTTTTTAGATCAGCACGTACTAGGACAATCTTTTCACTGTAACCTTACAGCAGGATAACTTTATAGTAGTCCATACAATCTAAAAACTTTATTTTTAGATCTAAAATTATTTTAAATCTATTAAATTATAAATAAAATTAGATTAAATCTAATAAATTTATGATTAGGAACATATTATCATGAACTAGAACAATCATTTCACTGTAAGGGGTAAACCTTACAGCAGGACAACCTTATAGCAGTCCGTGCAATTTAAAAATTTTATTTTTATATCTATAACTATTTTAAATCTATTAAATTATAAATAAAATTAGATCAAATCTAATAAATTTATGATTTAGAATAGATTTTCATAAACTAGGATAATCTTTTCACTATAAGGGGTAAACCTTACAGCAGGACAATCTTATAGCGGTTCGTGAGATCTAAATTTTTAATTTTAGATTTAATAATTAGATTAAAAATTAAATTTAATTCAATAAATAATCTGAATATGCTCAAAAAAATTATATAATAAGAACCTAGCTCTGATACCAATTGAAGGAACCAGAACTAGGGTTTCACGGATAGATCTTGAAACTTTTTCAAGATCAAGAAGCAAAAGACTTAAATAAAATAAATATTTATTTAAATAAATATAAAAATATTTTAGATCTAAAATTTATTACATGATCAAGGTATAATATTAAATTAAAAATTAAAAATATAAAGAAAAGATTAACATGTTGATCTCATCAACATGTTACAATACTACATCTAATGCAACTATTAAACCAATAGATTAGATCTATTACCTGTACAAGTTAGACATTCTAACTTACTGATCTAGATTTGAGGATGAAGTTATGAGCTGCACACATATCCGGCCTCTAGGAGTCATCGACACGAGCCCATGAGCATGATCAAAAATCTCGATGCAGAAAATCAGCACAGTATGCTAGTATTATACTGATCTTTCTTCGATGGTCGATCAGATACCTCCTTCTTCTAGATTTAAATTCTTTCAAAGAGGAGAAGGTGGAGAAGAGGTTTCGAATCTGAGACTCTCATAGAAAAACCCAAGGAAGAAGGAAGAAAGATGATGAACACAGCAACCCTAGAATAAGACCCTCTTCTTCTTCTCTTTGCTCTCACCTAGACACCTAGTTTGGTGTCTATGGAACCCCAATGCTCAAAGACTCTCTTCCTCTAATTTTTACACACCTTAAAGCTCTCTCAAAGGTCTATATTCTACAAAAAATTTAGCTAAAAATTAATCCTATATAAAAGGATATGCGGAGTCCAAGTTTTGTCAAAAACTCAAACAAGGAAAGGACATAATATGGCAAGTTGTTGGGGCGCCCAACTCTTGGGCGCCCCCACCTTATCTCATACCATGGACCAGCAATAGGGGTGCATAAAAACTTCTTTTTTTACCATGGAATTCAAAGAAAATAAAGAAGGTGTGGGTGGCACAATTAGAAGGATGTGTTTTAGTTTATACAGATTCTATCTCATAGAATCCTAGAACAAAACTTACTTCTCTTTTTGACTTGGTCAACTACCAAATTACCATATGAGAAAGTGAGGGAGAAAGGAGGCATGCGTGAAGATCAGGGGAAAGTGTATTTCCATGAAAAATTCTTAAAAAATAGGCATGGGGGGTGTGGAGGGCTAAGGTGGCGCAAGGTGGAATCCTAGTCTTACTAGGATTCCATTTATGACTTGGTCAAACATGGTTTCTCAAACCAAATTAAATCAAAACCAAGTCAACTAAACAAAATAGGGTTCTAACCTAATTAAAAACTTAATTAAATTAAATTAAATTAAATTAAATTTTAATTTAATTTTTTAATTAAATTAGAAAATTAGATTGACTGGAGTCCTAGTTGAACTAGGACTAGTTCTTCCCTGCACTTAGCTTATTGAATAAGCCAATTAGACTTGATCTAATCAAGTCCAAACTAAATTTAATTAAATCATATTTAATTAGACTTAATCTCAATCCTTTAGCTTAATTAAATTAAGCCAATTAGCAATCAAATTGCTAATCGATCCTCCTACAATGCTTGTACTAGGTTAAACATCAATCGTATTAATTGTTTAACCCTAGAACGATTCTTAATCGTTGATCAACCATCCGATTGAATCATGAGCTCTAATGTATGTGATCTCATAAGTCCGAATCTAAGTCGGTAGCACAAGAACATATTTCTATACTAATCAAAGTAATCATCTAGTAATGGTATCCGACGGTCGGATAGGTCAAATATGTAGAACATCATCCTTAAAACCTATGCGGATATAGTTTCTATATAATTCATCCCCTTGACCAAAATGGTCATAGAACACCTTAGAGTTCAACTGTCAACTTTGATCAGGTTGTCTACATTGTATTTCAAAATACCAAGTCCATCTGATAGATTATCCTGACCAAGATTTTGCTATATTGAAATACAGTGATACATTATTCTCCAACTCTTGGAGTGATCAATTTCATCTTGATCACACTCTGACTTTACAAGTACTTGATTGTGCCTAGAAGCCTTCTGTTACTAAATTAGAAATTTAGTTAGTCCGGTACCAAAGCATAGTGAGTTGCTTGCAAGCCACTGAGGTGATCTCAAGTCTAAGGGATTCTTATATCTATATCCCATCAGAGACATTCTCGACAGCAGAATGCTTTGGAGTTAGTCACGTTCAATACGATGTATCCATACATCTCATCTGTATGCCATACCAATTTCTCCATATTTCTTAGTTAAGAGGACAACCAACCTATATGGCATATAGCGATTTATGCTCGATAGACGCTGTCTTCCTAATTAATAGCCTATCATTTGGTCGTGAATAGATTTAAGGACTAATCGATAAATCCTTTTTTTATTGAAGTTAAATAGTCTTAAGGACTTCATCACAATAATGAAGTTCGTTAGAAGATGAATACTTTTATGATGAAAAATATCAAAAATATATTTTATTTATTAATGAATCAATTATAGATATAATATAGCTCAACCGTCAACAAGCTGATGATTGGCTTTGGGATACATTTTTCAATAACTTTCACTTATCCTAAAGTCACTCGGCACAGTATCTAATACCCATCTTCGACTTGTGGTCGTCGAACTCCTTTATCATTGGGCTTTAGTAAAGGGATCGATCAGGTTCTTCTTTTCATCGATCTTTTGAAGGTCGACATTACCTCTATCCACGATCTCCCGGACTAGGTGGAAGCAGCATAGAATGTACTTTGTTCACTGGTGTGCCTTCGATTCTTTCGCCTGAGCAATGGCACCAGTGCTGTTGTAGTAGAGCAGGACCGGACCATCAAGAAAGTATGCTACTCTGAGCTCGATGATAAACTTTTTCAACCACATAATTTTTTTCGCAGCATCTGATGCTGCGATGTACTCTACTTCGCAAATAGAGTCTATCACAATATGCTGCTTAGAACTCTTCCTGTCGATAGCTCCACTATTTAGTGTAAAGATATATCCTGACACGCTTCTACTATCATCATGGTCAGATTAAAAGCTGGAGTCTATAAATCCCATAAGTTTTAGATCTGACTTTCCATAAACCAACCATTGGTCTTTAGAATTTCTCAAATGCTTAAGGATGGTTTTAACCATTTTTTAGTGGTTTTCTTCAGGGTCAGACCGGTATCTACTCACTACTCCTAGTGAGTATGCCACTTCTGGTCTCGTACATGTCATGGCATACATGATAGATCCTACTGTCGAAGCATATGTGACTCTACTCATACACTCTCTCTTTAAGAGTTATGGGACAATCTTTCTTAGAGAGAGAAATTTCATGGTCTATCGAGAGAGCCCTTTTTGGAATTCTCCATGCTGAATCTCTTTAGCACAATATCTATGTACATGGACTGGGATAATCCAAGTATCCTTTTAGATCTATCTTTATAGATCTTCATCCCTAGGATGTAGGATGCTTCATCCAAATCCTTCATGGAGAACTGTGATGACAACCAGACTTTTATTCCCTACAGTGCGGGGATGTCATTTCCGATTAAAAGAATGTCATCCACGTACAAGACAAGGAATACTACTACTGGACCAATTGCCCATTTGTAAATGCAGGGTTCTTCTCCATTTTTAACGAAATCATACGTCTTGATCACTTTATTAAAATGTATGTTCCCACTCCGAGATGTTTGCTTCAGTCCATAAATGGATCTCTAAAGCCTGCACACCTTGGACTCATCTGTGGATGTGAACCCCTCAGGTTGTATCATACACACCTCTTCAATCAACTCTCCATTTAGGAAAGCTGTCTTCACATCCATCTGTCAGATCTCATAGTCTAGATGGACAGCAATCGCAAGCATAATCTAAATGAATTTGAGCATTACCATAGGAGAAAACATCTGATTATAGTTAATACCATAACGTTGACGATACCCTTTGGCAATTAGATGGGCTTTATAGGTCTCTACCTTTCCATATGCACCTCTTTTTCTTTTGAAGACCCATTTAGATCTAATGGGTTTAACCCCTTCGGGTGGGTCAACCAATATCCATACATCGTTGACCTTCATGGACTCCATTTTGGATTTCATAACCTCAAGCCATTTCTTAGAAGTAGGTGTTTGCATAACATCCATATAGGTGATCGGATCCTCATCATTCTCATCGAGTTCGATGGGATCACCGTCTTGGACTAAGAAACCATAGTATCTATCCAAATGACATGGTACTCTACTAGATTGCCTTAATAGTGTAGGTACACTGGGCTCTGGATTTGATTTAATCAAATCTAACTCAAGTTCAGCTATAGGTGTCGATTTTTCTACCTATTGAACTTCATCAAGTTCAACCTTAAAGGCAACAGTTCCTTCATTAAGGAATTTCTTTTCCAAAAAGGTTGTCTTAAGACTGACGAATACCTTGTTCATCAGCATGGTAGAAATAGTATCCTTTGATCTCTTTTGGGTATCCTATAAATGTGCACTTGTCAGACTTAGGTCCAAGTTTATTTGTAATTAACCATTTGACATAAGCCGGATACCTCCAAACCCTAAGGTGTGAAAGTACTAGCTTATGCCCTATCCATATCTCATATGGAGTCTTAACTACAGACTTACTTGGAACCCTATTTAATAGATAACAAGTCGATTCGAGTGCATATCTCCAGAAGGATATCGGCAAGCTGGCAAAATTCATCATGGATCCGACCATGTCTAACAGAGTTCGATTGCTCCTTTCAGATACACCATTATGCTGTGGTGTTTCTAGAGGAGTCCATTAGGAGAGAATCTCATTCTCTCCTAAATATGTGAGAAATTCATCAAAAAGGTATTTTTCTCCTCGGTCAGACCGAAGAGTTTTAATACTCTTTCCAATTTATTTTTTTACTTCACTTCAGAATCATTTGAATATTTCAAAAAAATCTGACTTATGTTTTATCAGATAGACATATCCATATTTGGATAGATCATCTATGAAAGTGATAAAGTAGACATATCCACCTTTAGTACTTATGCTCATTGGTCCACATACATCAGTATGTACTTGACCTAAGAGCTCAGTGGCTCTCTCATCTTTTTCAGTAAAAGGTGACTTGGTCATTTTACCAAGAAGGCAGGACTCATAGGTTGGAAGTGATTCACAATCATTGACTTTGAGGATTTCCTCTTGAGTCAACCTGTTTATCCTATTCTTATTTGTATGATCTAGCCTACAGTGCCATAAATAGATATCTGATATGCTATCTAATCTAGTATGCTTGCTAGTGAGATAGACTATGTTAACAGATTATGATAACATATACACACAATTGTTTAAATATCCATAGAAAATAGTAACACCATTCATAATGATATTACAAACTTATTTTTTTATTAAAATTTCATAATTATTTTTGGCCAGAAGGCCTACAGAAATGATATTTAAAAAAAAATTAGGATAGAAATGACAATCACTAAGAACAATGATATGAAACTCAAATATAAGTTTCAGAATTTCTAAAGCTAGAACTAGAACTGATCTTCCATCTCCAACATTCAGGAATCTTTCACTTTGCTCGAATCTCCTACTGACCTACAACCTCTGCAACAAATTGTAAATATGGTAAGGACTGTCGGTATCCAATATCCAGTCAGTAATATCATAAATAAAGAAATTATAAGGAGTTATCATATACATATATTGCCCAACAATAGCTTGCTTCTTTCTCTGCCTGTTCGGATCCAGAGAGGCAATGTACTGAGGATAGTTCCTTTTTCAATGCCCCCGCTTCTTGCAAAAGAAGTATTTAGCTTGACTCTTATCGAGCTTGATCTTTTTGGTTTGGCCCTGCACAGATGTCCCAGCCTGAACTTGCATCTTCTTAGCTTTCTTCATATTCTTCTTTCCTTTCCTAAAGGATCGAAAATCAGAAGATGAACATTTCACTAAGTTTATTGACTTCTTTTGGAGTTGGTGATCCTTCTCAAAGTTCTGAAGTAACCCTAGTAACTCGTGGTAGTCTACTTCAGGCTTTATCATTCTAAAATGAGTAAGAAATGGGGGAAAAGACTTGGATAACAAGTTTAGTATTGCATCCTTTTCAAGCTGTTTATGCAAGGAAAAATTGAGCTTGCTTAATCGCTCTATCAGCTCGATCATGTATAATACATGATCAGTGAAAGAGGCACCATCCTGTATTCTGGTGTTGAAGATGACACAACTAGTTTTGTGCCTCTCTACGTCATCGAGTGTGCCAAAGGAATCCTCCAACACTTGAAGCATATCCTTTGGCTGAGCTATCTCAAATTTGCGACTGAACTCATCGCTCATGGTAGTCAGCATGATGCAGCGCACCATGGTCCGATCATTGAGCCACTTCTGGTAAGTGTCTCTAACTGTACCATATGCATTGGTAGCTGGCTTCTCAGGTGCAGGATCCGTTAGCACATATAGGATCCGTTCATGCTCCAGAACTATCTTCAACTTTTGGTACCAACTACTAAAATTGGGTCCCACCAACTTATCATTATCTAATACTGATCGGAGCGATAGGGAAGTGGCCATATTTGCACAAAGAAAAATCATAATCTAATTAGTAATTGATTCATTAAACTTAAAGATTTGGACTTTAATCAAAAGGTTCTTCCACTATTTTATTTGAATTGGTAGCCTTTACCTCCAATTCGAGGAATTACCCTAATTTCTTAGTGGGTACTAGAATCCACATAGACTGCACATGAGCCCAACTTTAGTTGACCAACCCATGTGCATCTAAGGATAGGTTCATAATCAATTATTTCTCTAAATAATTTTTAGTAATTAAATTTTGCTCCAGTCCATAATCAGTAGGCTTTGGTCTCCACTGAAAAGGTCGGGTTAGGTCCAACCATTAATATGACCATACTTAGCCCATCTAATCAATGAATGATTAGGCCTTACTTTGGTTGGCTAACCTAACAACCATTTAGAAAGATGTAGCCAAGAAATCATATAATGAATGATAATTCCATCAATCGATAAGCACCAGGCCTTTGGGCCTTCGATGATTATCCAACTGATGGATCCATTATCATCCACTTAATGGAAGGCTATGATCTAGTTATCACCATAACTAATTCATTTTAAGGGTCTAATAATTTTAGAGAATTTAATTTTTAAAGAAGAGAGAAGGTCAGATGAATCAGCTTATCCTGATTCTCCCATTGACTTCACCAAGTCAGCTTAAGAGAGACCATTAATAGGTTAGTCAAGGAGCACCTAAATCAGTCATATTAATTTACCTAGTTGACATGGGTCAGCTCAAATAGTCAAGTGATTCGATCAAAATATAATTTCACCAAGAGGCCAGATAAGTTCGATTAGTGGGAAGGTCTGCCAAAGCTTGCCTTAGACATTATCAAAAATGGTCAGGTAAGCAGGCTGCCAATTAAAGACCACCGATCTAGTTTACCTTAGACACCAATTGATTTAATTAGTTTTAATTAGATCAACCTAACAGTTCATTCTAGATCTCGTAGCCATGAATCAAGTTCATCTTGGGTCTTGTTAAAGATATGAACTTGACCAACTACAACTATTGTAATTGATCTAGTGAATCCTTGACCTAATCTATGATAACAATTGATTAGATTTAGTTAATTATTTAATTAAGTCCATTCTTTAATCTAACCCTAGGTCTAATCCAATTAATGGACCTAATCTCCACTAATCTATTTAACCCAATGTGTTATGATTCATGTCTTAGGATCTTCAATTTACAATTCTAGATCCTAATCAAATAACTTCTTAATTCTTAATTAAGTTTTGGGCTGAGGATTGGGGTTTGGCTTTTTGAAAATAATTTTCATATTTATAAAATATTTTTATAATATGGTTCTATCAACCAAGTTGCATATTTGATTCATAATCAAAATATAAGTAACATAAACATGAATCTACTTTAGATCTAATCTAAACATATTCATGTAATTGAAACAGTTTCAACACCAATCAATCATAAATCAACTTAGATCAAATCTTATATATTTATGATGATTAAAATTAGATTAAAATATTTTTAATTAGATTATAAAATTTTTTATATTTAATCTATAATTTTATGATCAATGTTTTGGATTAGCACGTACTGGGACAATCTTTTCACTGTAAGGGATAAACCTTACAGCAGGACAATCTTATAGCAGTTTGTGCATTCTAAAAACTTTATTTTTAGATCTAAAATAATTTTAAATCTATTAAATTATAAATAAAATTAGATTAAATCAATTAAATTTATGATTAGGAATAGGTCATCATGAACTAGGACAACCTTTTCACTATAAGGGGTAAACCTTATAGAAGGCCAACCTTATAGTAGTTCATGAGATCTAAATTTTTAATTTTTAATTTAATAATTAGATTATAAATTAGATCTAATCTAATAAATAATCTAAATATGCTCAAAAAAATTATGTAATAAGAATCTGGCTTTGATACCAATTAAAGGAACCAGATCTAGGGTTTCACGGGTAGATCTTGAAACTTTTTCAAGGTCAGGAAGCAAAAAACTTAAATAAAATAAATATTTATTTAAATAAATATAAAAATATTTTAGATCTAAGATTTATTATATGATCAAGGTATGATATTAAATCAAAAATTAAAAATATAAAGAAAAGATTAACATGTTGATCTCATCAACATGTTACAATACTACATGTAATACAGCTATGAAACCAATAGATTAGATCTATTCCCTGTGCAAGTTAGATGTTCTAACTTGCTGATCCAGATTTGAGGATGAAGTTATGAGTCATATATGTCCAACTTCTAGGAGTCGTCCACATGAGCCCACGACCACGATCAAAAATCTTGATGCAGGAAATCAGCACAGTATGCTAGTATTGTCCTGATCTTTCTTTGATGGTTGATCAGATGCCTCCTTCTTCTGGATTTAGATTCTTTCAAAGAGGATAAGATGGAGAAGAGGTTTCAGATTTGAGACTCTCTTAGAAAATCTAAGGAAGAAGGAAGGAAGATGATGAACATAGCAACCCTGAAAGAAGACCCTCTTCTTCTTCTCTTTGCTCTCACCTAAACACCTAGTTTGGTGTCTATGGAACCCCAATGCCTAAAGACTCTCTCCCTTTGATTTTTGCAAATCTCAAAGCTATCTCAAAGGTCTATATTTCATAAAAATTTTAGCCAAAAATTTATCCTAAATAAAAAGATATGCAGAGTCCATGTTTGGTCAAAAAAACTCAGGCAAGGAAAGGACATAATATGGCAAGTTGTTGAGGCACCAAACTCTTGGGCATCCCCACCTTATTTCCTGCCATGGACCAGCAATAGGGGTGCACAAAAACTTTTTCTTTTACCATGGAATTTGGAGAAAATAAAGAAGGTGTGGGCAGCACAACTAGAAGGAGGTGTTTTAGTTTATAAGGATTCTATCTCGTAGAATCCTTGAACAAAATTTACTTCTTTTTTTGACTTGGTCAACTACCAAATTACCATATGAGAAAGAGAGGAAGAGAGGAGGCATGCATGAAGGTAAGGGGAAAGAGTATTTCTATGAAAAATTCCTAAAAAATAGGCATGGGGGGCATGGAGGGCTAAGGTGGCGCAAGGTGGAACCCTAGTCTCACTAGGATTCCATCTATGATTTGGTCAAATATGGTTTCTCAAACCAAATTAAATTAAAACCAAGTCAACTAAATAAAATAAGATTTTAATCTAATTAAGAACTTAATTAAATTAGATTTAATTTTGATTTATTTTTTAATCAAATTAGAAAATTGGATTGATCGGAGTTCTAGTTGTACTAGGACTAGTTCTTCCCTACACTTAGCTTATCTAATAAGCCAATTGGACTTAATCCAATCAAGCCCAAACTAAATAAAATTAAATTATATTTGATTAAACTAAATTTATTCTTTTGGCTTAATTAAATTAAGTTAATTAGTAATCGAATTGCTAATCGATCCTCTTGTAATGCTTGCACTAGGTTAAACATCAATCATATTGATTGTTTAACCCTAGAATGATTCTTGATCATTAATTAACCATCCGATTGAATCATGAGCTCTAATGTGTGTAACCTCATAGGTCTAAATCTAAGTCAATACCATAAGAACATATTTCTGTACTAATTGAAGTAACAATCTAGCAATGGTATCGACGGTCAGATAGGTCAAATGTGTAGAACATCATCCTTAGAACTCATGCGGATATAGTTTCTATATAATTCATCCTCTTGACCAAAATGATCATAGGATACCTCAAAGTTCAACTGTCAACTCTGATCAGGTTGTCTACATTGTATTTTAAAATATCGAGTTCATCTGATGGATTATCCTGGATGAGGTTTTGCTATATTGAAATATAGTGATACATTATTCTGCAACTCTTGGAGTGGTCAATTCTATCTTGATCACACTCTGACTTTGCAAGTACTTGACTATGCCCAGAAGTCTTTCATTACTGAATTAAAAATTTAGTTAGTTCGGTACCAAAGCATAGTGAGTTGCTTGCAAGCCACTAAGATGATCTCAGGTCTAAGGGACACTTATACCTATATCCCATCAGAGATATTCTCGATAGTAGAATGCTCTGAAGTTGGTCATGTTCAATGATGATGTACACACACATCTCATCTGTATGCCATACTAGTGTCTCCACACTCCTTGGTTAAGAGGACAACCAACCTATATGGCATACATCGATCTATGCTCGATAGATGCTGTTGTCCTAATTAATAGCCTATTATTTGGTTTTGAATAGATTTAAGGACTAATCGATAAATTCTCTCTTTATCAAAGCTAAATAGTCCTAAAGACTTCATCACAATAATGGAGTTCGTTAGAAAATGAATACTTTTGTATGAAAAATGCCAAAAAATATTTTATTTTTTAATAACTCAATTATAGATGTAATGTAGGTCAATCGTCAATAGGTTGATGATTGACTTTGGGATATATTTTGCAATAAATTTTTCTAGAATTTATCACATCCTCAAAGGGCCTTGAAAAGTGGCATGGGTTAACAACCAATGACTAGGTCAAAGACTAGTCTTAGAAGGATTCTTGGTGGCATCCAACTTTTGGATGCCACGATGCCATCCCATCCCTTTCTCAACATGGAGAACCAGCAAAAACATTCCTAAAAGGATGAAAAAAGGGTGCACAACAATATGGGAGGCATGGAGTTTATTTCCATAGGGAGAGATAGAGTTTTAGGTTTTAAGGACTCTATCAAATAGAATCGCATGCATAACTACTTTCCAATTTTGACCAATTCAAAATTTATTCCAAAACCTCTAGATTATGGGGCATGGAAATCATTCTTATGTATCTAATTAAGTTACATTAACTTCTAGAAATGAAATGTGGGTATGGGCTTTCTTAGGCGCAAGGAAAGAGAGAGAGTCCCAGTCCAACTGGGATTCCTCTTGTTTGACTAGGTCAAAATAGGTTTGAATCTAATTTAAATCCTATTTAAATTAGATTAAATGCAACTCAATTAAAGATGATCCTAGTCTAATTAGGAGCTCAATTAAATTAATTTAAAATATATTTAATTTTGATTTAAATTCTAACTCAATTAGGAATTAGGTGCATTCAAGTCCTAGTCTAACAAGGACTTGTTCTTCCTTGTGATTGACTTATTCAATAAATCAATTAGATTTAATCTAGTTAAATTCAAATCAATTCTAATTGAATCTAATTCAATTAGACTTGATCTCAGTCTGATTGCTCAAATAAATTGAGCTGATTAGCAATCTAATTGCTGATCGATCCTCCTGTAATGCTTGCATTAGGTCAAACACCAATCATATTGATGGATTGACCCTAGAATGATTCTCAATCATCGATTAACTATCTGATCAGGTTACAAGATCTAATATATATGACCTCATAGGTTTGAATCTAAGTCGGTAGCACAGAAACCAATTCCTGTACCAATCGAAGTTACCATCTAGCAATGGTTTTCGACGTCTGGATAGGTCGAATGTATGCAAAGCAACATTCTTAGAATCTTGGCCCATGGTTATCGTATAATTCATCCTTATGACCAATCATACTCAAGACAACTTTGAGTATGCTATCAAACACTTAGACAAGTTATCTCTATTATGTCTCAAAATTTTGCAAATCCTGTGATACCTCATGAGGATTACCTAAGCCTAAATTTTGCTAAATTGAAATACAATGAGATATTCTCTTCCTAAAACTAATCAAGAGTGGTCAATCCCATCTTGACTCACACACCGACTTCATAAGTACTTGACTGTACCCAGAAATCTTTCGAACCTATATTAGAAATACAGGCAGTCCGGCACCAAAGTATAGTGAGTTACTTGCAAGTCATCATGGTGATCTTAAGTCGGAGGAACACTTATACCCATTGGCTTTAGCTAGCTACTCTTGATAGTAGAGTGCTACATTGATCATGTTCAGTGCAAATGTACTCCTACATCTCACTTGGATGCCATACCAGTGTCTACACATGACTTGGTTACGAGGATAACCAATACATATGGCATACAGTGACATACACTCGATAAGTTATCATCCTTATTAATAACTTATCATTTGATCATGAATAATTTAAAAACCATCCGATAAATCCTCTTTTATCAATTGATTGTGGTTCTAAGGACTTCATGATAATTTAGGAATTCATTTAAGAAAGATAGTGTTAGAAATTATGTCTCAAAGCCAATCGTCAGTCTATTGACGATTGAGATATTATAATTAATTTATTAATTAATAAAAAATATTTTGACATCTTTTTTTATCATAAGTTTACATCTTTTAATGAACTCCATTATTGTGATGAAGTCCTTAGGACTATTTAGTTTCGATAAAGAGAGGATTTATCAATTAATCCTTAAATTTATTCACGACCAAATGATAGGCTATTAATTAGGATGACAATGTCTATCGAGCATAGATCGCTATATACCATATAGGTTGGTTGTCCTCTTAACCAAGATGTGTGGAGACACTGGAATGGCATATAGGTGAGATGTATGGGTACATCATCATTGAATGTGACCAACTTTAGAGCATTCTGCTGTCGAGAATGTCTCTGATGGAATATAGATATAAGTATCCCTTAGACCTGAGATCACCTCAGTGACTTGCAAGCAACTCACTATATTTTGGTACCGGACTAACTAAATTTCTAATTCAACAACAAAAGACTTCTGGATATAGTCAAGTACTTGTAAAGTCAGAGTGTGATCAAGATGGAATTGACCACTCCAAGAGTTAGAGAAGAATGTATCACTGTATTTCAATATAATAAAACCTTGGCCAGGATAATCCATCAGATGGATTTGATATTTTAAAATATAATGTGAACAACCTGATCAGAGTTGATAGTTGAACTTTGATGTGTCCTATGAGCATTATGGTCAAGGGGATGAATTATATGGAAACTATATCCATGTGGGTTTTAAGGATGGTGTTCTACACCTTCGACCTATCCGATCATCGGATATCATTGCTAGATGGTCACTTTGATTGGTACAAAAATTTATTTTTATGCTACCAACTTAGGTTCGGACCTATGTGGTCACATACATTAGAGCTTATGATCTGATTGGATGGTTGATCAATGATTAAGAATCGTTCTAGGGTTAGACAATCAATATGATTGATATTTAACTTAGTGTAAGTATTATAGGAGGATTGATTAGCAATTAGATTACTAATTGACTTAATTTGATTAAGCTAATAGGCTAAAATTAAGTCTAATTAGTAATGATTTAATTAAATTTGATTTGGACTTGATTGGATCAAGTTCAATTGGTTTATTGGATAAGCCAAGTGCAAGGAAGAACTAGTCCTAGTCTAACCAGGACTCGGATTAATCTAATTTTCTAATTTAATTAAAAAATAAATTAAAATTAAATCTAATTTAATTTAATTTAATTAAGTTCTTAAATATATTAGAGTCTTATTTAATTAGATTAGTTTAATTTTGATTTTATTTGGTTAAAAGATCTTGTTTGATCAAGTTAAAACAGGAGTCCTAGTGTGACTAGGACTCCCTATCTCCTTGCGCCACCTTAGTCCCAACTCCCTCCATACCTATTTTTTAGATATTTTTCTTAGAAAATCTCTTTCTTTCTGATTTTCATGCCCCCTCTCTCCCTCCAAGTCATATTTGGTAGATAGGTGGAAGACCAAGTCAAAGGAGGAATTGGTTTTGCTTAGGATTCTATGAGATAGAATCCTTGTAGACCAAAACATCTTCCCTTGAGTGCCACCCCCTCTTTTAATTAATTCTTCTCTTATTCTATGAAAATAATCTCCTTTTTTGTGCACCCTCCCTTACTGGTCCATGTAAAAAATTATGGAGGAGGCGCCTAAGAGTTGGGCTCCCAAACAACTTCCTATGTTTGGATATTCCTAGTCTAGGAATTTGACCTAACTTGGACTCTTCTTTTTCCCTATTTATTGGATGAGTTTTATTCTAATTTTTTCATGGAATATAAGGCTTTGGGAGAGGTTTGGGGTGTGAAAAAATCAGAGGAAGAGGGTACTTGGGCATGGGGGTTCCATAGGCACCAAACTAGGTGTCTAGGTGAGAAAAAAGAGAAGAAGAAGAGGATCTTCTTCTAGGGCTGTTTTATTTTCAATCTCTCCTTCTTTCTTTTGAGTTTTTTTGAGAGAGTCTCAGATCAGCAAACTCTCATCTTCCTTCTCTTATTTTAGAGAGTGCAAATTTTGAAGAAGAAAGCATTGGATCGACCGTCGAAGAAGGATCAGCACAGTACTAGCATACTG
The DNA here is from genome assembly GCA_006176705.1 of Cocos nucifera. Lineage (NCBI taxonomy): Eukaryota > Viridiplantae > Streptophyta > Magnoliopsida > Arecales > Arecaceae > Cocos > Cocos nucifera. The sequence goes on along the minus strand of QRFJ01000058.1, from coordinate 589,923 downwards.
TGCTGATTTCCTGCATCGGATTTTAGATCAGAGATCGTAGGCTCGTATGGATGACTCCTAGAGGTTGGATGTGTGTGCAGCTCATAACTTTATCCTCAAACCTAGATCAATAAGTTAGAACATCTAAACTTGCTCAGATAATAGATCTGATCTATAAACTTCATACCTGCATTTGATGTAATGTAGATCTAGGTTGATTTGATCAATCTTTTTCTTTCTTATTTGATTTTAATTTTTGATTTAACATCATGCCTTAATCATGTAATAGATCTAAGGCCTAGGTATTTACATAATTATTTAAATAAATTTTAGATTTATTTAAATCTTTCATTGCAAGATCTTGAAAAAATTTCAAGATTTACCTATGAAACCCTAGATCTGGTTCCTTCAATTGGTATCAGAGCCTAAATTCTTATTATATGATTTTTATGCATGTCTAGATTATTTTTTAGATTAAATATAATTTATAATATAATTATTAAATTTAAAAATAAAATAAAATAAAATAAAATATTTTAGATTGCATGGACTGCCATAAGGTTGTCCTGGTTTACCTCTTATAGAAAATAGGTTATCCTAGTATGTGCTGATCTAAAATATTGATCATAAAATTTTAGATTAGATCTAAGAAATTTTAATCCGATTAAAAATATTTTAATCTAATTTCAATCATCATAAATATGTTAGATTTGATCTAGGGAGATTTATGATTGATTATTATTGAAACTATTTCAATTACATGAACCTGTTTAGATTAGATCTAAAGTAGTTTTATGTTTATTTTACTTGCATATTGATTATGAATCAAACATGCAACTTGATTGATAAAATTATATTATAAAAATATTTTATAAATATGAAAATTATTTTTAAAAAGCCGAACCCCAACCCTCAGTCCAAAACTTAATTGAGAATTAAGAAGTTGATTGATTAGGATCTAGGATTGTGAATTGAAGATCCTAAGACACAAATCATAACACATTGGGTTAGTGGAGATTAGGTCTATTAATTGGGTTAGACCTAGGGTTAGATTAAAGAATGGACTTAATTAGAGAATTGACTAAATCTAATCAATTATTGTCTTAGATTAGGTCAAGGATTCTTTAGATCAATTACAATAGTTATAGTTGGTCAAGTCCATGTTTTTAACAAGACCCAAGATGGACTTGATTCTTGGCTATGCAGTCTAGCACAAACTATTAGGTTGATCTAATTGAAACTAATTAAACCAGTTGGTGTCTAAGGTAAATCAGATCAGTGATTTTTAATTGGCAGTCCGCTTACCTGGCCATTTCTGATGATGTCTAAGGCAAGCCTGGCATATCCTTCCACTGATCGAACTTACCTGGCCTCTTGGTGAGATTATGTTTTGATCGGATTGCTTAACTATTCGAGCTAACCCATGTCAGCTAGGTAAATCAGTTTGACTGATTTAGGTGCTCCTAGACCTGCCTATTAATGGTCTTCCTTAAGCTGACTTGGTGAAGTTAGTGGGAAGATCATGACAAGCTGGTTAATCTGACCTACTCACTTCTATAAATAAATCATCTAAAATTGTTAGGTTCCTAAAATGAAATAGTTATATGATAACTGGATCATAGCCTCCTATTAAAGTGGATGATAATGGGTCTATCAATTGGATAATCATTGGAGGTCCAAAGGCCTGGTGCTTATCGGTTGATGGAATTATCATTCATTATATGATCTTTTGGATACATCTTTCTAAATAGTGGTCAGGTGGGCCAACCAAAGTTGGGCCTGATCATTCATTGATTGGATGGTCCAAGTATGGTCATGTTAATAGTTGGATCTAACTGGACCCTTTTCTGAGAAGGCCAAAGCCAACTGATCAGGGCCTAAGGCAAAATTTAATTACTGAAAATTATTTGAAAAAATAATTGATGATGAACCTATCCTTAGATGTATATGGATGGACCAACCAAAGTTGGGCTTGTATACAGTCTATGTGGATTCTACTACCCAGTAAGAAATTAGGATATGAATTGGAGGTAGAGGCTACCAATAAAAATAAAATAGTGAAAGAAATCTTTTGATTAAAGTCCAATTACTAATTAGATTTTTATTTTTCTTTGTGCAGACATGGCCACTTTCCTATCGCTTCGATCATTGTGGGACAATGATAAGTTGGTGGGACCTAACTTTGATAGCTGGTACCGAAAGTTGAAGATTATCTTGGAGCATGAACGGATCCTATATGTGCTGACGGATCCTGTACTTGAGGAGCCAGCTGCTAATGCACGTGGAATAGTCAGAGACACTTATCAAAAGTAGCTCAGTGACCGAACCATGGTGCGCTGCATTATGCTAGCTGCGATGAGCAATGAGTTCAATTGCAAGTTTGAGATAGCTCAGCCAAACGAAATGCTCCAAGTATTGGAGGATTCTTTTGGCACACCCGATGATGTTGAGAGGCACAAGACTAGTTGTGCCATCTTCAATGCTAGAATGCGGGATGGTGACTCTGTCACTGATCATATATTGTACATGATCGAGCTGATAGAGCGCTTGAGCAAGCTCGGCTTTTTCTTGCACAAACAACTTGAGAAAGATGTAATACTGAACTCGCTGCCCAAGTCTTATCTCCCATTCTTTACACATTATAGAATGTCAAAGTCTGAAGTGGACTACCACGGGTTACTGGGGTTAATTCAAAACTTTAAGAAGGATCACAAACTTTATAAGGAGTTGGTGAACTTAGTGGGAGGTTTGTTTTCTCATTCTTGATCCTTTGGAAAAGGGAAGAAGAACAAGAAGAAGAAAGCCAAGAAGGTGCATGTTCATGCTAGGACACCTATGCAGGCTCAGACCCCAAAGGCCAAGCCTAATAAGAGTCAAGTCGAATGCTTCTTTCACAAGAAGTAGGAGCACTGAAAGAGGAACTATCCTCAGCACATTGCCTTCCTAGATCCGAACAGGCAGAGAAAGAAGCAAGCTATTGCTGGATAAGGTATTTATATGATAACTCCTTGCAATTTCTCTATTTGTGATATTACTGACTGGATATTGGATACCGATAGCCCTTACTATATTTGTAATTCATTATAGGAGTTGCAGGTCAGTAGAAGATTCAGAAAAGATGAGAGATTCCTGAATGTTGGAGATGGAAGATCAGTTCCAGTTTTAGCTTTAGAAATTTTGAAATTTGTATTTGAATCTCATACCGTTGTTCTTAGTGATTATCATTTTTGTCCTAATTTTTTTTTTAAATATCATTTCTCTAGGCCTTTTGGCCATGAACAATTATGAAATTTCAATAAAGAAATGAGTTTGTAATGTCATTGTGAATGGCGTTACTGCTTTTTATGGATAATTGAACAATGGTATATATATAATCACAACCTATTAATATAGTCTATTCTCCTAGCGAGCACCCTAGATTAGATAGTGTATCAGATATCTACTTATGGCACTGTAGGCTAGGTCATATAATTAAGAATAGGATAAATAGGTTGACTCAGGAAGGAATACTCGAAGTTAATGATTGTGAATCACTTCCAATTTATGAGTCATCTCTTCTTGGTAAAATGACCAAGTCACCTTTTATTGGAAAAGATGAGAGAGCCAATGAGCTCTTAGGTCTAGTACATACTGATGTATGTGGACTGTTGGGGATAAATCCCACTCCTATCGAAGTCCAGTTTGATGCTTAGCCTAATACGACTGGTAATCATGGAAGAGCTTCGATTAGAAATTCTCCCTTCAGTAGCCAAACTCCTTTAGCAGCCAAACTCTTCTAGCAGTCAAACTCCTCTTGGACTCCCTCCAGTGGCCAAACCCCAGCCGAACTCCTTCAAGCACCCGGACTCCCTCCAACGATCGAACCACTTCCGAAATCCCTCTAGCGATCGAACCCTAGCCAAACTCCTTCAAGCACCTGGACTCCCTCCAATGGCTGAACCCCTCCTAGACCTCTCCTTTAGTTGGATTTCTACAAGAGTCGAACTCCTTCCGGACCTCTCCTTCAGTCGGATTCCTCTAGGAGCCGAACTTCTTCCGGACGTCTTCTTCAGTTGGATTCCTTTAGAAGCCAAACTCCTTTCGAACCTCTCCTTTAGTCGAATTTCTGTAGGAGCTGAACTCCTTCTGGATGTCTCCTTCAGTCGGATTCCTCTAGGAGCCAAACTCCTTCCGAGCCTCTCCTTCAGTCAAATTTCTATAGGAGCCGAACTCCTTTCGGACGTCTCCTTCAATCGGATTCCTTCAGGAGCCGAACTCCTTTCGAACCTCTCCTTCAATCGAATTTCTATAGAAGCTGAACTCCTTTTGGACGTCTCCTTCAGTCGGAGTCCTTCAGGAGTCGAACTCCTTCTAGATCTCTTCTTTAGTCGGATTCCTCTAGGAGCCAAACTCCTTTCGGACCTCTTTTTCAGTCAAATTTCTATAAGAGCCAAACTCCTTTCGGACGTCTCCTTCAGTCGGATTCCTCCAAGAGCCAAACTCCTTCCAGACCTCTCCTTCAGTCAGATTCTTCTAGGAGCCAAAAGGCTGAACTCCTTCCGAATGTCTCCTTCAGTTCGATTTCTCTAGGAGCCGAACTCCTTCTGGACCTCTTTCTCTAGGAGCCAAACTCCTTTCGAACCTCTTCTTCAGTCGGATTTCTCCAGAGGCCGAACTCCTTTCAGACCTCTCATTCAGTCGAATTTTTATAGGAGCCAAACTCCTTTCAGACATCTCCTTCAGTTGAATTTCTATAGGAGTTGAACTCCTTTCAGATGTCTCCTTCAGTCAGATTCCTCTAGGAGCCGAACTCCTTCTGAACTTCTCTTTCAGTCAAACTTCATCTGAATTTCTCTAGTGGATTACTTTCAGATTTCAAGTAGTATTTCTCCCAGATGATCTTCTCTAGCCGTATTCCCTTTAGGAGTTCGAACTCCTCTAGAGAATTGATATATGTCAACGTTCTTCACCAACCAATGCCTGCTTCCTCCAGACTTTGACTATTAAATCTCAATGAATAGGTGATCCCACTACCGGACGGTTATGACTGTCATTTATCAGGATGATTACGACTATCATTTATCAGTCTGCTATAGGCAACTCCACTATCGAACAATTACGATAGGCTCCATCTATAAAAAGGGACCCTCCAGATATGTTTTCTCTAAGCTCTCTTCTCCTTCCCAAAATTTTGCTGAATTCTTGCCTGAGCATTCCATTTTTGTTGGCTAGAAGAGCTGACTTGATCATCGGAGGGTCCTACCGAAGCTACCACGACCGACTCCAGATGGAATTTTATTTTGCAGATCACCGATGGCGATCTCTTTTTCTCCAACTCTAGCTTGATCCGGCATCAACCAGATTCTGCACCAATAAGATTGACGCTAGAGGAAGGTCCCTCTATTTCTGAGGTATCCTTATTCTTAAAGGAGTGCTCAGCCGATCCTATGGATCTTCTTCTTCAAGGTCCATCTCCATCCTCTCCCTCGATCCCAAGAAATGCCTTTAAAGAAGGTGACTATCCGAAGATCTATCGCTTCTACCGTCAGATCCGAGCTAGACCCACCCATTCCTGTTCCAGCATCGGTGCTTCAACCTTGACTGGAGATAAGATCTTCCTCGAGCTCCAACCCTTCAATAGGAGATAAGATCTCCTTCAACCTCGGCTAGAGATAAGATCTCTCCCGAGCTTCAACTTCAACCTCAACAGGAGATAAGATCTCCTTCAACCTCAGCTGGAGATAAGATCTCCTCCGAGCTTCAATGACAATGTCAATAGGAGATAAGATCTTCTTCAACCTGGCTGGAGATAAGATCTCCCCTGAGCTTCAACTTCAACCTCAATAGGAGATAAGATTTCCTTCAACTTTGGCTGGAGATAAGATCTCCCTCGAGCTCCAACTTCAACCTCAACCGAAGATAAGATCTTCTTCAACCTCGGCTGAAGATAAGATCTCTCTCGAGCTTCAACTTCAACATCAATAGGAGATAAGATCTCCTTCAACCTCGGTTGGAGATAAGATCTCTCCCAAGCTTCAACGCCAACGTTAATAGGAGATAAGATCTCCTTCAACCTCGATTGAAGATAAGATCTCCTCCGAGCTTCAACTTCAACCTCAATAGGAGATAAGATCCTCAGCTAGAGATAAGATCTCCTTCGAGCTTCAACGCCAACCTCAACAGAAGATAAAATCTCTTTCAACCTCGGCTGGAGATAAGATCTCCCTCGATCTCTAACTTCAATCTTAATAGGAGATAAGATCTCCTTCAATCTTGGCTGGAGATATAAGATCTTTCCCAAGCTTCAACTTTAATATCAACAGGAGATAAGATCCCCTTCAATCTCGATTGAAGATAAGATCTCTTCCAAGCTTCAATTTCAACCTCAATAGGAGATAAGATCTCCTTCAATCTCGATTGGAGATAAGATCTACCACGAGCTTCAACGTCAATATCAACAGGAGATAAGATCTCCTTCAACCTCGATTGGAGATAAGATCTCCTCCAAACTTCAACGCCAACATCAATAGGAGATTAGATCTCCTTCAACCTCGGCTGGAGATAAGATCTCCTCCGAGCTTCAACTTCAATCTCAATAGAAGATAAGATCTCCTTCAACCTCGGTTGCAGATGAGATCTCCCCCGAGCTTCAATATCAACATCAACAGGAGATAAGATCTCTCTCCTAAGCTTCAACTTCAACATCAATAAGAGATAAGATCTCCTTCAACCTCAGCTGGAGATGAGATCTCCTCCGAGCTTCAACTTCAACCTCAATAGGAGATAAGATCTCCTTCAACCTTGATTGGAGATAAGATATTCCTCGAGCTTCAATGCCAATGTCAACAGGAGATAAGATCTTCTTCAACTTCGACTGGAGATAAGATCTTTCCCAAGCTTCAATGCCAATGTCAATACGAGATAAGATCTCCTTCAACCTCGATTGGAGATAAGATCTCCCCCGAGATTCAACTTCAATCTCAATAAAAGATAAGATCTCCTTCTACCTCGGCTGGAGATAAGTTGTCTCCTAAGCTTCAATGCCAATATCAACAAGAGATAAGATCTCTTTCAACCTCAACTGGAGATAAGATCTCTCTCGAGCTTCAACTTCAACCTCAATAGGAGATAAGATCTCCTTCAACCTTGGCTGGAGATAAGATCTCCCTCGAGCTCCAACCCTTCAACAAGAGATAAGATCTTCTTCAACCTTGGATGGAGATAAGATCTCCCTCGAGCTTCAACTTCAACCTCTACCAGAGATAAGATCTCCTTCAACTTTGACTGAAGATAAGATCTCCTTCGAGCTTCAACCTCAATGGGTGTAGAGCCCAGAAAAGGACTTCGGCAGTCATCTTATTATACTTTCTTCTTTTGAATTTTGAACTCGGGAGTGGAGAGAATATTGTTGGGGATAAACCCCGCTCCTATCAAAGTCCAATTTGATGCTTAGCCTAATACGACTGATAATCAAGAAAGAGCTTCGATTGAAAATTCTTCCTCCAGCAGTCGAACCCTGATCGAACTCCTTTAGTAGCCGAACTCCTCCAGTGGTCGAACCCCTTCTGAAATTCCTTCAGCGGCCGAACCCTAGCCAAACTCTTTCAAGCACTCGAACTTCCTCCAGCAATCAAACTTCTTTAGTAGCCGAACTCCCCCAACAGTCGAACCCCTTCTAAACTTTCTCCAGCGGTTGAACCCCAATCGAACTCCTTCAAGCATCCGAACTCCCTCCAGTGGTCAAACCCGTCGCAGACCTCTCCTTCAGTTAGATTTCTACAGAAGCCAAATTCCTTCCAGACCTCTCCTTCAGTTGGATTCCTTCAGGAGTCGAACTTCTTTCGGACCTCTTCTTCAATCGAATTTCTACAGAAGCTGAACTCCTTTTGAATGTCTCCTTCAGTCGAATTCCTCTAGAAGCCAAACTCCTTTTGACCACTCCTTCAGTCAGATTTCTATAGGAGCCGAACTCCTTTTGGACCTCTCCTTCAGTCAAATTTCTTCAGAAGCCAAACTCCTTCTGAACCTTTCCTTCAATCGGATTTCTTCAGGAGCCGAACTTCTTTTGGACCTCTCCTTCAGTCAGATTCTTTCAAGGGCCGAACTCCTTCCAGACCTCTCTTTCGATCGGATTTCTACAGGAGTCAAACTCCTTTTAGACGTCTCCTTCAGTTAGATTTTTCCAGGAGCCGAACTTCTTCTGAACCTCTCCTTCAGTCGAATTTCTATAGGAGCCAAACTTCTTTTGGACATCTCCTTCAGTTGAATTTCTACAGGAGCCAAACTTCTTTCGGATGTCTCTTTCAGTCAGATTCCTCTAGGAGCCGAACTTCTTTCGAACTTCTCCTTCAGTCAAACTTCATCTGGATTCTTCCAACGGATTATTTTTAGATTTTCAATAGTATTCTCTTAGATGATCTCCTCTAGCTGTATTTTCTTTAGGAGTCCAAACTTCTCTGGAGAATTGATATATATCAAAGTTCTTCACCAACCAACGCCTACTTCCTCCAAACTTCGACTAATAAATCTCAATGAACAGACGATCCCACTACCGAATGATTATGACTGTCATTTATCAGGATGGTTATGACTGTCATTTATCAATCTGCTACAGATGACTCCACTATCGGATGGTTACGATAGGCTCCATCTATAAAAAGGGACCCTCCAAATATGTTTTCTCTAAACTCTCTTCTCCTTCCCAAAACTCTACTGAATTTTTGCTTAAGCATTCCATTTCTGTTGGTCAAAAGAGCTGACTTGATCGTCGGAGGATCCTATCGAAGCCACCACCACTAACTCCAGATGGAACTTTATTTTGTAGGTCACCGACGGTGATCTCTTCTTCTCCAACTCTAGCTCGATCCGGCATCAACCAGATTCTGCACTAATATGGACCAATGAGCACAAGTGCTAGAGGTGGATATGTCTACTTCATCACTTTCATAGATGATCTATCCAGACATGGATATATCTATCTGATGAAACATAAGTCGAATTCTTTTGAAATGTTCAAACGATTTCAAAGTAAAGTGAAAAAATAAATTAAAAAGAGTATTAAAACTCTTCGGTCTGATCGAAGAGGAGAATATCTTTCTGGTGAATTTCTCACATATCTAGGAGAGAATAGAATTCTCTCTCAATGGACTCCTCTTGAAATACCACAGCATAATGGTGTGTCTGAAAGAAGGAATCAAACTTTGTTAGACATGATCCGATCTATGATGGAATTTGCCAGCTTACCGATATCCTTCTAGGGATATGCCCTCGAATTGGCTTGTTATCTATTAAATAGGATTCCAAGTAAGTCTGTAGTTAAGATCTCATATGAGACATGGACAGGACGTAAGCCAGCACTTTCACACCTTAGAATTTGGGGGTGCCCGACTTATGCCAAATGATTAGTTACAGACAAACTTGGACCTAGGTTTGACAAGTGTACATTCATAGGATTCCCAAAAGAGACTAAAGGATATTATTTTTACCATGCTGATGAACAAAAGATGTTCATCAGCTTTAGGGCAACCTTTCTGGAAAGCTTAGACCTAAGATCACCTGAGATCACCTTAGTGACTTGCAAGCAACTCACTATGCTTTGGTATCGGACTAACTAAATTTTTAATTCAGCAACGGAAGGCTTCTGGGCATAGTCAAGTACTTGTGAAGTCGAAGTGTGATCAAGATGGAATTGACTACTTCAAGAGTTGGAGAAGAATGTATCACTGTATTTTAATATAGCAAAACCTTGGCCAGGGTAATCCATCAGATGAATTTGGTATTTTAAAATATAATATGGATAACCTGATTAGAGTTAATAATTGAACTCTGATGTGTCCTACGAGTATTATGGTCAAGAGGATGAACTATATAAAAACTATATCCACATGGGTTCTAAGGATGGGGTACTATACCTTCGACCTATTCGACCATCGGATATCATTGCTAGATGGTCACTTCGATTGATACAAAAATTTATTCTTATACTATCGACTTAGGTTCAAACCTATGAGGTCACATACATTAGAGCTTACAATATGATCGGATGGTTGATCAACGATTAGGAATCGTTCTAGGGTTAAACAATCAATACGATTGGTGTTTAACCTAGTGCAAGTGTTACGGGAGGATTGATTAGAATTAGATTGCTAATTGACTTAATTTGATTAAGCCAATAGATTGAGATTAAGTCTAATTAAATATGATTTAATTTAATTAGATTTAGTTTGGGCTTGATTGGATCAAGTTTAATTGGTTTATGGGATAAGCCAAGTGCAAGAAAAAACTAGTCCTAATCTAACTAAGACTCGGATTAACCCAATTTTCTAATTTGATTAAAAATAAATTAAAATTAAATCTAATTTAATATAATTTAATTAATTTATTAAATGAGTTAGGGTCTTGTTTAATTAGGTTGGTTTAATCTTGATTTTATTTGGTTAAAAGATCTTATTTGAGCAAGTCAAAATAGGAGTCCTAGTGTGACTAGGACTCCCTATCTCCTTATGCCATCTTGGTCCCAACGCCCTCCATACCTATTTTTTAGGTATTTTTCATGGAAAATCTCTTTCTTTCTAATTTTCACACCCCCTCTCTCCCTCCAAGTCATATTTGGAAGTTAGGTAGAAGACCAAGTCAAAGGAGGAATTGGTTTTGCTTAGGATTCTATGAGATAGAATCCTTGTTGACCAAAACATCTTCTCTTGAGTGCCGCCCCCTCTTTTAATTAATTATTCTCTTATTTTATGAAAATAATCTCCTTTTTTTTGCACCCTCCCTTACTGGTCCATGTCAAAAATTGTAGAGGAGGCACCCAAGAGTTGGGCGCCCCAACAACTTCTCATGTTTGGATATTCCTAGTCTAGAAATTTGACATAACTTGGACTCTTCTTTTTTCCTATTTATTGGATGAATTTTGTCTAATTTTTTCATGAAATATAGAGCTTTGGAAGATATTTGGAGTGTGAAAAAATTAGAGGAAGAGGATCCTTGGGAGTGGGGGTTCCATAGGCACCAAACTAGGTGTCTAGGTGAGAGAAAAGAGAAGAAGAAGAGGGTCTTCTTTTAGGGCTATTTTATTTTTAATCTCTCCTCTTTTCTTTTGAGTTTTTTGAGAGAATCTCAGATTAGCAAACTCTCATCTTCCTTCTCATATTTTGGAGAGTTCAAATTTTGAAGAAGGGAGCATTGGATCGACCATCGAAGAAGGATCAGCACAGTACTAGCATGCTGTGCTGATTTTCTGCATCGAACTTTAGATCAGAGATCGTAGGCTCATATGGATGACTCCTAGAGGCCAGATGTATGTGCGGCTTGTGACTTCATCTTTAAATCTGGATCAACAAGTTAGAATGTCTAAATTTGCTCAGATAATAGATCTGATCTATAAACTTCATACCTGCATTTGATGTAGTATAGATCTAGGTTGATTTGATCAACCTTTTTTTTTCTTATTTGATTTTAATTTTTGATTTAATATCATACCTTAATCATGTAATAGATCTAAGATCTAGGTGTTTACATGGTTATTTAAATTAATTTTAGATTTATTTCAATCTTTCGCTGCAAGATCTTGAAAAAGTTTCGAGATCTACCTGTGAAATTTTAGATTTGGTTCCTTCAGATAGAACTTTTATGATGAACCAGCCAAATAACTATTATTATTAGATAATTTATATACTAATTTCAATCATCTATCACTTAGATGATTGGCTTTAGGATATATTTTTCAACAACTTTCACTTGGAGTAAAGCCAATTAGAATGATATCAAATATCCTATCTTCCACTTGAGTTCGTAGAACTCTTTAGTTCCAAGGCCTTAGCTAATGAGTTGTTCAAGTTCTCCTTTTACATCAACCTTCCAAAGATCGACATCACTTAGATCTAAAATCTATGATAAAAGCGATGTAGAATATGCTTGTCCTTTAGTTCTTTAGCCTAAGCTATGGCTCTAGTGCTACGATAGGACTGGACCATTGGTAAAGGGTGCCACTCCCAACCAGCTAATGAACCTTAGTAACTACGCAGCTTACATGGTAGCATCATATGCCATGATGTACTCTACATCACTAACTAAATAGGCTAAAGTATACTGCTTAGAACCTATTCAGCAGATTGCTCCTACAATTAGGATATGATCCAACATTCTCTTGTTGTCATCTTGTTTTGACTAAAATTAAAACATCCACATATTTTAAGTCAGTACTTTCATATTTGAGTCACTAAATCTTAGTATTTCTCAAATACTTAAGAATTATCTATATAATCTTTCAGTAGCTCTCACTTGGATCAGACTGGTATCTGCTCACTATCTCTAGTGAGTATACTATGTCTGGTCTCATACATAGAGAAATAAGATGACAGCTAAATCTTTATTTCTTGTAATACTGGAATGTCATTTTCGATTAAGAGAATTTCATCCTCAAACATCACAAAAAATAACACTATAAAATATTTTGCCCAATTATAAATACAGGGTTTATCTTTGTTCATAACAAAAGCATACGTTCAAAACGTATGTTCCAAAATTGAGATAATAGCCAAACGGGCTTTATAGGTCTTTACCTTCCCATCTGTGCTACTCTGACTCTTTTGAAAATCCATTCACACCCAATGAATTTTATCCCTTTAGGTGAATCAACTAGTGTCCATACACTATTGATTTTCATAGACTTTAATTTGGATCATATGACTCTAAGCCACTTCTTAGAGTCAGATCATTGCATTGTATCCCTATAGATGATCGAATTCTTGTTGTTCTTATTGATCTCAATAGGATCGCCATCCCAGATCCAGATACTAAAGTATCTATCCGACTAATATGGTACTCTATCGGATCTTCTTAAAGGTGATACTTTAATGGGCTTCGAATTTGATCTAATCAAATATAGTTCTGTAGGTTTACTTGATTACATCGGTTCTTTTCTATCAGTCAAACTTTTCTAAGTTCAACTTTACAGACATCAGTTCCTTCTCTAAGAAACTTTCTTCCAAAAGGAATGCCCTTACTGCTGATGAACATCTAATGCTCTTCAATATGGTAGAATTAATCACTCTTAAATACCTATTGAACCAGGATCCAGGTTTATCTGTATACAAATATTTGACATAGGCTAATCAACTCCAAACCCAAAAGTGAGAGAGTCTAGGTCTATGCTCGATCCATATCTAATATGGAGTCTATGCAACAAATTCACATGATATAAATTTTTAGAGTAAAACAAGTAGTCATAAAAGCATAACCTTGAAATAGGCAGACTAGTGAATCCTATCATGGATTGAACCATGTCTAACAAAGTTCGATTTTTTCTTTCAGATACACTATATTTCGAAAAAAACTTCACTGAGAGAGAACCCAATTCTCTTCTAAATATGTCACAAACTTCACTAGATAAGTATTCGTCTCCTCAATCTGATTGAAGAGTTTTAATACCTTATTCAATTTATTTTCCTATTTCATTATTGAATCATTTGAACATTTCAAATGATTCAGCCCATATGCACACATGCCCAGATAGGTCATCTATAATGAAATATTAATATCTTTCTTTGGCATTTAAGTTCACAGGTCCACATACATCACTATGTATGAGACATAGAACTTTATCGGCTTCTTCATCTTTTCTAGTAAAAGCTGACTTTATCATCTTTCCAAGAAGACAAGATTCATAGGCTATCAATGATTCACAATCATTGATGTCGAGATTTTCCTCTCAAGCTAATCCATTTATTCTGTTCTTGTCAAGATGACTAAGCCTATAATGCCAAAGATAGATATCCATGACATAATCTAATTTGGATGTATACATTACACTTAATAGACTGTGTAAATATTAAATATTATTTTTTTATTATCCATATATTATTATAATATTATTCATAATAATATCATAACAATCTTCTTTATTGATAAATGATAACCATCCCTGGCCAAAGGGCCAACAGAGAACATATTTATCATAAAGATGGACAATAGTGACAATCACTCAAAATAACATCTTTGAAAATAAGCTTGACAATTTCTAAAGCTAGGATTGGAATAAGACTTCCATCCAAAATGTTTAGGTATTTCTCACCATTTTCAAATATTCCACTTACCTATAGTTCTTGCAACAAATTGCATAGAACTATCGGTATCTCGTACCCAGGTAGCAGAATTTCATATAGAAAAATTTGAAGGTATTATCATATAATATCATTAATAAGCAACTTTTGCTCCTTTCTCTTGTTCAGCCTGTTATGGTCAAGGAAAGTAAGACAATTCTTCTTCCTATGATCCCGCTTCTTATAGTAGAAGCACTATGCCTGATTTGGGTCAATTTTGGACTAATTATTTTGATTGGACTTTAAAGCCCCAATACGAACCTATTCGTACTGCTGAACCAAATTCAACTTTTGATACTAATTATCGAAGTTGGGTTCCATAAGTCATCACTGTCTAACAGTGGTAGGAGCAATTAGGATTTAGCCATAATTTGAGAAAAGAGAATTTTGACCTAAGTATATGAATTATATTAAGCTTAAAGACTTGGACTTTAGTCTAAAGGTTCTTCTACTATTTTATTCGAATTGGTAGCCTCTACCTTCAATTTGGAGAATTACTTTAATTTTCTAGTAGGTACTAGAATCCGCATAGACTGCACACGAGCCCAACTTTGGTTGGCTAACCAATATACATCTAAGGGTAGGTTCATTATCAATTATTTCTTCAAATAATTTTTAATAATTTAATTTTGCCCCAAAAATCTAATCAGTAGGCTTTGGCCTCCACTGTAAGGATTCGATTAGGTCCAACCATTAATATGACCATACTTAATGCATCTAACCAATGAATGATTAAACCCAACTTTGGTTGGCCAACCTAACCATCATTAGAGAGACACATCCAAGTCATCATATGATGGATGATAATTCCATTAGTCAACAAGCACCAAACCTTTGAGCCTGCAATGATTATTGAGTTAATGGACCCATTATCAAATACCTTAATGGAAGGCTATGACTCAGTTATCTCTATAACTTTATCATTTTAAGAACCTAATAATTTTAGAGAATTTAAATTATTAGTGATTTAAGAATAGAAAGGACATAGACCAATTTGCTCCCACTGACTTCACCAAGTCAAGTCCTCCCACTGACTTCTCAAGTCATCGACAAGGATTAGGATCAATTTTAGTCCATGGGCACCTAGATCAGTCTCACTGATTCTTTATATGTATGGGTTAGCACGAATCAATAAGCAATCTAATCAAAAGTTGATTAACCACATTGGCTAGGTAAGTGAGATCTAGGGGAGGATCTGCCAAGACTTGTCTTAAACACTATCGAAAATGGTCAGGTAAGTGGACTGCCAATTAAAAACCATCAGTTTGGAATGTCAGACTTACCTTAGATACTAATTGATATATCAGTTTTAATTTAGTTTGCCTAAAGATTCGAGCTCGACCACTGAGCCACGATCAGTATCCATTTATTAGATGTATGGACTTTGATCAACTACAACTATTGAATTGATCTAAAGAAATAACCTAATCCTAATTAACTATTAATTAGGTTTGATCAATTTCTTAACTAAATCCATATTTAATCTAACCTTAGGTCTAACCCAATTAAGGACCTGATCAAAGCTAACCCATTATCCATTAACCCATGTTTTATGAAATTATCTTAGGATCTTTAAATCACAAATCTAGATCCTAAATAATCACTTAATTCTTAATTAAGTTCAAACTCATGAGTTTTGGATTTATGGAACCTCAGAACTAATTTTTGATTTGATCATTTGAAATATTTTCAAATTATAAACACTTTACTTTGAATCAAATTCAAATGATGGTTTTAGATCTGATTTGTTTCAATATTTCGATCATATCCTAGGATTTTGAATCTAGGATTTTGTAAAAAGTAAGTTTGCAATTTAATTTCTATAAAACTTATACGTTATATATATAAAAACTAGATTAAAAAATGAAGCTACACATCAACATATGCAACATGAAGATCTAGATCAAAACATGAAACATATCACATGGATCTCATCTAAATGATCAAAATTAGATCATAAACTATTTAATATTAGATTTAAAGTCTAAAAATAAATCATTTATTTTAGAACTTATCTAATATATTTATGGTTTAGATTTCTTGGATTTGCACATACTAGGACAACCTTTTCACTGTAAGGAATAAATCTTACAACAGGACAACCTTATGGCAGTATGTGTAATCCTGATATTATTTAGATCTAATTTAAATAATCTAAAATAGATCTAATATCTATTTAATTTTAAATTTAAATTAAAAAATTAAATTATAATTTTTTTTAGATCTAATCTAAATTATTCATGATTCAGATTCAGATCAGCACATACTAGGACAACCTTTTCATTGTAAGAGATTAACTTTACTACAGGACAACCTTATTGCAGTATGTACAATCTTTAATTAATTTTAATTTTTAAATTTATTCTAAAGCATACATGAACATGTTATAAAAAAAACCTAGATGTTCTGATACCATTTATGGAAAACATGGAGGATTTCATGCATAGATTTTAAAACTTTTTCGAAATTAAAGCAGCAAAAGATATAGATTAAACAGTTTAATCTATAATATGCATGTAATCAGATTATAAAACCCTACATCAAGGATCTATAATATATCATGATGCAACTATAAATCTAAAAATAAATTAATCATAATTAGTTTTGATCAAATCAATACCTAGATCTAGAATAATTCTAGATCTAATCCTAGATCATATCTGGATTATCAAGAGATCAGATCTCTTACCTTTGCATAGGTTTAGAACTCCGTGGTTGATTTTTGTTATTATTTTTAGAGCCGCACATGCATCCAACCTCTAAAGATGATCCACATGAACCTGCAATATAGATTGAAGGTTCGTCGAATGAAGATCCGCTTGAAGTGCTAGCTTCTCGCGGATTCCTTCCGACGGTTATTCAAATACATGTTCTTCGGATCTCTTGGACACTCCAAGAGATGAAAAACATGAGAAGGAATAAGGGAGGAATCTAGTGTATGATCCTTCATGGTTATTTAAATATAGTGTAATCTTTGATTACAGTTCAATTATTTTACTCGGACTCACAATCCAATTTAGTTGATTTTGACCTTGGCTCACCAACCACAACCATACAATGATTATTTTTTCAGGCTAACAATCAATCCTAATTGGTTTTCACTTTGACTCACCAATCAAACCATATAACGTCCAACTCAATGAAGGAACCAGATCTAGGGTTTCATGGATAGATCTTGAAATTTTTTCAAGATCATGCAGCAAAAAACTTAAATAAATCAAATATTTATTTAAATAAATATATAAATACCTAGATCTTAGATCTATTATATGATCAAGGTATGATATTAAATTAGAAATTAAAATCAAAATAAGAAAGAAAAGGTTGATCAAATCAATCTAGATCTACACTATATCAAATGTAGGTACGAAGTTAATAGATCAGATCTATTATCTGAGCAAGTTAGATGTTCTAACTTACTGATCTGAGCTTGAGGATGAAGTCATGAGCCGCACATATGTCCGATCTCTAGGAGTCATCCACACGAGTCCACGAACACGATCAGAAATTCTGATGTAGAAAATCAGCACAGTATGCTAGCATTGTGCTGATCTTTCTTCGATGGTTGATCCGATGCCTCCTTCTTCGAAACTTGGACACTCCAAAATACCAAAAGAAAAGAAGAAGATTTGTGATGCTGAGACACCTCTCAAAATCTCACAAAAAGGGAGGAAGAGAACTAGAACAAAAACCCTAGAAGAAGACCCTCTTCTTCTTCTTTGTTTTTTTTCTAGACACCTTGATTTGTGTTTTCAATATCTCCATGACCTAGACAAATTTTTCTCTGATTTTTCTACACCAAAGAGGCCTCTCAAATTTCTACAATTCACAAAAATTTTAGCTAAAAATTACCTTTAAATAAAGAGATATGCAGAGTTCAATTTAGGTCAAAAACCTAGATTAGGAAGGACCAAATAAGGGAAGTTGTTGGGGCGCCCAACTCTTAGGCGCCCCCACCTCTTTTTTTGCCATAGACTAAAAAGGGGGGTGCATAAAAAAATATCCTCTTTTACCATTAAAATAAAGAAAAATAAGAAAGGATGGGTCGGCACACTTATGGAAAGAGTTTTGGTTGATAAGGATTCTATCTCATATAATCCTTAAGCAAAACTAATTCCCCTTTTGACTTGGTCTTCCAACAAACTTCCATATGAGAAAAAGGAAGAGAGAAGGGAGGTGTGAGAAACCTTGGGTGTGGAGATTATTCATGTAAAAGCACAAAGAGAAAAGGATGGGGCGTGAGGATTAGGTGGCGCAAGGAATAGGGAGTCCTAGTGTGACTAGGACTCTTGTTTTGACTTGGTCAAACAAGATCTTTTAACCAAATAAAAATAGAAGTAAACAACTTAAATAAGGCCCTAATCCATTTAAAAATTTAATTTAATTATATTTAATTTTAATTTAATTTTTTTAATTAAATTAAAAAATTGGGTTGATCCGAGTCCTAGTTAGACTAGGACTAGTTCTTCCTTGCACTTGACTTATCCAATAAGCCAATTGAACTTGATCCAATAAAGTCCAAACTAAATCTAATTAAATCATATTTAATTAGACTTAATCTCAAATTTTTAGGTTAATCAAATTAAGTCAATTAGCAATCAAATTGCTAATCGATCCACCTACAATACTTGCACTAGGTTGAACACCAATCAATTGATTGTTTAATGATTCTAAATTGCTGATCAACCATTCGATTGAAACATGAACTCTAATGTGTATAATCTCATAGGTTTGAACCTAAGCTAGTAGCACAAAAATAAATTTCTATACCAATCAAAATGATCATCTAGCAATTATATCCGATGGCCGGATAGGTCGAAAGGTGTAGAACACCATCCTTAGAACCTATGCGAATATAGTTTTCATATAATTCATCTCCTTGACCATAAGGCTCATAAAATACCTCAAAGTTTAACTGTCAACTCTAATCAGGTTGTCCACATTGTATTTTAAAATATCAAATTCATCTGATGGATTATCCTGACCAAAGTTTTGCTATATTGAAATACAGTGATACATTCTTCTCTAACTCTTGGAGTGGTCAATTCTATCTTGATCACACTCCGACTTTGCAAGTACTTAACTGTGCCTAGAAGCCTTCCATTGTTGAATTAAAAATTTAGTTAGTCCGGTACCAAAGCACAGTGAGTTGCTTGCAAGTCATTGAGGTGATCTCAGGTCTAAGGGATACTTATACCTATATCCCATCAGAGACATTCTCGATAGTAGAATACTCTGGAGTTGGTCATGTTTAATGATGATGTACCTATACATCTCACCTGTAGGCCATACCAGTGTCTCCACACTCCTTGGTTAAGAGGATAACCAATCTATATGGCATATAGCGACCTATGCTCGATAGACACTGTCGTCCTAATTAACAGCTTATCATTTGGTCGTGAACAAATATCATTTGGTCGTGAACAAATTTAAGGACTGATCGATAAATTCTCTCTTTATCGAAACTAAATAGTCCTAAGAACTTCATCACAAGAATGGAGTTCATTAGAAGATGTAAATTTATAATAAAAAAAGATGTCAAAATATTTTTTATTAATTAATAAATCAATTATAATATCTTAATCATCAACAGACTGATGATTGGCTTTGGAACATAATTTTCAACAACTTTCACTTATCTCAAAGCCACTCGACATAGTATCTAATACCCATCTTCGACTTATGGTTGTTGAACTCTTTGATTGCTAGGGCTTTAGTGAAGGGGTCGGCTAGGTTCTTCTTTTTGTCGATCTTCTGAAGGTCGACGTCATTACGATCCATGATCGCATGGATCAAATGGAAATGGCACAGAATGTGCTTTATCTGATGGCGTGCCTTCGATTTCTTTGCTTGAGCTATGGCACCAGTCCTGTCGTAGTAGAGCAGGACTGGACCATCAATAGAGGATGCTACTTCGAGCTTGGTGATGAACTTCCTCAGCCACACAACTTTCTTTACTGCATCTGATGCTGCCATATATTCTTCTTCGCAAATAGAGTCAGCCACTGTATGCTACTTGAAACTTTTCTAGCAGATGGTTCCATCATTTAGAGTAAAGATATACCCCAACACACTTTTACTATCATCATGGTTAGATTGAAAGTCGAAGTCTATAAACCCCACAAGCTTCAGATCTGACTCACCATAAACCAACCATTGATTCTTAGTATTTCTCAAATACTTAAGGATGGTTTTAACCACCTTCCAGTGATTTTCTCCAGGATCAGACTGGTACCTTCTCACTACTCCTAATGAGTATGCCACATCTGATCTCATACATGTCATTGCATACATAATAGATCTCATTACCGAAGCATATGGAATTCTACTTATATGCTCTCTCTCCTCAGGAGTTGTCGGACAATCCTTCTTAGAGAGAGAAATTTCTTGGCGAAAGATAGCCATTTGGAATTCTCCATGTTGAACCTCTTCAGCATAGTTTCTATGTACATGAACTGGGATATACCAAGCATCCTTTTAAATCTATCCCTATAGATCTTCATCTCTAGGATGTAGGATGCTTCACCCAAGTCCTTCATGGAGAACTATGATGACAATCAGACTTTTATTCCTTATAGTACGGAGATGTCATTGTCGATTAAGAGAATGTCATTTACATATCGAGAATGTCATCCACGTACAAAATATGGAATACCACTGCTGGACCATTTGTCCATTTGTAAATGTAGGGTTCTTCTCTGTTCTTAATGAAGCCATACGTTTTGATCACTTTATCAAAATGCATGTTCTAACTCCGAGATGCTTGCTTTAATCCATAAATGGATCTCTGAAGCATGCACACCTTGGACTCATCTATGGATGTGAACCCCTCAGATTGTATCATATACACCTCTTCGGTTAGCTCTCCATTTAGAAAAGCCAACTTTACATCCATCTACCAGATCTTATAGTCCAGGTGGGCAACTATTGCAAGCATTATCCGAATGGATTTAAGCATTGCCATTGGAGAGAATGTCTCGTCATAGTCAATACCATAACGTTGACGATACCCCTTGGCAACCAGATGGGCTTTATAGGTCTCCACCTTTTCATCTGCATCTCTTTTCCTTTTGAATACCCATTTACACCCAATGGGTTTAACCCCTTCAGGTGGGTCAATGAATGTCCATACATCATTGATCTTCATGAAATTCATTTCGGATCTCATGGCTTCTAGCTATTTTTCAGAGTCGGATCTTTGCATCGCATCCATATAAGTGATCGAATCCTCATCGTTCTCATCGAGTTTGATGGAATCACCATCCTAGATCAAGAATCCATAGTATCTATCCAGATGGTATGGTACTCTATCGGATTGTCTTAATGGTGCGGGTTCACTAGGCTTCGGATTTGATTTGATCAAATCCGACTTAGGTTCAACATTCTGTGTCGGACTTTCTATCTATTGAACTTCATCAAGCTCAACCTTAGAGGCAACAGTTCCTTCACTAAGAAACTTTTTTTCCAAAAAGGTTGCCCTAAGGTTGACGAACACCTTTTATTCATCAGCATGGTAGAAATAGTATCCTTTGATTTCTTTTGGGTACCCTATGAATGTACACTTGTCAAACCTAGGTCCAAGTTCATCTGTAATTAATCGTTTGATAAAAATCGGGCACCCGCAAATCCTAAGGTATGAAAGTGCTGGCTTACGCCCTATCCATATCTCACATGGAGTCTTAACTACAGACTTACTTGGAATCCTTTTCAATAGATAACAAGCCGATTCGAGTGCAAATCCCCAGAAGGATATAGGCAAGCTGGCAAATCCCATCATGCATTGGACCATGTCTAATAGAGTCCGATTTTTTCTTTCAGACACACCATTATGTTGTGGTGTTTCAGGAGGAATCCATTGGGAGAGAATCCCATTCTCTCCTAGATATGTGAGAAACTCACCAGAAAGATATTCTCCTCCTCGATCAGATCTAAGAGTTTTAATACTTTTTTTAGTTTATTTTCTACTTTACTTTGGAATCGTTTGAATATTTTAAAAGAATCCAACTTATGTTTCATCATATAGACATATTCATATCTGAATAGATCATCTATGAAAGTGATGAAGTAGACATATCCACCTCTGACACTTATGCTCATGGATCCACATACATCGGTATGTACTAGACTTAAGAGCTCATTGGCTCTCTCGCCTTTTTCAGTAAAAGGTGACTTAGTCATTTTACCAAGAAGATAGGACTCACAGGTTGAAAGTGATTAACAATCACTAACTTCAAGGATTCCCTCTTGAGTCGATCTATTTATCCTATTCTTATTTATATGACCTAGCCTACAGTGCCATAAGTAGATATCTGATACACTATCTAATCTAGGATGCTTGCCAGTAGAATAGACTACATTAACAGGTTGTGATAATATATATACACCATTGTTCAATTGTCCATAGAAAGCAGTAACACCATTCATAATGATATTACAAACTTGTTTCTTTATTGAAATTTCATAATTGTTCATGGCCAAAAGAACTACAAAAATGATATTTAAAAAGAAACTAGGATATATATGATAATTACTAAGAAAAACGGTATGGGATTCAAATACAAATTTTAAAATTCATAAAGCTAGAACTGGAACTGGTCTTCCATCTTCAACGTTCAGGAATCTCTTGTCTTGCTCGAATCATCTACTAACCTGCAACCCCTACAATGAATTCCAAATAAGGTAAGGGCTACTGGTATCCAATATCCAGTCAGTAATATCATAAATAGAGAAATTGCAAGGAGTTATCATATAAATATCTTGCCCAGTAATAGCTTGCTTCTTTCTCTGCCTGTTCGAGTTCAGGGAGGCAATGTACTAAGGACAGTTTCTCATTCAATGCCCCTGCTTCTCGCAAAAGAAGCATTCAGCATGACTCTTATCGGGCTTGATTTTTCTAGTCTGGCCCTGCACTGATGTCCCAGCCTAAACTTGCACCTTCTTTGTTTTCTTCTTCTTATTCTTCTTTCCTTTCCTAAAAGGTCGAGAACCAGAAGAGGAACCTCCCACTAAGTTCATCAACTCTTTATGGAGCTGGTGATTCTTTTTAAAGTTCTGAAGTAACCCTAGTAAGCCATGGTAGTTTACTTCAGGCTTTGTCATTCTATAATGAGTAAGAAAAGGGAGATAAGACTTTGCTAGTGAGTTCAGTATTGCATTTTTTCCAAGTTATTCATGCAAGGAAAAGCCGAGTTTGCTCAAGTGCTCGATCAACTCGATCATGTATAGTACATGATCAGTGAAAGAGGCTCCATCCCACATTCTGGCATTGAAGATGGTGCAACTAGTCTTGTGCCTCTCAACGTCATCGGGTGTGCCAAAAGAATCCTCCAACACTTGGAGCATTTTATTTGGCTGAGCTGTCTCAAACCTACGATTGAACTCATCGCTCATCACAGCCAACATAATGCAACGCACTATGATTTAGTCACTGAGCCACTTTTGATAAATGTCTCTAACTATTTTACGTGCATTGGTAGCTGGCTCCTCAGGTGTAGGATCCGTCAGCACATATAGGATCCGTTCGTGCTTTTGGACAATCTTTAACTTTCGATACCAGCTACCAAAGTTGGATCCCACCAACTTATCATGTCCAATAATGATCGGAGCGATAGGAAAGTGGCCATGTCTGCACAGAGAAAAATCAAAATCTAATTAGTAATTGATTCATTAAACTTAAAGATTTGGACTTTAATCAAAAGATTTCTCTCACTATTTTATTCGAATTGGTAGCCTCTACCTCCAATTCAAAAAATTATCCTAATTCCTTAGTGGGTACTAGAATTCATATAGACTGCACATGAGTCAAACTTTGGTTGGCTAACCGATGTACATCTAAGGATAGGTTCATAACCAATTATTTTTCCAAATAATTTTTAGTAATTAAATTTTGCCCCAGCCCTTGATCAGTTGGCTTTGGCCTTCTCAGAAAAGGGTCCAGTTAGGTCCAACCATTAACATGACCATACTTAGCCCATCTAACCAATAAATAATTAGGCCCAACTTTGGTTGGTCCATCTGACCACCATTTAGAAAGATGTATCAAAGGGATTATATAATGAATGATAATTTCATCAACCGATAAGCATCAGTCCTTTGGGCCTTTAATGATTATCCAACTGATGGATCCATTATCATCTACTTTAATGGGAGGCTATGATCCAACTATCATATAACTATTTCATTTTAGGAACCTAATAATTTTAGAAAATTTATTTATAGAAGTGAGTAGGTCAGATTAACCAGCTTGTCATAATCATCCCACTGGCTTCATCAAGTCAGCTTAAGGAAGACCACTAACAGGTTGGTCTAAGAGCACCTAAATCAGTCACATTGATTTACCTAGTTGACATGGGTCAGCTCGAATAGTCAAGTGATTCAATCAAAACATAATCTCACCAAAAGGCCAGGTAAGTTCGATCGATGAGAGGGTTTGCCAAAGCTTGCCTTAGACACCATCAGAAATGATCAGGTAAGTAGGCTGTCAATTAAAAATCATCGGTCTGATTTACCTTAGATATCAACTGATTTAATTAGTTTCAATTAGATCAACCTAACAGTTCGTGCTAGATCGTGTAGCCAAGAATCAAGTCCATCTTGAGTCTTGTTAAAGACATGGACTTGACTAACTACAACTATTGTAATTGATCTAGAGAATCTTTGACCTAATCTAAGATAATAATTGATTAGATTTAGTCAATTCTTTAATTAAGTTCATTCTTTAATCTAACCCTAAGTCTAACCCAATTAATGGATCTAATCTTCACTAACCCATTTAACCCAATGTGTTATGATTTGTGTCTTAGGATCTTCAATTCATAATCCTAGATTCTAATCAATCAACTTCTTAATTCTCAATTAAGTTTTAGACTGAGGGTTGGGGTTTGGCTTTTTGAAAATAATTTTTATATTTATAAAATATTTTTACAATATAGTTCTATCAACCAAGTTACATGTTTGATTCATAATCAATATGCAAGTAAAATAAATATAAAACTACTTTAGATCTAATCTAAATAGGTTCATGTAATTGAAATAGTTTCAATAATAATCAATCATAAATCTTTCTAGATCAAATCTAACATATTTATGATGATTGAAATTAGATTAAAATATTTTTAATTAGATCATAAAATCTTTTAGATCTAATCTAAAATTTTATAATCAATATTTTAGATCAGCACGTACTAGGACAACCTATTTACTGTAAGGAATAAACCTTACAGCATGACAACCTTATGGTAGTTCGTATAATCTAAAATATTTTATTTTTAGATGTAAAATTATTTTAAATCTATTAAATTAAAAATAAAATTATATCAAATCTAATAAATTTATGATTAGAGTCAGATCATCGTGAACTAGAATAATCTTTTCACTATAAGGGGTAAACCTTATAGCAGGACAATCTTATGGTAGTTCGTGAGATCTAATTTTTTTATTTTTTATTTTTTAATTTTAAATTTAATAATTAAATTATAAATTATATCTAATCTAAGAAATAATATAAACATACAAAAAAAATCATATAACAAGAACCTAGGCTCTGATATAAATTGAAGGAACCAGATCTAGGGTTTCATGAGTAGATCTTAAAACTTTTTCAAGATCATGCAGTGAAAGACTTAAATAAATTAAATATTTATTTAAATAAATATATAAATATCTAAATCTCAGATTTATTATATGATCAAGATATAATATTAAATTAAAAATTAAAATTAAAATAAGAAAGAAAAGATTGATCAAATCAACCTAGATCTACACTACATCAAATGAAGGTATGAAGTTAATAGATTAGATCTATTATCTGAGCAAGTTAGGCATTCTAGCTTACTGATCTAAGCTTGAGAATGAAGTCATGAGCTGCACACACATCCGACCTCTAGAAGTCATCCACACAAGTCCACAAACACGATCAGAGATCCTGATGCAGGAAATCAGCACAGTATACTAGCACTGTGCTGATCTCTCTTCGATGGTTAATTCGATGCTTCCTTCTTTAAAACTTAGAACTCTAAAATACTAGAAGAAAAGAAAAAGATTTGTGATGCTGAGACACCTCTCAAAAGCTCACAAAAAGAGAGGAAGAGATCTGGAACAAAAACCCTAGAAGAAGACTCTCTTCTTCTTCTTTGTTCTTTTTCTAGACATCTTGATTTGTATTTTCAATATCTCCATGACCTAAAATTTTTTTTTATGATTTCTCTACACCAAAGAGGCCTCTCAAATTTTTATAATCTATAAAAATTTTAGCTAAAATTCTCTTTAAATAAAGAGATATGCAGAGTCCAAGTTAGGTCAAAAACTTAGACTAGGAAGGACCAAATAAGGAAAGTTGTTGGGGCGCCCAACTCTTGGGCACCCCCACCTCTTTTTCTACCATGGACCAGAAAGGGGGGTGCACAAAAAAATATCCTCTTTTACCATAAAAATCAAAGAAAATAAGAAAGGATGGGTCGGCACACTTATGGGAAGAGTTTTGGTTGACGAGGATTCTATCTCATAGAATCCTTAAGCAAAACTAATTCCCCTTTCGACTTGGTCTTCCAACAAACTTTCATATGAGAAAAAGGAAGAGAGAAGGGAGGCATGAGAAACCTTGGGCATGGAGATTATTCACATAAAAACATAAAGATAAAAGGGTGGGGCATGAGGATTAGGTGGCACAAGGAATAGGGAGTCCTAGTCACACTAGGACTCCTATTTTGACTTGGTCAAACAAGGTCTTTTAATCAAATAAAAATAAGAGTAAACCAATCCAATTAAATAAGACCCTAACTCATTTAAATACTTAATTAAATTATATTTAATTTTAATTTAATTTTTTAATCAAATTAGAAAATTGGGTTGATCCGAGTCCTAGTTAGATTAGGACTAGTTCTTTCTTGCACTTGACTTATCCAATAAGTCAATTGGACTTGATCCAATCAAGTCCAAACTAAATCTAATTAAGTTATATTTAATTAGACTTAATCTTAGCCTTCTAGCTTAATCAAATTAAGCTAATTAGCAATCAAATTGTTAATCGATCCTCCTACAATACTTGCACTAGCTTAAACATCAATCGTATTGATTGTTTAACCCTAAAACGATTCTAAATCACTGATCAACCATCCGATCGAAATGTGAACTCTAATGTGTGTGATCTCATAGGTCTAAACCTAAGTTGGTAGCATAGGAATAAATTTCTATACCAATCGAAGTGACCATCTAGCAATGATATTCAACGGTCGGATAGGTCAAAAGGTGTAGAACACCATCCTTAAAACCCATGCGATATAGTTTCCATATAATTCATCCCTTTGACTATAATGCTTGTAGAACACCTCAGAGTTCAACTATCAACTCTGATCAGATTGTCCACATTGTATTTTAAAATGTCAAATCAATCTGATGAATTACTCTGGCCAAGGTTTTGCTATATTGAAATACAGTGATACATTCTTCTCCAACTCTTGGAGTGGTCAATTCTAACTTGATCACACTCCGACTTTGCAAGTACTTGACTGTGCCCAGAAGCCTTCTATTGTTGAATTAAAAATTCAGTTAGTCCGATACCAAAGTATAGTGAGTTGCTTGCAAGTCACTGAGGTGATCTCAGGTCTAAGGGATATATCTATATCCCATCAGAGACATTCTCGATAGCAGAATGCTCTAGAGTTGGTCACGTTCAATGATGATGTACCTATATATCTCATCTGTATGCCATACCTGTGTCTTCATACTACTTGGTTAAGAGGACAATCAACCTATATGGCATATAGCAACCTATGCTCGACAGACGCTGTCATCTTAATTAATAGCCTATCATTTGGTCATGAAAAATTTAAGGACTAATTGATAAATCCTCTCTTTATCAAAACTAAATAGTTTTAAGAACTTCATCACAATAATAGAATTCATTAGAAGATGTAAATTTATGATGAAAAAAGATGCCAAAATGTTTTTTATTAATTAATAAATCAATTATAATATCTTAATCGTCAACAAACTGATGATTGGCTTTGGAACATAATTCTCAACACTCAAGGCTTGGACCAATCTAAGTTTCTCACCCTAAGAAACTTAAAACAAAGATGAAAAAATATAATAAACAAAATAAAAGCAAACTCTTTAAAGCTTGAGAGAAAAAAATCTGGGAGCTTGGCTTGTTGGCTTGATTTTTTTTCTTTGAGTGCTTGAAAGAAGTGAGAATTGATCTTTAATATGATGGCCTAACTTCTCTTTGATTGAGAATGTTGGAAAACATAGAAAACTCTAAGAAGCACTCCTTTCTTTTTATTATTTGGCTCACACACTAGAAAAACTGAAAATCTACTTGGAAGCTCTCTTTTTTAGGTTCAAAAGTTACTTCTCTTGTCCCAAATGTTCCCTTAAGTATCTTTAAGGTTTTCTACCATTAAAAGTAAGCTAGGAGGGCTTTTGGAAGTGATCTAGCCATTGGAAGACTGAAAATAGCCATTAGAAGGCATGTGGAGTGAAAAAGCTATGAAACTAAAAACTAGTCATTATAGGCACTGGACTGACTTAGTTTTTAACTAGATCGGCTCAATTTAGATAGGGTTGGCTTAGTTTTTAGTTGGGTTGGCTCAGTTTTAGAGATTCTGAAACACCAGCTTCTATTTTCTGAGAATGGGATGACTATTTTTCTGACTGGATCGGCCTGGTTGTCACTAGATCAGCTCAGTTGTAAACTGGGTCAGCTCAGTCTCCTGGGTCATGAAAAATTTTGCTTTCTGCCTTTTCTATCTTTTGCTTTCATTGAGACTAGGTCGGTCTAGTCTGAGACTAGGTTGGCCTAGTTTGCATGCCATGAGTGCCAAAGATCGTTTGTGATCCTTTTTTCTCTAATTTTTTTTATAGACTAGATTTGCCATTTTTGTCTTGATTTAACCTTCATTAAAACCTCTTGAGAGATGTATCCAATCTGAAATATCTTCTCTAAAATCTTGAATAATGAATCTTCATTTAGATGAATGGGAACACTTGGAGTTTGTGAGCTCTTAAAATTTACAACTATACATCCTCACAAATAACATTAGAAATTTAATAATATATACTCAGATGCTTTTATTATCATTAAAATCAATCTAGGATCAATATAATCCATAAGAGAAAAAAACATCCAAGAACTATTAGTTAGTATTTTATAAGGTATCCAAAAAGATCAAAAGATTTTAGATTTTATTATCTATCATACACCACTAGAATTGTTGAAACTAGAATTGCTAGGTTAATTGACGATGGTAAAAATAGTGTTGGGTGTAGACCCTCTCCTGCCGAAGTTCAGAAAGATATCGAATCTTGGGACAACCTCATCCGGTGATGGCTACTATGGCCAACTTCACTCAATGACTCCAGAACTGGCAAGGACCTCATTGTCTACGCGGACTCCATCAATTGTATACCTTTTGAACTCCTATCGGTCGGACTCCTTCCAAACTCTTTCAGTGGATCTTCTCCTGGATCTCTTCAGTAGATCTTCCTCTGGATGACCCTCTCAGTTGCACTCCCACTCGATGAACTTCTCCAAGCTGCCCTCTTTTTGGATGATTTTTTCAGTCAGGTTCCTCCATTAGAACTCTTTCCAGTCTCTAGCCTTTCGGACTCCTTCAGTAATGTGCCTTTCAGACTCCTCCGATCGGACTCCTGTCAAACTCCATCTAGTGGCCCAAAGGGCTTGTCAGGGGCAAGATACCCCTTGTCGAAGTCCTGAACTATCGACATCATTTCTGTTAGGATTTGCCAATCTTCTCAGAGATGAGTTCATGCTATAGAGCCTCCCGAATGCACACCGAAGTTTGGTGGCATGATGTTGAATGATGAAGGAGAATTACTGCTATACTAACCCTATCCTTTAACTGAAGGCAAGTAACGGGACCTTAGCCATTCTCCTTCTAGATAAACTCCTCCTGTTGAACACCTTCTGGATGATCTCCCTCCAGTCGCTAGGCAAGCTTTCTTCAGTCGACCTCCTTTCAGCTGTCTAGGAGGACCTCATCGCTCATGTAAATTTAACCTACTAATTCAATGCGAATCAACTTATATGTGGACAACCTCAAAGGACCCTAAACCTCTCTAAAATTATTGAGATCTAAAAGCTCCTCACTGTCGACATCTACCTCATCCGAACTTCAACTATTAAATCCTAGTAGACCGATGCGTCGCAACAATGGACACTACTCTCCGTAATAAACTCCATGTGACCTAAGCGGCCCACTATTAGACGGTTATGGCTGTCACTATCAGTTTGTTACATACTTCATCTATAAAAAGGACCTTCCAGATATGTTTTCTCTAAGCTCTCATTCCCTTTCTAATACTCTGCCTCTTTGTTTCCTGAGCACTCCATTCTAGTTAGTCAAAAATTGACTTGAGTGTTGGAGGATCCCGCCGGAGCCATCCGCCTCTGGTTTGGATTTTATTTTGCAGGTCCTCTTGACGGCCGCATCTTCCCAGCTTTGGTTACCTCCTGTGTCCTTGCAGATTTTTGTACCAATAGGATTGGCGCTGGAGGAAGGGCTCCTTGAGCTCTTGTTCTAAAAGAAATGCTCAGTCGAATCTATCTACTCTCTTCTCTCAATCTTTAAAAATCCATCTCTATTTGATTTTTTCTAGTCATAGGGATGCCTCCAAGGAAGACAACCACCCAAAGATGGTCCACCACCTCCGCGCCAGATCCAAACCAGATCTGCTCGCTCCAGCACCATCATCGGCACCGCAACCTTCCCCACTGATGGTCATGATGGATCCAGAGTAATTCAACCTACTAGTGCAGCAGGTCTTGGATCTCACCGAAATAATGCAGACCATGCGGTAGCAGCCGAAAAACCCTCCACCAAAATTCTAGGAAGCTATCTTGAGATGGCATACCTGGGTTAGCAAGCCCATCGCTCCCCGAAAGGAGAAGAGGAAAGTGGAAGACCTCGATTCTGGCCATGACTCCTCTCTTGGGGAGACCTTCCCCATCTACAGTCGAAAGTCCTACGAAACTCACGATTGAGATGATGTCCTTGATCGAAAGCTTTAGAAAATGGACCAATGGATTGAGAAATTTTGCCATGCTGCCCCAACTCACCATGACAACATCTACACCGACCCTTCTTTCTTTCAGAGAATTATGCAGGAATCGATCTCACCGAACTTCAAGCTCTCCTAATTTGATAGCTACAATGGGACCACTGATCCGATTGATCATCTCGAGGCCTTTCGGACTATGATGCTACTCGACGGCATGCTGGACACTATCTTATGCTGAGCTTTTCCATCCATCCTGAAGGAAGTAGCAAGAAACTGGTGCTCGATGCTGAAGTCAGATATGATTTTCTCCTTCGATCAGATGAGCCATCAATTTATGACTCATTTTGTTAGCAACCACCATCCTAAGCGAGGTTCAGACTCCCTTATCAACATCAAGCAGTAGGAAGGGGAGTCCATCTGAGCTTATGTCAACCGTTTCAATGTCGCTGCTCGAGAGGTCCAGAACTTGGACCAATTTGTTACCATGGCCGCACTAAAGGATAGCCTTCAGAAGAATGACCTGCTATTTTTTCTAAAGAAGAAGTATCCCAAAAATTTTACTGATCTGCTGGCTCAAGCTGAAGGTTATGCCCGAGCTAAAGAGGCCTTCAAACTGAAGGACGAGGAAGCCATAATAGAGCGGCAGGCAAGCGAGTCAAGCAGACCCATGGTTGAAGAGAAGTCGAATGAAGTTCGACCGTGCTCTCGGACTCCCCCTGAGCACGAGCGAGCCCAAACCCCTCCTTAAGCTCGTCGTCAAAGGAGCTCTGATAGAAGGGCATGAAGGAGCTCTCCTCCTAGAAGGTTCCATAACTATGCTTCCTTCAATGTTCCAAAAACTCAGATGCTGATAGAAATTAAGGAGCAACTGTCGAGGCCAGAGAGGATGTGCACTCATCCTGAAAAATACAATCCTAACAAGTACTATCTCTATCATCGTGACCCTGGTCATGATATAGAGGAATGCATTCAGCTCCAAGATGAGATTGAGGAGCTCATCAAGCGAGGCCAGCTCGATCAATTTCTATGATGTCGATCTGAGACAAGAGAAGAATGGCCGAGAGCACTGCTGCAACTGAAACCAACAAGGAGGGAGGAGCAATAAGGAGATCGGCCACCTCTCCACATCATCAACATCATCTCTTGGGGACTTCAGCGAGAGGAGGCTAGCGGATCTGGGGGATCGACCAAAAGGTGGAGAATTGAGTAATCCATCACTTTCATTGAAGAAGATGCTCAAGAGATTCAATTTTCCATAACAACATGGTTGTAGTTTCTTTAAACATTGCAGACTATGATGTACGCCATATTCTTATTAATAATGAAAGCTCTATCAATTTCTTATTTTATGATGCTTTCTCTAAAATGTCTATACCTAATAACCATCTTGGACCAATGAATTTTTCATTGGTGGGCTTCACTGGTGATGTTGTACGAGTCGAAGGAATAATAACATTAACTATGGCTGTAAGACGACACCCGAGGCAGTTTAGGATATAAGTGGATTTCTTGGTAGTGAGAGCTCCATCTGCTGACAATGCAATTCTCGACCGACTTGATCTTAATGCCCTTCAGGCGGTAGTGTCCACTTATTACTTGAAAATGAAGTTTCCAATAAACTACGGGATCAGAAAGATCAGAGGAGATTGTCTGGCCATTGATCCAAAATATCGATCGATAAAAAAAAAGATACGCAGCCATGCCCCAGAGAGATAGAAGGCAATTATGGAAGAGGTGGATAAGCTTCTCAAGGCCAGATTCATCTGAGAGGTCTCCTACTTGAATTGGATCTCTAATATCATCCTTATCAAGAAGACGAATGGTAAGTAGAGAATGTGTATAGACTTCAAAAAGCTGAACAAGATTTGCCCAAAGAATAGCTATCCTCTATCCAAGATTGATCAACTGATGGATGCAACTTCGAGCCATGAGCTCCTCACCTTCATAGATGCCTTCTTCAGCTACAACTAAATCCGGATGGCATCAGAGGATGAGGAGAAACTCGCTTTTATTACTGACCATGGTCTTTATTATTATAGGATTATGCCCTTTGGGCTAAAAAATGCAGGAGCAATATACCAGTGCCTTGTCAATAAGATCTTCAAGGAGCAGATCGATCATAACATGGAGATTTATGTAGATGATATGCTTGTCAAGAGCTGCACTTCAACAAATCACATAGCTGACCTCGAGGAGACCTTCGGTGCCTTTTGAAAGTATAAGATGAAGCTGAACCCAATCAAGTATGCTTTCAGCATGACCTCAAGAAAGTTCTTGGGGTTTATGGTGTCAAGAAGTAGAATAGAGATAAATCCAAAGAAGATTCGGGCTATCCAAGAGATGATTACTCCAAAATCAATAAAAATAGTTCAATGCTTAATGGAAAAGGTAGCAGCTCTAAATCGCTATGTCTAAAAGTCGGCTGAGCGGTGTATGCCCTTCTTTCGAGTTCTCAAGTAACCAAAGAACTTCTGCTGGACCATAGAGTGTCAGTGAGCAGTTGAAGAGCTCAAAAACTACCTCGACTCGCCTCTCCTGCTAGCTAAGCCTGAACTTGGAGAAGAATTATTCTTATACTTGACGGTCTCTCCAACGACCCTTGCAGCAGTCTTAGTTAAGGAAGAGGCGAAAGTGCAATGGTCGATCTACTACATAAGTCGAGCCTTGAGGGATGTTGAGATCAGGTATACTAAGTTAGAAAAACTAACTTATGCTCTACTGGTTATAGTCTGGAGACTCCGACCTTATTTTCAGGGGCACATTATAACTCTCCTCACCGATCAACCAATCAAGATAGTCCTTCATCAAGCAGATGCCTCTGGGAGAATGGCAAAATGGCAATTGAGCTTGCAGAGGTTGACATCAACTATCAACCTTGATCATCAATCAAGGCTCAAGTATTGGTGGACTTTTTAGTGGAATGCACCATTCTAGATGAAGCTGAACTTGAACAAAGTGAAACCAGTATTCCATGGTTGCAGTCAAATACCCTCGAAGAAAGGGCTGACCTCCCTGAAGATTTCTGGGCCTTGTACATGGATGGCTCGTCCAATGCTTCTAGTGCAGGTGCAGGTTTGATCTTGGTCAACCTAAAGGAATTATTGCAGAGTACGCTCTACATTTTGAATTCCCTATGATCAATAATGGGATCGAGTATGAGGCATTGATCGTAGGGTTGAAGATAGATAAAGAACTAGAAGTAGATCGGCTCTAAGTTTATAGTGACTCCTAGTTAGTAGTAGAACAAGTCAATGGTAATTATGAAGCTCGGAAGGATAGAATGGTCAAGTATCTAGAAAAAGTGAAGAGTATGACCTTAGCTATTAGCAGCTTTGGTATTAAACAAATTTCGAGGATAGAGAATAATAGGACCGACCTCCTCTTTAAGCTAGCTACACTTGCACCGAGTGAATTACCAAAAGAAGTCTTTTTGAGGATGTGAAGTGCCCAAGTTTGGAGGAGTCATAGTCTATTATGCAAATCAACCATGAACCTTGCTGGATCAATCTGCTGGTTGCTTATCTTAGGGATGAGACTTTCCCTTATGATCCGAAAGAAGCTTGGAAGCTAAGAAATCAGGCCTCCCAGTATGTTATATATGAAAATAAGTTGTATAAAAGATCGTATTCTTTATCATTGTTGAGATGTCTCCGACCCATTAGGCCGATTTTGCATTGTGGGAGATGCATGAAGGAATCTATGAAAGTCATGTGGGTGCCAGATCTTTATCTCATAGACTACTGTGGTAGGGCTACTATTGGCCGATGATGTATCATGATTCAATAGAGTATGTCAAAAAATGTGACTGATGTCAAAGGAATGCTAATATTCAGAGATAGCCAACTTCTAAGCTTACCTTCCTGAGAGCTCCATGGCCATTCGCACAATGGAGGATGGATATACTGGGATCCTTTCCAATGGCGTCTGGATAATGAAAGTTTCTCTTGCTCGCAATTGATTACTTCACCAAATGGGTCGTGACCGAATTTCTAGCAAAAATTACTAAAGCTAAAGTACAAGACTTCATCTGGAAGTCAATTATTTATAGATTTGGCCTGTCTCGAACCCTTATCATAGATAATGGGTGGTGATTTGTTGGAGCAAAATTCATCGAATTCTATGAAGACTTGAACATATCTCATAACTTTACATTGGTAGCCCATCCACAGGCAAACGATGAGGCTGAGGTAACTAATAGAATCCTACTATAAGATATCAAAGCAAGGCTTGAGAGAGCAAAAAGGACTTGGATAGATGAACTCTATCATATACTCTGGGTATACCAAACTATCCAAAGGCTGCCAACTAGGGAGACTCCATTTGTCCTGGCCTTCGAAATAGAAGCGGTCATTCCTATAGAGCTTAAACTCCCATCGGCATGGGTTGTGGCATTCGACGAGCAGCAGAACTCACAGAATCTCAGGGCTAACCTCGACTTGTTGGAAGAAAAAAGAAAAGAAGCTCAAGTTTGGATGATGGCCTATAAGCAGAAAGTAGCTCGCTACTACAACTCCAGGGTTAAAGACAAAGTATTCGAAGTAGGGGACTTGGTATTTCGGCGGGCAGCTATTTCATAATTCTAGAATTAAGAAAAGCTCACCCCAAATTGGGAAGGCCCGTATGAAATTAAGGAGGTCATTGGCCCAAAAATTATTACTTAAAGGAGCTCGGAGGTGCAACACTTCCATGGCCCTAGAATTCGGAGAACTTGCGAATGTATTACCAATAGTTTGACCTTAATAAAATTCCTTCTTTTCAATATCTTTGTCTTTTGGTAGGAAATGACTTGACCGAACTTCACTATTAAACAAAGGTGAAGACCTCCCATTATCTAAAGATGGGAGGAGGGGAGAGGCCCTTTCAACGGCCCTTCTATGCCCTTATTGTCCTGTTAGAAATAGGAGGAGAATCTCGTCCTAACATGAGCAAGACGAAGATCCCATTATTTAAGATGGGATGAGGAGAGAGGCCCTTCCAATGGCCCTTCTGTGCCCCTACTGTCCTATTAGGAACAGGAGGAGAATCTCATCCTGACATGAGCAAGACAAAAACCTCCCATTATCTAAAGACTGAAGGAGGGGAGAGATCCTTCTAATGGTCCTTCTGTGCTCCTACTATCTTGTTAGGAACAGAAGGAGAATCTCATCCTAACATGAGCCAGACGAAGATTCCTTTATCTAAGATGGGATGAGGGAAAAGTTCCTTCCAGCAGCCCTTCTGTGCTCCTTCTGTCCTGTTAGGAACAGAAGGAGAACCTCATCCTAACATGAGCCAGACAAAGATCCCGTTATCTAAGATGGAATGAGAGAAGAGGCCCTTCCTATGGCCCTTCTGTGCCCCTACTGTCTTGTAAGGAATAGGAAGAGAATCTCATCCTAACATGAGCCAGATGAAGATCCCATTATCTAAGATGGGATGAGGGGAGAGGCCCTTTCAATAGCCCTCTTATGCCCCATTGTCCTATTAGGAATAGGAGGAGGACCTCATTCTAACATGAGCGAATACTAACCATATCGGGAACAAGATGAAAATCTCATCCCGACACCCAAGGCGGAAGAAAGATCTCATCCCGACATGGAGGAAAACCTCCAGTTGCCTAAAATAGGAGGAAGGCATTTTTCGACAATCATTCCAATGAAAGATAAAGTGAAGAAAATAAAGAAGTCAATAAGCATCAAATCCACACCAAGTGAAAAAGGTGATCAAAGAAAACATTGCTTCATTGAAGTAGAGGTTCGTTACAAGGCAAAGGTCCACGAGGCCATTTACAAAAAGAAAAGAAAGAAAAAAAAGAAAAGAAAGGAAAGTAGAGCTATTGACAGACATTCAACCCACATAGAGTGAAAGTGAGAAAAGATGTCATTTCATTAAAATCAAAGATAGGTACAAAGTAAAGGTCTGCGAGTTCGGTTATAAAGGTAAGAAAGGAAAAGCCAAAATTCTAAGAAGGACCTAATCCCTCGACCTTCGGACTG
The DNA here is from genome assembly GCA_006176705.1 of Cocos nucifera. Classification (NCBI taxonomy): domain Eukaryota; kingdom Viridiplantae; phylum Streptophyta; class Magnoliopsida; order Arecales; family Arecaceae; genus Cocos; species Cocos nucifera. The sequence goes on along the minus strand of QRFJ01000058.1, from coordinate 552,869 downwards.
CTAGCCATTATCAGGGATTCTTTCAGGATGACAATCTCTTTCTTGAGCTCCTTTCTTCTTATCTAGTTATCATGGAACATCCTGTCAGCCCTTTGATAGTTTTCTTTTGATGCTCATAGTCTTTTCCTCAGAACTTTCAATTTAGCTTCAGCATCCTTGATAGCCTACTGTTCGCAAATCAACTAAAGCTTCAATCGCTAAACTTTGGCTTTCTCAATCCCAATCGACTCTGAGAGTTTGCCTATGATCCTTTTCAGAGAGGCAATCTTCTTTGACTCTCTACTTGTATTGGATCGATAACCATCGGCAAGCTGCTATTAAAGCCGAGCCACCTCACTGATAGCAGTTCGGAGCTGTTGCTCAAGCTTGGATATCCTCTTATACTAGCCCAAGCGGTAGGTCTCATAGGCAGACTCAGCATCATACAACTGCTTCTGGAGTGTAGAAAATCTCTAAGACCAATCCCATTCATACTGGGCTTTGTCAGAAGACCATGGCAAACTTTCCTCCAACAACTGAATTTTCTCTATCGCCACCTTGAGCCGAGGGAGCTGACCTTCACTGTCAATGCCCAAGACTTATCATTGGCATTTTTCCTAAATTCGGCCAACTCTCCCTCGAAGTTATCTTTCTTAATGTTGAAGCTCACGTAATCTTTCATGTATAATTTGTGAAGGCGAGTGACCTCAGTCGTTGCCTCCGAGGTATTTTTTCTAGATCTCTGAAGCTCATCTTCTGCCTTCCTCAACTTCTTCTTTAGGTGATAAATTTTTCTCTTTAAATTTTTGATTATGGGTCTTAGAGGGACGCCTTAAGGTAGTAGCTTGGTATCAGCTGGAGACGATTGGCCTTGACTGCGATCACTAGAAGGATTCTGAACAACATCCACCACGATACAAGTGTAAAGAAAAGAAAGTTTATTTTTATTTCTCAAAGTATTTGGCATATAGAAATAAAAAAGAAAAAAATACAGGTTGATAAAATTTTTTAGACCTCGATCGGTATAGAAGCGGGTGAGGTCGGTGTATTCCCTACAGCTTCAGGCTTCAGGATGGGCTCAGAAGCTCTAGCTGTAGGTTCGGGAGCACCCAAGGCATGTTCGGCAGTAGGAGAGGTAGCACCAGTGTTGGAGGGACTAGCTTCTTCGGTGGGTTTGTTTGTCAGAAGGTCAAGGTCCACCTCTAGTATGTTCTTCGCAATCCTCCTCATGCAGATCTCGAACCCCTCCAAGAAAGCTTCTTGAGTGAATGTGATCTTGATGTCCCCCATAGCTTTGGAAGACTTGAAGGCTTCGATAGCCCGCTCCTGTTCAACGTCGATCTCCTCTTCCAACTACTTCTTCTTCTGTTCTATGAGAATCAAAGCAGCCTTCAGTCTCGTAGAAGCCTCTTCTTCTCTCCATAACACCTTCCTCAGGCACTCAACCTCAGTAGTCTAGATCTCGGAGGCCACCTTTAGATAATCGACCTCAGTCTGAACTTTCTTAACCTCCGCCTGAGCCTCCTGAAGGGCTCAGAAAGCCTCGGCCTGATGAAGATCAGCCACCTTTGAATGGGCAAACAAGAAATACCCCAGCTGCAGGATGGAAAAATAAAAGTTGAGTAAGAACTTCGAAAGCACATCCTCCATTTGAACAAGTTCGGGTGAGATGGTTATCTTAAGATAGGCAGCGAAGGATTCATCAAACCTCTCTGCATCCTCCTTTCGAATCATCTTGTCAACAATATGCGGGAGAATGCTGCCCTACATCAGAGATTGGACAACCTTCCGATCATCCAAAGAACCCTGCTCTTGATTAGAGCCCTTGCCGCCAGAATGCCCAGCCTTTCTTCTGACCTTTTTGGCAACGACATTCTTCTCTTTCTTGTTCTTCCTCTTGATGACTTTCCCCCATTCAGTAGAGGTGGGGAGGGTGGATTCGTCGGGTAGGGCCGGACTTGACGCCGCTGCATCGAATTCTGGGGTGGGCGGTGCCTGGATTGGCATAGCCGGGACTGGTTCTTCGACGTGGGCCTTCTTTGATGTCTCCCCAACAGAGCTGCCTTTCTTTTTGAGGGATCTGATTTTCTTCGATAAGCAATTTTGCTCCTTGGGAGTCATTTGTACGATAGAAAAGTTAATGTCAGAGGAAAGAATGTTACATAATCGACTAGCTAAAGGGGACTACCTGCTGGATCAAGGAGACTAAGATCGAGGTTAAATAAAATCTATTCGTCTAGAAGTTTGGATATTGGGAGAGCTCGATAGTTCTTCAATTTATTGATCGAGTCTCCATCTTCCTCAAGCCCGGGGGCTCGACGGACCGAATCCCTCATGTCTCTTCAGGAAGGAAGTCCTAACTCTAAAGAAAGATATAAAATGAAGAAGAACTTCTTCTTCCAATTGTGAATGGAAGAAGGGGCACCCTTAAGCAACCCCTTCTTACTGAATTGAGGAGACACGTACCATCAATCTTTGGCAGTAGGGTGATGTTTAAAGATGAAGAAATTATGAAACAAGAAAATGGTAGGTCAGACTTCGGCCAAGATGCACAAGAAGAGAAACCCTATGATGAACCTAAATGAATTTGGGATCATAGAAGTGAGAAAGATATTCAGGAACCTAAACAAGTCTGCTACGAAAGGGGGTAGTGGCAGCCAAAGTTCTGCTTGGAGGGTTTCAACATATAAGCAAGTTCGGCCTATAGGAGGTGAGCAAGCTCGGTCATTGGGACCAAGAAGTTCGAGTTCATATTCAGAAGAAGTTCTAAACTAGATTTTGATCAGGGAAAGGTCGCATGGTGAAGTTTACAAGGAATGGTGCTGGGGATGAAGGAAGGTCGAGGTACTTCTATAGGTTCAAAATTTATATGGGAGGGATCCATCAATGCTAGATGAGCCAAACTCTCCGAACAAGTTGACCAGGAACCTTCAATGAACATTCGGATCGAACTAAATTGAAAAATCCCCCAAAAAATCAAAGAAAATCGGATTCAAATTTTTCTTGAAGAAATCAAATGAACAGAGATGCAAAAGTACCAAGAAGGATTTCGAAACCAACCTAAATCGATTAAGAAGAGTGGGGAGACGGTGAACTCACCTGGATTCAAGTGAAAGAACTCTCGGGATCGGAGAAAATGGTGATGGAAGCCGGAGCTCTCGAGCAAGAGGAGAAGGAAAGCCAGAGGAAGAAGGAGATATCAATTGAAATAAAACCCCAAAGAAAGAAGACAAGATTAAATACTCTTAGAAGGCTGAGATGGTTATAATTGCAGGCCCTCTTTGATCGATCCTGGGTCGACGCGTGTCTCGCTCATCATGACAGAAAGCTGATGACGGGCAGAGCCTTAATTATGCCGCATCTTGGGCAGCGCTTCGATGGAAGCTTTAAAAATTATCTTTTCAGGTCACCTCACATTCGAAAAAGTTTCAGCACCCAGACAAATGATGTTGAAATTCTCTTCCTGGCGGGCATGAAAAGTTCGAAAGGACTTTGGCACTCGTACTTTCTTACTTCCTTCTTTTGAACCTCGAACTTAGGAGTAGAGGGGCTTGTGTTGGGAGTAGACCCTCTCCTACCGAAGTTCAGAAAGATGTCAGATCTTGGGACAATCTCGTTCGATGATAGTGGCTGTGGCCAACTTCACTCAATGACTCCAGAACCGATAAGGATCTCATTATCTACGTAGATTCCGTCAACCGTATACACTTCGAACTCTCATCGGTCGGATTCCTTCCAAACTCTTTCAGTGGGTCTCCTCCTGGATCTCTCCAGCAGATCTTCCTCTGGATGACCTTCTCCAGTTGCACTCCTGCTGGATGAACTTCTCCAAGCTACCCTCTTTTCGGATGATTTTCTTTAGTCAGGTTCCTCCATTAGAACTCCTTCCAGCCTCCAGCCTTCTGGACTCCTTCAGCAATGTGCCTTTTGGACTCCTCTAGTTGAACTCCTGTCAAACTCCATCTAGTGACCCAAAGGGCTTGTCTGGGGTAAGATACCCCTCGTCGAAGTCCTTGACTGCCGATCTCATTTCTGCTAGGATTTGCTAATTTTCTCAAAGATGAGTTTATGCTACAGAGCCTCCCGAATGCATACCAAAGTTTGGCGACATGATCTTGAATGATGAAGAAGAATTATTGCTATACTAATCCTATCCTTTGACTAAAGGTGAGTAGCGGGGCCTAAGCCGTTCTCCTTCTAGATGAACCCCTCCTGTTGAACACCTTTCGGATGATCTCCCTCCAATCGCTAGGCAAGCTTTCTTCAACTAACCTTCTTTCAGACGATCTTCTTTCAGCCGCTAGACAAGCTTTCTTCAGTTGATCTCCTTCTAGCCATCTTGGAGGACCTCGTCGCTCGCATAAATTTAACCTACCAACTCAATGCGAATCAACTTATATGCGAACAAGCTCAAAGGAGTCCGAATCTCTCTAGAACTGTTGAGATCTAAAAGCTTCTCACTATCAACATCTACCTCACCCGAACTTCAACTATTAAATCCCAGCAGACTGGCGTGTCGCAACAACGGACACTACTCTCCATAATAAACTCCACGTGGCCTGAGCGGCCCACTACCAGGCGGTTATGGCTGTCACTATCAGTTTGTTACACACTCTATCTATAAAAAAGACCCTCCAGATATATTTTCTCTAAGCTCTCATTTTCTTCCTAATACTTTGCCTCTCTATTTCTTAAGCACTCCATTTCAGTTGGCTGAAAATTGATTTGAGTGTTGGAGGATCCCGCCAGAGCCATTCATTTTCAATTTGGACTTCATTTTGCAGGTCCTCTCGATGGCCACATCTTTCCAGCTCTGGTTACCTCCAGTGTCCTTGCAAATTTTCGCACCAACAAATAGTAAGAGTGATGAACCACATAATGTAGTATTACAGAAAATAAGAGAATCTCTTTCTATTACATTAACACTTAGAGATGTTCCATATGAACTTGCTCAACCTAAAATTATGAAAAATCAATAGATGATTAATGCACCACTTTTTGAATAGACTGTCAATGAACTTGACTCAATTGAAAATAATCATAATAATGATACTGAATTTAAAATATTATGAAGATTTACTAGAATTAGAAGATCGGCTATTTCAAATGATTATATCATTTACTTATAAGAATGTGATTATGATGTTGGAATGAAAGATGTTCTAGTTTTATTTAAGAATGCTATGAATAGCCATGATTTTGAACTTTGGTTAGATGCCATAAAAGATGAGATGGAATCTATAAATAAAATTAAGTTTGAAAACTTGTTGAATTACCTGAAGTATTTAAGCCCGTTTACTATAAGTGAAATTTTAAAACTAAACAAGATTCTAAAGACAATATCGAAAGATATAAGGCTAGACTTGTAGTAAAAAAATTCATTCAAAAAAGGATATCAATTATCATGAAATATTTTCTCCTATTTCTGCAAAGGATTCATTCAGAATCATTATGGCATTAATAGTTTATTTTGATTTACAGCTATATCAAATGGATGTCAAGATTACATTTTTGAATGAGAATTTAAAGAAAAAGGTGTATATGGAATAGCCTGAAGAATTTTTAGTGCAAGAAAATAAGAAGCTAGTATGTGAATTAAAGAATTTCATATATAGTTTTAAACAAGCTTCCAAGCAATGGTACTTAAAATTTAATTATATCATTTTTTCTATGGATTTAAGAAAAATATTGCTGTAAAGGTGAATGGAAGTAAGTTTATATTTTTGATTCTATATGTGAATGATATCTTATTAGCTAGTAATGATTTGGGTCTATCGTATAAAACTAAAAGTTTTCTTTTCGAACATTTTGACATGAAAGATATGAAAGATACTTCTTATGTTTTTGATATAGAGATCCATCATGATAGGAGTAAGAGGTTACTTGACTTATCTTAGAGAACTTACATTACTAGGATCCTAGAAAGATTTGGAATATCAAACTGCTCATCAAGTGAAGTGCCAATCATTAAGGATGATAAATTCAATAAATTTTAGTATCTTAGGAATGAGATTAAGAGAAATCAGATGAAGGATATACCCTATGCATCTATAGTAGATAGTTTGATGTATGCTTAAGTATGTACTCATTCTGATATCAGTTTTACTTTAGAAATGCTTGGTAGATATCAGAATGATCCAAGCATGGACTATTGAAAAGCTGCTAAGAAGATGATACATTATCTTCAAGAAACTAAAGATACTACATGCTCACTTACAGAATCACTAATCAGTTGAAGCTGATTGATTATTAAGATGCAAATTATGCTGGTTGCCTCGATAGTAGGAAGTCTATATCAAGTTACATCTTCCTGTTGGCTGATGGAGCAATCTTATGAAGGAGCACAACTAGCATATTATTACCTGCTCTACTATGGAAGCTAAATATAGAAGCTACTATAAGGCTTCTTTACATGTTCTGTGATTAAGAAAATTTATCCCAAGACTCAAAGTTATGGATTCTATTTTCAAATAGCTGAGAATTTATTATGATAATTCTGCTGCAGTTTCTTTCTCTAACGGTAGCAAGATGACCAATGCAAATAAGCATATTGATGTTAAGTATCTTGTTATAAATAAGAGACTTAGTAGTCATCAAGTATCTATTAATTTTATTGCTACTGCTTATATGATAGCTAATCCTTTGACGAAAGGTTTAGTATCCAAAGTTTTCAAAGAGCATGTAAAAGTTGTGAATATTTAACATTAAAATATTTAATTTATAATAGATATTTATTTTGAGAGCTCTTAATGATTTGATAATTGCTATTACTTTTGTTTAATTATTATTTGTATATATTATGGTTAACTTTTGTCAAAATTAAAATAAACAGAAGTGTCATTTATATGATATAATAGTGGGATCATTATCATAGGCATTATGATTTTTGATAGCTTATATATTCTAATATATAAGTCTGGGTTGAGTAAGAATTATTAATATTATGATTTATGGAAGGGCATATGTCAATTAAGATATATAACCATTATGATCTGCATTAATGATTTTTACTTAATTAAAGTATAAAGGATCTTTCAAGAAATAGATAATTGGATAAATTTTAAAATATGAGTGTGTATTCATCGAATCAATTTTAAAATTCTAATTCAGGATCGTTATTTTAAAAAAAATTAAAAATATATTTTATTTATTTTAAAATATTTTAAAAAAATCAAAGAGTTAATTTTAAATGATAATATAGGCCAAGTGGAAGAATGTTGGATTTAGCTCCTAATGTGACTTAATTGTCATGTAGTCAAGGTTAATTCATTGGATCAAGTCTTGAATCAATTATGGTGAGCCCAATTAATTAAAGAGTCATATTCCTGATAAGACTTAGACTGAAATTTCAATTTTAATTAGGAATAAGTCTTTTAACGGAATAAGACAAGTATAGAAATAAATAAAGATGGCTTGGTCTCTTTTCTCCAACTCTTAGAAAGGTGTGATAATTTTTATCGATTGTCTGCATTAAGAAAGAGGGTAGGGGGAGAGAAGACCAGCTGTCTGAGAAGAGAAGATTTGCAGACTACAGGATCATCGTGCTGGATGCAATGATGTAAGGTATGATTTATTTATGATTTTGATTTTTGTAGGAATATTGGAGCACGATCGAAACATAAAATTATCTTACAATATCAACATAAACATTTTTGCATACCTCAAAACTCAAGCAATAACTGAGATCATTCAAAATGCCGCTTAAGTTTCCATCCATATCAAACATTCACCAATAGATTTATTTTTGAAAAAGAAAAAAAAAAGTAACGGTCAATTCCATGCACCATGGAAGCAACACCCAGGATGTTCCACATGAATAAACCATAGCAAGTAATGTTCAGCTATGCCAGATATTTCCACGCGGCCAAGTCTGAATGCCTAATTGCATCCAATGCTGCGCAGCTGCATCATCAAAATGATCTAGCTAATGAATGGTCGGTGCAGTTGAATAAGCAGGTAAACTACAAAAACTTTGAAGTGCATTCAAACTTTACCTTCTATTATCAGCTGATGCTATCCTACATCTGACCGTCTCGAAAGGTTTGTTAGCACGGTTAGATTATGGCAGCATAAATCCAAGTACTTCAATGGAGGCATCATCATTTTCAGTGCTAAAACTAAAAAGGTTTGAGCTAATAAGTTTAGCTAAGTGATAGCTGGAGGCGAGCATCCTAAATACCTGGTACTCATCATTCCAAGGATCCAGGATGACAAGTCTTGAATTTTGGTGTCCTCGGTGGCAGCAATTTCTTTTATTAAAAAAGAAAAGGTAACGAGCAGGTGATGTTGCGAAAGTACCTGTAAACCGCTCAACCAGGAGCATTTCCCACTATTTTATATGAACAAGGTAGACAAAAACCACCAACAGTTTAAAGGACACTAAAAGTTGGTTCATGAATTTTATTTTGATAACAGAACTGATCACATGCCTCCCTTTTCTGCCTCCACTACCGCTACTGAATACTGATTTTCTCTTTATTCTTCTTTTAGTTCTTTTCCAACTTATGCTGCCTTCTTTTTCTTTGCACTGCTTGTATATCGGCCATCTACTGATAAACGGGTGCTTCAAGGCGCTACCAACTTCAGATTCAAGCTCACGTCTGAACCTGTTTCTGCTAATTTAAATCTTCTAGTCACTTGACTCCTTGGAAGCTACTTTAAGATTACATACATAATGAAAGATGCCCTTGAAATACCAAGTATGTACTTATGAAGACCCAGCCTTCCTACAAACAGGGAGGTAATATCTAAAAACGACTATGAAACCCAGTTATCAACCCTTGGAAGTTCAAAGGCCCTCCTTATATTTCATACTATAATCAATCTACGTGACCATTATAAATGCATACTACGTAACATACCATCTACCTGTAAAATTACCATCTCAAACCAATAAGAAAAGAAATGGATTCTTTCCTTCTTTAAAAATCAATCAAAAGCTATCAGAACGAGAAACCAAAAACAATGAATTCACCAACATTACCACTACTTTCCATTCGCTCTGGTTCATTCCAATCATCCATCTTCCAACCAAACTTTAGCCAATATATAAAATGCCAAAGAGTATATGGGCATTAGAGCTAATATACTCATCAAAAACTTGAAGTCAAATTACCATTTAAATTAATTATAAAGATGGAAAAAGAGATGACAACATAAGCAAAGTCTAAAGAAGTATATTAAGAATTTGTGATTTAGAAAAATAAAACATACAAATTCAGCTCTGCGCCTCGCATTACTCATAAAACCTGATGTGTGAGGCACCAATTGAGACGTCCGTGCAGCCCTACTGATATTGGAGTATATCTGCCATATAAAATATCCAATATGATATATCTTGAATAAATATTTAGTCTAAAATAAAGAGTAATTGTAAATTATACATAACCTTTCCTCTCTCAAAAAACTAGTAGTGTACAAGTTCGATCCATTGATGAGGGTATACATCTGGAGGGCATGAACGAGCAACCTCCTCTTCTGTCATGCCCTTAATTTTGTGGTCCTTCTTTAACTTGGTCTTATATTCTTTCCATTTATGATTTAGGGACTTCATTATCCAATCATGGCTCTCCGAAGGGATTACAAATTTAGTCTGCAACAAAATACAAAAGAATACAAATGTTAGATCAAATCAAATATTATAATCTTTAGCGACTTAACATATAGTTTTAATCTATCTTTTTACTTCTACAATCTGTAATCGCTTAATTTTATATGAATGAAGCATATCATTCCATCTAGAATAGTTGATCGGACACAATTAACACTTCCAAGCAACCGATCCTAAAAAACTAGATAATAAGCTTTCCGATCTCTTAATGGCTGTCCTAAATTGTTTCATGTTACTATAATTCTCTCACCCTTACTAAGCTGCCACATGTCCCTAGCTCATGTGGGTCCCCATCTCATCCTCACACATCTCTGGCCATCTACAAAAAATACAAAAACAAATTAATCAAGAGTATTAAATATGCATAATAAAAAAATATTTTAAATAAACTACTAAATGAAATAAGCATAGAATTTGTTCATTTAAATTATCCTGAATCTGTAAGTCACCTGCAACAGCCTCATCATCTCGATCATCAGCAGGAGGCTCATGCTACAGCTCATCAAGCTGTTGAGACTGTTGGGACTCATCGAACTGACTGGATGATCTAGCCTAGCTAGGAATGCTCGAACTCAGCACCTCTAAAATGTTTTTGAGGCATAATGTTCCTAGCCTGCACATAAGGTAAGTCAAAGAAGATGCTTCTTTTCTTTCCATAACTATTTAGTAGTACTAGTTATAGATACTACCATTCATATATCATTAATTCCATATCTATTTATATTTTCATCATCTTCAAAGAAATTATCAGCATCATCAAATAGCTCTAAAACTAGACTGCTAGTTCTGACTTCCTCTAGTAACTTTTTATGCACTGAGCTTCCAACATTCTCCCTTCCTCTCTTTATTGAAGACTTGGATATCTTACCATAACTATCATTAATGTTATTCATTTGTCTCATAAGGGTGGAATAGGGGTGAATCTCAACTATATAGTTCCATCAAACAAATCTTTCTAAAATCGAAATGGATGATTGGCTTTTAATTATTGACGATGTCCCATATAGCAAAATTTTCTCTCATGTTTTAACCAATATTATGAATGGACTGAATCCCCACCTAATGGGCATACAACATGCCCCTTAGTACTCCAATCAGATAAATTAGTATATGAAAAAAAGTTATTGATAGTCCAAATTAGAACCAATTGCAATTTAAAAGTTTGGTTGGTGGAAGCATTAAGTGCATCGATACCCTCCCATAACTATTTCAATTCCTCTATTAAAGATTGCAAAAAAACATCAATATCGTTCTCTGGACTCTTATCACTTGGGATAACCATTGATAGAATTAGTGAGGTCGGTTTCATGTGTATCCATGATGGTAAATTATAAGAAATCAAAATAATTGGCCAAGTGTTGTAGCTAGAATTTAGAGTCTAAAATTGATTGAAACCATCAGTAGCCAAACCCAATCTAACACTGTGAACATCAGAGGCAAAAGTAGGATGTCTATCATCAAATGCTTTCTATGCTAAACTATCCATTGAGTGTCTCAACATTCCATTCTTTGTTCATGCTTCATCATGCCATCTCATTAAAGAAGCTATTTTTGATGATGCATAGATTTTTTTTAATCTAGGCATAAGAGAAAAATAACATAATACTTTGGCAGATTTTTTTTTTTTTTTTTAATGTTGTATCGTATCTATGTCTTTCAAGAAATCACCATCATCTTCCTTATGCATTATCCATCGTGAAGATCCACACGCATGGCATGACTCTTGATTAACATTATCGCCTCAATATAATATACAATTGTTCGGATAACTGTGAATCTTCTCGTATCTAAGATTCAATTTCTTTACTAATTTCTTGGCTTCATAGGAGGAAGGTGGCAAATAAGTATCTTTCGAAAATACATTGTTTAATAATTAGAGCAGCATAGTAAAACTCTTACCAAACTATCCATTCAAATATTTTAAATGAAATAAATGTATAAGAAAAGAAGTCTTCAAAAAATTCTTATAATCTGGATATAATTTTTGATCATAATTTTTCAACAAATGATGATATCGAGCTGTCTCATCACTAGATGAACGTACAAGCTCCTCAATATATTTAGGATTAGTAGACATAAATCCCGCAGACATCCCAATCGTTTCTTGTCCTTCATTGAAATTTTCTAAATTTTCAACACCAAGCCCAAGAGCATCTATAAGCAGATCCCTCATATCATCTTCTCTTGCAGGATTTTTTTGTAGGTTATTGGATCCCCAAGCAGATGTATGTTCTATATAGGAAGGTTGACTACATGAAGATGATAACATAGACTCTCCATGAAATACCTACTTGGTATAATCATTCAAAAAATCATTCCATACGAAATATTCTTCAATAGTTTATGGATCAAGTGCAAAATAATTTACACATTTTTGGCATGAATATAAAATCTTTCTACTCATAATAGATTTCTGAACAACAAATTTGATGAAATCCTGAACTTCATCTAAATAATATTTGCTGGATCTTGATTTATTTATCCAATTTTTGTCCATTATAAGAGAAAAATTGATTGAAATCATAATTTAACTAAAAAATAAAAATATATACATATCACTTTGCATTTAAATGAATAATAAGATTGAAAGTGTTGGTGCAGAATTTGGTTGACGTCAGATCGAGCTAGAGTGGAAGGAAACGAGGTTGCCATCGGTGACCTGCAAAATAAAGTTTCGTCCAGAGCTAGTGGGGGTAGCTCCGGTAGGACCCTCCGACGGTCAAGTTAGCTCTAGCCAATAGAAATGGAGTGCTTAGTATGGAGTTCGGCAGAATTTCAAGGAGTTAAGAGCTTAGAACTTACCGTAAGCATATCTGGAGGGTCCTTTTTATAGGCGAAGCTTATTGTAACTGTCTTGATTAATGACTGTCGTAACCATTCTGATTAATGTCGATCGTTATTGACTTGATAAATGATGATTGTTATTGACTTGATAAATGCCGATCATTATTATCGTGATAAATGACAATCATTATTGTTGTGTAATCGTTCAGTAGAGGGATCGCCTATAGGAATCCATCAACAGTTTGTAAAGAATTCGGCTTCCATAAAAGCTCGGCTACTGGAGGAGTCTGCAAGGAGTTCGGCTTTCAAGAAGTTTAGAAGGCTGATGGAGTTTGGCTAAGGTTCGTCCGCTGGGATCCCAAAAGAGCTCGGCCACTGAGGAGTTCGGCCAGCTGAAGGAGTTCGGCTAAGATTCGTTCGCTGGGATCCCAAAAGAGCTCGGCCACTAAGGAGTTCGACCGACTGAAGGAGTTTGGCTAAGACCCATCTGCTGAAGCTCTTCCGTGACTACCTATTGCATTAGGCTGAGCATCGAACCGAACTTCGGTAGGAGCGGAGTTTATCCCTAACAATAGTCCTCTCACTCTTGAGTTCAAAACTCGAAGGAAGGGAGTGCAGAAAAGGTGACTGTCGATGTCCTCTTCTGGATTCCGTGCTGGTTCAGGTCGAAGCACGGGGGAGATCTCATCTTCAGTCAAAGTTGAACTAGATCTCATCTCTTACAGCTGAGGTTAATACGGATGCTCGGAGGAGGTTTGATCTCTAGTCGAGGTTGATGCGGTCGCTTGAGAGAGATCTTATCTCTCATCGAGGTTGTCTCCGAGGAGATCTTATCTCCTATGATCGAGGTTAAAGATCTTTGACTTGCTTGTGTTAGGACGAGGTTGCTCGTTATCAGGGCCTCTCCCCCATTTTGTCTAAGGTGAATGAGGCCTTCAACTTTGCTCGTGTTAGGATGAGATTCTTCTTCTATTCCTAACGGATTGTGGGGGCATATAAGGGCTGTTGTCAGTGCCTCTCCTCCCATCCCATCCTAAATGAATGAGACCTTCGACTTTTCTCACGTTAGGACGAGGTTCTCCTCCTATTCCTAATGGACTGTGGGGGCACATATGGGCCGTTGTCAGTGCCTCTCCCTTCATCCCATCCTAAATGAACGAGACCTTCGACTTTGCTCGCGTTAGGATGAGGTTCTCCTCCTATTCCTAACGGGCTGTGGGGGCACATAAGGGTCGTTGTCAGAGCCTCTTCCCCCATCTCATCTAAGGTGAATGAGGCCTTGGACTTTGCTTGCATTAGGACGTGGTTCTCCTTCTATTCCTACCGGACTGTGGGGGCACATAAGGGTCGATGTCAGGGCCTCTTAAATCTATTGGTGCAGAATTTGATTGATGCCGGATCGAGCTAGAGTGGAAGGGGATGAGGTCACCATTGGTGACCTACAAAACAAAATCCCATCCAGAGCCGATGGGGGTAGCTTTGGTAGGACCCTTCGATGGTCAAATTAGCTTTGATTAATAGAAATGGAGTGCTCAGTATAGAGTTCGACAGAGTTTCAAGGAGTTAAGAGCTTAGAATCTGCCATAAGCGTATCTGAAGGATTCTTTTTATAGGTGGAGCTTGTTGTAATTGCCTTGATTAATGACTATTATAACCATTTTGATCAATACCGATCGTTATTGACTTGATAAATGTCAATCGTTATTGACTTGATAAATATCGATCGTTATTGTCGTGATAAATGACAATCATTATTGTTGTGTAATCATTCAGTAGAGGGATTGCCTGTAAGAATCCGTCAATAGTCTATAAAGAGTTTGGCTTTTGTAGAAGCCCGGCTACTGGAGGAGTTCGTAAGGAGTTCGGCTTCCAAGAAGTTTGGAAGGCTGATGGAGTTCGACTAAGGTTCGTCTGCTGGGATCGCGAAAGAGCTCGACCACTGAGAAGTTCGGTCGGCTGAAGAAGTTCGGCTAAGGTTCATCCACTGGGATCCCGAAAGAGCTCGATCGTTGAGAAGTTCGACCGACTGAAGGAGTTCGACTAAGATCCATCCGCTGAAGCTCTTGCATGACTACCTATTGCATTAGGCTGAGCATCGAACCAGACTTCGATAGGAGCAAAATTTATCTTTAACAATAGTCCCCCCACTCCCGAGTTCGAAACTCGAAGGAAGGGAGTGCGAAAAAGATGACCGCCGATGTCCTCTTCTAGGTTCCATGCTGGTTCAGATCGAAGCTCGGGGAAGATCTCATCTCCAGCCAAATTTGAAGTAGATCTCGTCTCTTGTAGCTGAGGTTAATACGGACGCTTGGGGGAGGTCTGATCTCTAGTCGAGATTGATACGGTCGCTTAGGAGAGATTTTATCTCTCATCGAGATTATCTCGGGGGAGATCTTATCTCATGCGGTCGAGGTTAAAGGTCTTTGACCTGCTTGTGCTAGGATGAGGTTGCTCATTGTCAGGGCCTCTCCCCCATCTCGTCTAAGGTGAATAAGGCCTTCAACTTTGCTCGCATTAGGATGACGTTCTTCTCCTATTCCTAATGGATTGTGAGGGCACATAAGGGCCGATGTCAGGATCTCTCCCCTATCTCATCTAAGGTGAACAAGGCCTTCGACTTTGCTCGCGTTAGGATGAGGTTCTCCTATTCCTAACGGGCCACTTTCGCTCATTTCTTTCCTACCATCATGTAATTCTTGCACCAAAAAATAATAATGCTGAGTGAAAGAGTTTTATTAAAGGCAGTTTATTGGTAATACATCCTTAGATTTTTAGAGTTCCAAGGTCGGGGAAGAACTATTCCTCCGAGCTCCTTCAGGCAAAAAGTTCCGAGCCGGATGACCTCTACCACTTCATACGGACCTTTCCAATTTGGGGTGAGCTTCCCTTGGCTCTGAGGCTGAGAGACGGTGGCTTGTCGAAGCACTAGGTTCCCCACTCTGAACGTCTTACCTCTAACTCTTGAGTTGTAGTATTGGGCCACCTTCCATCTGTAGGCTGTCATCTGGATGCAGACTTTTTTCCTTTTTTTTTTCAGTAGGTCAAGGTTAACTCTGAGGTCCTGGGGGTTGAGCTGCTTGTTGAAGCATACGACTCGTGCAGATGAGAGCTTGAGTTCGATCGGGATAACTGTCTCCATGCCGAAGGCCAAGGTGAAGGGTGTTTCCTCAGTCGGCACCCTTTGTATAGTTTGGTATGCCCAGAGGATGTGGTAGAGTTCGTCCACCCAGGCCCCCTTTGCACTATCGAGCCTTGTTTTGATGCCTTGCAGCAGGGTCCGGTTGGTCACTTCAGCTTCCCCATTGGCCTGTGGGTGAGCCACCGATGTGAAGTGGTGGAAGATATTTAATCCTTCGCAGAACTCGACGAACCTTACCTCAGCGAACTATCATCCATTATCGGTTATAAGGATTCGGGACAGACTGAACCGACAGACTAGTGACTTTCAGATGAAGTTATGCACCTTGGCCTTGGTAATCTTCACTAGTGGTTCAACTTTGACCCACTTGGTGAAATAGTCGATTGCGATCAGAAGGAACTTTCGCTGCCCGGACGCCGTCGGGAAGGGGCCAAGTATGTCCATCTCCCATTGTGCAAATGACCAAGGTGCACTTACCGAAGCAAGCTCGAAGGCCGACTGTCTTTGTACGTTTGTATTCTTTTGACAGCGGTCGCACTTCTTCACATATTCCATGGAATCATAAAATAAGGTCGGCTAATAGTACCCTTGCCGAAGTAGTCTTTGCGACAGAGACTTGGCTCCTACATGACTTTCGCAGAGTCCTTCATGCACCTCCTAGAGTGCGAGGTCGGCCTCTAAAGGTCAGAGACATCTTAGTAGCGGGAGAGAGTATGACCTCTTATACAACCTGCTTTCATGTAAAACATAGCGGGAGGCCTAATTCCTGAGCTTTCGAGCTACTTTCGGGTCATGAGGAAGAACCCCCTCCTTGAGGTAGGCGACCAATGGGTCAATCCAGCTTGGCTCGAATTTCGTCTGTAGAATGACCTAGGATTCCTCTATGGTTGGGCACTTTAGGGTCTCTAAGAATACTTCTTTGGAAAGCTCGGTTGGGGCTGAAGTGGCCAACTTGGAGAGAAGATCGGCTCTTACATTTTTTGCCCTCGAAATTTATTGAATGCTGAAATTATCAAAGGCTGGGGTCCAATCCCTCACCTTCCCAAGGTATCTCACCATACTATCCTCCTACGCCTCATAGTTGCCATTAACTTGGCATACCACCAGCTGAAAATCGCTGTAGACTTGAAGTTGATCTACTTTTAATTTCTTCGCTATTTTTAATCCGACGATCAACACTTCATATTTGGCCTCATTATTGGTCGTAGAAAACTCGAAGCGCAGTACGTACTCGGCGATGACGCCCTCGGGGCTAATTAAGACCAGCCCCGCACCAACTCCGATGGAGTTGGACGAGCCATCCACATGCAAAGCCCAAAAGCCTTTGGGGAGGTCAGCACTTTCCTCGGGAAGGTTTGACTGCGATAGCAGGGCGTCGATCTCATTCTGTTCAAGCTTGGCTTCGATTGGAATGGTGCATTCTAACACAAAATCCATCAATATCTAAGCCTTGATCGATGGCCGGGGTCGGTAGTTGATGTCAAACTCTGTGAGCTCGATTGCCCATTTTGCGATTCTCCCAAAAGCATCTGCTCGGTGAAAAACTGCTTTTATTAGTTGGTCCATGAGGACCGTAATGGTGTGCTCCTGAAAATAGGATCAGAGTCTTCGGACAGCAATTAGAAGAGAGTAAATCAATTTTTCTAACCTTGAGTAGCTGATCTCCACATCTCTCAAGATTCGGCTCACGTAGTAGATCGGTCGCTGCATCTTCGCTTCCTCTTTGACCAGGACTACCACCAGTGCCATCAGAGAGACAGCTAGGTACATGAATAATTCCTCTCTAGGTTTGGACTTTGCCAGCAATGGAGATAAGTCGAGGTAGTTTTTAAGTTCCTCGAATGCCTGTTGGCACTTCGTCGTTCAGTAGAAGTTCTTTGGTTGCCTGAGAACTTGAAAGAAAGGCACATATCGTTCAACTGACCTTGAGATAAAATGATTTAGGGATGCCACCTTTCCGATCAGGCGCTGAACTTCTTTGATCATTTTTGGGGCGGTCATCTCCTGAATGGCTTGAATTTTCTCGGGGTTTGCTTCAATCCCGCGTCTTGACACCATGAACCCCAGAAACTTCTCTGAGGTCATGCCAAAGGCGCACTTGGTCGGATTCAGTTTTATCTTGTGCTTTCTGAGTGCTCTAAAGGTCTCTTTAAGGTCGGTGAGGTGATTTATTGAAGCTCAACTTTTGACAAGCATATCATCCACATACATCTTCATGTTGCGGCCGATCTGCTCCTTGAAGATCTTATTGACCAAATGCTGGTATGTTGCCCCTACATTTTTGAGCTCAAAGGGCATGACTTTGTAACAATAAAGACCATGATCAGTAATGAAAGTGGTCTTCTCTTCATCCTTAGGTGCCATCCAGATCTGGTTATAACCAGAGAAGGCATCCATGAAGGTGAGAAGCTCATAGCCTGAAGTCGCATCCACTAATTGATCAATCTTGGGTAGAGGGTAACTGTCTTTCGGATAGATCTTGTTTAGCTTTTTGAAGTCAATGCACATCCTCCACTTGTTGTTTGCCTTTTTGACGAGGACCACATTTGAGACCCAGGTCGGATAATTAACCTTTCGGATGAATCCAGCTTTGAGGAGCTTGTCTACTTCTTCGGTGACTGCTTTCTGCCTCTCTGGGGCATGGTGGCGCATCTTTTCTTTTATCGGCCGATGCCTCGGGTCGATGGCTAGTCGATGTTCCATGACCTCGACGTCAATCCCTGGTATGTCTGCTGGGGTCTAGGCGAAGATGTCCGCATTTCTTCTGAGGAAGGTAATGAGTTGCTCCCGAACTTCGTCTGCCAAGTTGGAGCTGATTTGCACTGCATGCTCGACGTTTCCGTCGTTTAAGGGAATAGAGACGAGGTCCTCCATAGGCTCGCCCCGCTCTTCAGTGAGGTCATCTTGGACATCCAATTCATCAACAAGATAAGAGTCGGAATGCTCTCCCTTATGTAGGGCGATCAAGTAGCAGTGCCTTACCAAAGCTTGGTCTCCCCTGATCTCTCCGATTTCGTGATTTGTCAAAAATTTCATCTTGAAATAATAGGTCAACATCACCGCCCGAAGTGCATTTAGATCAGATCGGCCAAGAATGGCATTGTAGGCGGATGGAGTTCTCACGACTAGGAAATCGACTTGCGCTTTGGCCAGTTTCGAGCATTGCCCTGCTGTCACAACCAAAGTTATTATGCCCTCAATTGGTACGGCATTGCCAATGAATCCTATCAGCGGAAAGTTCATAGGCTCCAAGTGATCATTGGATAAGAACATTTTTGAGAAGGCATCATAAAACAACACATCGATCGAACTTTCATTGTCCACCAAAATGCAGCGTACATCATAATCGGCAATGTTCAAAGAGATTACAACCACGTCATTGTGCGAAAATTGGACCCCCTAGGCGTCCGCCTCGGTAAAGGTCATAGGTTCCTCGGTCCTCTGTTTCTTCACCAATCCTTTGAATCTACTGGCCTCTTCTTGTTGAAGTCCCCCTAAGATAGTATTGATGACACCGAGAGGTGGCCGATCTTCTTGGTCCTCCTCCCTCGATGGTAGCGCTCTCAGTCGATTCTCTCGCCCTTCAGGCCATCTCCATCAGAATCGGCCAAGTCTACCTCGTCTGACGAGCTCTTCGATCTCATCCTGGAGTTGGATGCACTCCTCAATATCATGGCCGTGGTCATGATGATAAAGGCAGAACTTATTGGGATTGCATTTGCTAGGGTGGGAATGCATCCTCTCAGGTCTCGAAAGTTGTTCCCTAATTTCCATCAGCACTTGGATCTTTGGAGCGTTAAGGGGGGCGTAGTTGTGAAATCTCTATTGGGGAGAACCTTGATGCTGGGGAGAACCTTGGCACTGGGGAGAACCTTGATGGTCCTTCCATCGGGGCTTCCCCACCTCCGGGCTCGAGGGGGAGTTTGGGCTCGCCTACGCCCAGAAGGAGTCCGAGAATGCGGTCGAGCTTTACTTAGCTTTCCTTCCTCAGCGGGCTTGCCTGGCTCATCGACTTGTCGCTCGCCATCGGCTTCATTGTCTTTGGTCTTGAAGGCCTCCTCAGCCCGAGCATAACCTTCAGCCCGAGCTAGCATGTTAGCAAAGTTTCTGAGATATTTCTTTTCTAGGGAGAACAGCAAGTCATTCTTTTGAAGGCCGCCCTTGAGCACGGCCATCACAATGGACTGGTCCAGGTCCTTGACCTCCAATGCCATGGCATTAAACTAGGTAACATAAGCCCGGATGGATTTTTCTTGCTTCTGCTTGACATTCATCAGAAAATCCAAACTTCGACACGAATGCTGACTACTGACGAAGTGGGCTGCGAACTGCTGGCTCATCTGATCAAACGATAAGATGGTACTCGGCTTAAGCATCGAGTACTAGTTCTTGACGGCTCCCTTAAGGGTTAAAGGGAAAGCCCGGCATAAAATAGCGTTTGGTGTGCTATGGAGCAACATCATCGTTCGAAAGGCTTCTAGATGGTCTACTGGATTGGTAGTGGAGCAACATCATCATTCGAAAGGCTTCTAGATGGTCTACTGGATTGGTAGTTCCATCGTAGCTCTCGAACTGTGGGAGCTTGAAGTTTGGCGGGATTGGTTCCTGCATAATTTTTTGCGAAAAGGGAGGGTCAGCACAAATATCATTGCCATAGAGGAGGAATTGTGACGGAGTTCTTTAATCCGTTGGCTCATTTCTAAGAGTCTTTGATCCAAGAGATCTTCACGATCTTTGATCTCCAAGGTTTTCTGGTAGAATGGGTGCGAAGCTTCTCCCTGGGTTGAGTCATGGTCCGAGCAGGGGCCTTCCCTCCTCTGCTTCTCCCTTCCGGGGATCGAAGGTCGGATAGCCCAAGTTGGCCATTCCTGGATCGGACCATAGGGCTCTGAAGAATTCCGCATCGGTTGAGCCGATGCCGGGGCCTACTCGTGTATAGCCTGCACCGCCTGCATCGCCTTCGTGAGGCCACGAACCTGCTGGACGAACAGGTTGAACTGCTCCACATCCATCGCAGCTACAGATGGAACCTAGGTTGTCGGGACTGGAGTGAGAGCAGATGGATTTGAGCGGGATTGGGTCGCGGAGGCCGTTGATTGCTGGATCGAAGCTTTCCTAGGAGGCATTTTTTTCTGGGAAGAACATTAGATCACTGCTGAGCACTCCTTTAAGATCGAGGGAACCTTAAGAACAGAGGGCCCTCCTTCTAGCGCCAAATCTATTGGTGCAGAATTTGGTTGACGCCGGATCGAGCTAGAGTGGAAGGGGACGAGGTTGCCGTCGGTGACCTGTAAAATAAAGTTCCATCCAGAGCCGATGGAGGTAGCTCTGGCAGGACCCTCCGACGGTCAAGTTAGCTCTGGCCAACAGAAATGGAGTGCTCAGTATGGAGTTCGGCAGAGTTTCAAGGAGGAGTTAAGGCTTAGAACCTACCGTAAGCATATCTGGAGGGTCCTTTTTATAGGCGTAGCTTGTTGTAACTATGTTAATTAATGACTGTCGTAACCGTCCTGATCAATATCTGAGCGGGATCGGGTCGCAAAGGCCGTTGATCAAAGCTTTCCTAGGAAGCATCTTTTCTGGGAAGAACATTAGATCACTGCTGAGCACTCCTTTAAGATCGAGGGAACCTCAAGAACAGAGGGCCCTCCTTCTAGTGCCAAATCTATTGGTGCAGAATTTGATTGATGCCGAATCGAGCTAGAGTGGAAGGGGATGAGGTTGCCATCGGTGACCTGCAAAATAAAGTTCCATCCAGAGCCGATGGAGGTAGCTCTGGCAGGACCCTCCGACGGTCAAGTTAGCTCTGGCCAACAGAAATGGAGTGCTTAGTATGGAGTTCGGCAGAGTTTCAAGGAGGAGTTAAGAGCCTAGAACTTGCCGTAAGCGTATCTGGAGGGTCCTTTTTATAGGCGTAGCTTGTTGTAACTGCATTGATTAATGACTGTCGTAACCGTCCTGATCAATGCCGATCGTTATTGACTTGATAAATGCCGATCGTTATTGACGTGATAAATGACAATCATTATTGTTGTGTAACCGTTCAGTAAAGGGATTGCCTGTAGGAATCCGTCAATAGTCTGTAAAGAGTTCGGCTTCCATAGAAGCCCAGCTATTGGAGGAGTCCGCAAGGAGTTCGGCTTCCAAGGAGTCCGGAAGGCTGATGGAGTTTGGCTAAGGTTCGTCCGCTAGGATTCCGAAAGAGCTCGACTGCTGAGGGTTCGACCGGCTGAAGGAGTTCGGCTAAGGTTCGTTTGTTGGGATCCCGAAAGTGCTCGGCCGCCGAGGAGTTCGGTCGGTTGAAGGAGTTCGGCTAAGATCCATCCGCTGAAGCTCTTCCATGACTACCTGTTGCATTAGGCTGAGCATCGAACCGGACTTCGGCAGGAGCGGGGTTTATCCCCAACAGAAAGTATAAATCTAAACTGGTAGTACTTAAACTAAATTAATATAAAAATAATTTAAATAAATAACAAGCACATCTCTTTCCAATTAGATGTGCCACAAATCAATCTACATAATTGAGGGCTTAAGTCAATCTATCAACTATTTATGACAATGCCATGGGTCAAATTGTCCAAGTGACTGCAGTTTGATGTTATAATAGCCATGCTTAAGATTCTCTGCGAAAGTAAGAGTAAAACTTGGAATGTCCTCCATATATTGCTAAATTTCAGAGTATGAAAGTGGCCGATTGTCCAATTATAGCAAGTTGCATTGGATAGGATTGTAAGCTTGTAGGCCATAAATGCAAGAAAATCATACAACCGAACGGTAAGGAGAAGCTGCTGCAAATTAAAAATATAAATAGAGGATGTGCTTATGCATTCAGGTAAGATTAGTAAGTAGAAGTGAATCGCTGAGGCAATTTTTCAAGGCAAGAAGTCCAAAAGAAGAAAATAAAGAGTCATACTCCAACAGCCAGAGGCCTATATTGCATTGAAGAAAATAATACAATGTACCTCCTGTTTGTTCTATAATATTTCAGTCTTTGAGTTTGTAAATTCATTCCCATCAGTAAGTAGAACATCAAATGGGATCATAAAGGATAAGGTAAAGAAGAAGCCTTGTAAAATATTGCAAGAAAGCAAAGACCAAATATCATAATTCTCGTCAGAAGCAATCATTTTTGAAACATCATGTGGGAATATGAATAGACGGGCACAAGGACAAGTAGTATACTTTTCACTACCATCCAATTTAAAAGCCTCATCAGAAACATGAATTCCATTAGTGTCCCTCAATGTTAGAACATCATCTGGGATTAAGAACTGGTGACCATAACAACATGGGAAATAGTTCTCATCTACATCCATGAGTTTTGAGAGATCATCATTATTCCCGTCAGCATTTATCAAACTTAAAATATCATCTAGGAATAAGAACAGGCGACCGTATAAATGTATGATACAATTCCCATCAATATCCATTAGCTCCGAGACATCATCTGGGAATACGAGCAGGCCAACACATAAACATATAATGTAGATCCCATCAGAATCCATGAATTTTGTAACATCGTTTAGGAATAAGAACCAGCGATCGTAAAACCTCATGACATAATTCCCATTAGAAGCTGTTAGTTGTGAAACATCATTTGGGAATATAAACAGACAAGCACACTCATAAATATGTACTCTGAATTAAGCAGCAGGAAGCTATGCAGCTAACTGAAACTAGCCAATTCTTTAGGTCAGAAAACCTCTCTCAGGGAAAGAACGAGAAAAGAAGCAACCAGCCAATTCTTTAGGTGATGATAACCCACTGCTGCTACTCTAGAGAAGGCTGCACTATATCTTCCAACTTTGGATTCCATGACAAGAAGACTTTAGAAGAGTTGAGGGGGAAAGAGGGGAATAAACAAATAATATACCGAGAGGTGGAATGAAATTAGGATACATATATAATTTCATGGAAAAAAATACATCTTGAAAAGGTTGCTGATAAATAGCAATACTCAAAGTGAAAAAAATACTGAAATCTATTGACTCCAATTTCATGGAAGTAGTAAAACTAAAATATGCATCTCCATCCCTTCAAGCTTATCTTCAAATTCCACCATCTCATAATAATTGAAACAAAAATATGGATATTTCATTCAAAATAAGCAAAACCAGATAAAATGAGTAAATAATTAAAAATCAACGTAACAAGAAGAACCACAGAACAGATCAATCCAGGCTAACAAAGAAATAGATACAATAGTTGTGGGATCTATAATTTCATCCATCACAGCCTCTTTTCCATTTAGAAGAAGACTTTTCATTCAGCCAAACAGAATCCGACAAAAAAAACTACAAATTAAGTAAAAAATCTAAATGAATGAGAGAATAAATCAAATAGAATCGACTGAAAAAAATGGAAATGGGCTTCAGAGGGATGATAAGATGAGAATTCCCACTGAACAATGACCTATAAAATATGAAATCACTTTTGTTTTTTTCATTTGGTAGCAGCAAAAACCATCAGAGGATGATCAAAGGTGCTTGATGGCAATGGATCTCGAGCTTGGCGACAAAAGACAAGAAGCCATCAATGGATGGCTCTTCAACTCGGCAACGAGGAAAGGCTCTTAGGCACAAAGGCAGGGGAGGGGACAACTAGATCATCCAATGGCATTAGAGAGAAACCCTAGATCTCTCACCTTGAGTGCGTACAAGGAAAAAAAACTCTATCCGATCTTCCAAAACCTTGCAATCTCCACCAACTCTGTTTTCTCTTTGGTGAATCTTGTTGCCCAGCAAGAGAACCCAAGGGGGGGAGGGGGGATGAATTAGATTTTTCAAAATTTAAGCAAGTTATGTGGTATTTTCAAAATTTAGTGAAGTATTGAAGTGTGTTTTAGTTCTATGCAACTAAGTATGCAGAAATATAGAAATGTAAATGCAATGAAAAGTAAGAAATAAGACAATCACAAACATAAGAAATTTATAGTGGTTCGATATCTTTTGCATCTATATTTACTCCTCAAGATTCACTTGAAAATTTCACTATAATCTCTTTAAGATTACAACCGGATAGTTTTTCAAGGCTCACTATCCAAAATCTAGTTAGTTTTACACTGGATCACCAACCACAACCAAATCCTAAGCCAACCTTTAGCTTATAATCCAATTCTCAAGCTTGGATAGGCTTTTTCTTTAGATTCAAAACCCTATTGAAGCTAAGTTATAAGAAGAACAAGAATTTTACAACAAAAATAAAAACAAAGCTCCTTTAACGAGCAAGAAAGTTGATGAAGCTTATGAAATCTTTTTTGATGGAGGCTTTTGAATAGATTGAGCTAGTCTTCTTGCTGAAAAAAATCCCTTGATTTGATATTTCTTGGAGTTGGAAGTGGAATATTCTCTTTTCAAAGCTTTTTGGATCTTTTCACTTCACTCTTGATTTCTCTGAATGATTAAATAGTCAAGTCACTTCTTTCAGGTGTCTTGTAGCTTTTTTTTGATGTTTGATAGGCTGGAGAGAGATTTTAGATCGTTGGAGGACTGAAAAGAGCCATTTGGAAGTAATCTATATAGTTCTGAACATTCTGCAGAAACTAGCCATTGGAGTTCAAGTTGAAGCTCGAGTCAACTCGATCCTCAGCTCGAGACCATGCCGAACTTCATCCTGAAATTGCATTCTCTATATTTTTTTGAGACTTCAACTCGAGGAGCTCGAGTTGAAGCTCGAGTCGACTTATCCTTCTGCTCGAGTCCATTCTATACTTCGTCTCGAAAATCATGTTCTCTGTATTTTTTTGAGATTTCAACTCAAGAAGCTTGAGTTAACTCATTTCTCTGCTCAAGATCATGCCAACTAAAACTCTTGCATGGCAGACTTTCTTTTTCTTCCATTTCAACTCGAGTTGAATCAGAGGTCGACTGGAGGGCTTTTATACTAAAAATTTTACTTTGCCCAATTGATTTTCTCTTCAATTTTGGTTTTGAGATATCTTTTTTAGGCCTTGTTTTAGGTATGATTCATGCCTCAAAAGCCTCCAACATCTCCTTATTGAATCTTAAATGTACTTTTAGAGATGTTTCATTTGATACTCTATGATGCATCTTGAAACATGATCTCAACTAATTCTTAGTCTAACCATATACTCAAATATTTTGCTTCTCATCAAATCAATCCTTGGGGTTAACAATCTCCCTCTTTTTGATGATAACAAAACTTTGAGTATGTGAGTAAGAATTATAAAATGACTATATTGGATATATGAGAGTGCAACCTTTTCATAATTGGCATTCCAGACTGATGGTTTTTAATTAGCAGCCTGCTTATCTGGCCATTTTTGATGGTGTCTAAGGCAAATCTTGGCAGACCCTCCCACCGATCTCACTTGACCAATGTGGTTAATTACGTCTTGATTAGATTGCTCATTGATTCGTGCTAATCCATGTCACATAGAAAATTAATCAGACTAATTTTATTCAGTGAGATTGATCTAGATGCCCATGGACCAATATTGATCCTAGTCCTTGTCAAAAACTTAAAAAGTCAGTAGAAAGACTTGACTTGGTGAAGTTAGTGGGAGCAAATTAGTCGATATCCTTTCTATCCTTAAATTACTAATAATTTAAATCCTCTAAAATTATTAGATTCTTAAAATGATAAATTTATGGAGATAACTGAGTCATAGCTTCCCATTAAGATGTTTGATAATGGGTCCATTAACTTAATGATCATTGGAGGCCCATAGGCTTGGTGCTTGTTGACTAATGGAATTATCATTCATCATATGATGACTTGAATGTGTCTCTCTAATGATGGTTAGGTTGACCAATCATAGTTGGATTTAATCATTCATTGGTTAGATGCACCAAGTATAGTCATGTTAATGGTTGGATCTAATCAGATCCTTATAATGGAGGCCCTAGCCTACTGATTAGGTTCCTGGGGCAAAATTAAATTACTAAAAGTTGTTTGGAGAAATAATTGGTAATGAACCTACCCTTAGATGTACATGGGTTGATCAATCATAGTTGGGCTTATGTGTAGTCTATGTGGATTCTAGTACCTACTAGAAAATTAAGATAATTTTTGAATTGGAGGTAGAGGCTACCAATTTGAATAAGATATGGGAGAACCTTAAGATTAAAGTCTAAGTCTCTAGACTTAATATAATTCATATACTTAGGTCATTGTTCTCTTTTCTCAATTTAAGGCTAAACCCTAATTGCTCCTATCACTATTAGATAGTGATGACTTATGGGATCCAACTTCGATAATTAGTATCAAAAGTTAATTTTTGTTTAGTAGCACTAATGGATTCGTATTGGGGCTTCTAAGCTCAGTCAAAATAATTAGTCCAAAATTGATCCAAATCAGGCATAGTGCTTCTACTGTTAGAAGCAGGATCATAGGAAGAAGAATTGTCTTGCTTCACTTGACCATAACAGGTTGAACAAGAAAAGAAGTAAGAGTTGCTCATTAAGGATGTTATATGATAACACCTTAAAATTTTTTTATTTAAAATTTTGCTACCCAGTATTGGATACTGGTAGTCCTATGCAATTTATTGCAAGGACTATAGATAGGTGGAATGTTTGAAAATGATGAGAAATATCTAAACGTTGGAGATGGAAGTCTTGTTCCAATCCTAGCTTTAGAAATTATCAAGTTTATTTTTAAAAGATGTTATTTTGAGTGATTGTCATCATTGTCCATTATTTATGATAAATATGATCTCTGTTGGCCTTTTAATCAGAGATGATTATCATTTATCAATAAAGAAGATTATTATGATATTATTATGAATAATATTATTATAATATATGGATAATAAAAATGATATTTAACATCTATACTGCCTGTTAAGTGTAATATACATATTTAATAAATATCTAAGTTAGATTATGTTATGAATGTCTATCTTTGGCATTATAGGCTTAGTCATCTTGACAAGAATAGGATAAACGAGTTAGCTTGAGAGGAAAATCTTGACATCAATGACTGTGAATCATTGATAGCCTATGAGTTTTGTCTTCTTGGAAAGATGATAAAGTCACCTTTTAATGAAAAAGATGAAGGAGTCGATAAAGTTCTAAGTCTCACACATAGTGATGTATGTGGACTTATGAACGTACGTGTCAAAGAAAGATATTAATATTTTATTATAGACGAACTATCCTAGCATCAATGCGTCTGCCTTGAATCATTTAAAATATTCAAATGATTGAATAATGAAATAAAAAAATAAACTAGAAAATGTATTAGAACTCTTCGATTAGATCGAAGAGGTGAATACTTATCCAGTAAGTTTATGACAAATCTAGGAGAGAATAGGATTCTCTCTTAGTAGATTTTTTTCAAAACATAGTGTATCTGAAAAGAGAAGTTAAACTTTATTAGATATGATTTAATCCATGATAGGGTTCACTTGTCTGCCTGTTTTAAGGTTGTGCTGTTGTGACCACTAGTTTTACTCTGAAAATATATCAAGTAAATCTGTTGTAAAGAGTCCATATGGGATATGGATCGAACGTAGATCTAAACTCTCTCACCTTTGGATTTGGAGTTGATTTGCCTATGTCAAAGGTTTGCATGTAGATAAACTTGGATCTTGGTCCAATAGGTGTTTAAGGATGATTAATTCTACCATGCTGAAAAACATAAGATGTTCATCAGCAGTAGAAAATTTCTTTTGAAAAGAAGTTCTTTAAAGAAGAAACTAATGCCTATCAAATTAAACTTGAGAAAGTTTGACTGGTAGAAGATGAACCGACATAATCTAGTAAACCTATAGAATCGGATTTGATCAGATCAAACCCAGAGCCCATTAAAGTGGCACCTTTAAGAAGATCCGGTAGAGTACCATGTTAGTCGGATAGATACTTTAGTGTCTAGGTCCAGGATGGCGATCCTATTGAGCTTGATGAGAACAACAAAGATTTGATCACCTATAGGGATGCAATACAGTGGTCTAACTCTGAGAAGTAGTTTGGAGTGAGCCACATAATCCAAATTGAAGTCCATAAAAATCAATAGTGTGTGGACACTAGATGATTCACCTGAAGGGATAAAATCCATTGGGTGTGAATAGATTTTCAAAAGGATTAGAGTAGAGTAGATGGGAAGATAATGACCTTTAAAGCCCGTTTGGCTATTATCTCAATTTTAGAACATATATTTTGAACGTATGTCTTTGTTATGAATAAAGACAAATCCTGCATTTATAAGTGAGCAAAATATTCTGTAGTGTTATTCCTTGTGTTGTCTATGGATAAAATTCTTTTAATCGAGAATGACATTCCAGCATTACGAGGAATAAAGGTTAGGTTGTCATTTAATTTTTTATGTTCAAAATTAGATATAGTATACTCACTAATGTAGAGAGTAGATATCAGTTTGATCAAAGTATGAACCACTAAAAGATTGTATGGACAATTCCTAAGTATTTAGAAAATACTAAGATCCAGTGACTCAAATATGAAAATAATGACTTAAAATATATGGATGTTTTAATTTTAGTCAGAACAATATGACAACAAGAAAGTGTCGGATCATACCCTAATTGTAGGAGCAATTTGCTAGAAAGGTTCCAAGTAGGATACTTTAGCCTATTCAGTTAGTGATGTAGAGTACATCATGGCATATGATGCTGCCATGTAAGCTGTGTAGTTGCTGAGGTTCATTAGTAGGTTGGGAGTGGCACCCTCCACCGATGGTCCAATTCTATCGTAGTATTGGAGCCATAACTCAGGCTAAAGAATCAAAGGACCAGCATATTCTACATCACTGACTTTTGATTTTAGATTAGGGTGACGTCAACTTTTGAAAGATCGATGGAAATGGAGAATTTGACTGACCCATTTGCTAAGGTCTTGAAACTAAGGAGTTCTACGGACTCAAATGGAAGATAGGATATTTGATATCATTTTGATTAGCTTTAGTCCAAGTAGAAGTTGCTAGAAAATATGTTCTAAAGTCAATTATCTAAGTAGTAGATGATTAGAATTAGTATATGAATTATCTAATAATAATAGTTATTTGGCTGGTTCATCATCAAAGTTCTATCTTTCTTAAATGAACTCCTAAATTATGATGAAGTTCTTAGAACCACAATCAATTAATAAAGGAGGATTTATCGGATGGTTCTTAAATTATTCACAATCAAATGATAAGTTATTAATAAGGATGATAACTTATCAAGTGTAGGTCACTGTATGCCATATGTGTTGGTTGTCTTCGTAACCAAGTGGTATGGAGACATTGGTATGGCATCCAGGTGAGATGTAGGAGTACATCTGCATTGAACATGACCAATGTAGCACTCTACTATTAAGAGTAGCTAGCTAAGGCCAATGGATATAAGTGTTCCTCCGATCTGAGATCACCATGGTGACTTGCAAGCAACTCACTGTACTTTGGTGCCGAACTACCTATATTTTTAATATAGGTTTGAAAGATTTTTAGGTACAGTCAAGTACTTGTGAAGTTGGTGTGTGAGTCAAGATGGAATTGACCACCCTTGATCAACTTCAGGAAGAGAATAACTCATGTTTCAATTTAGCAAAACCTAGGCTGGGTAATCCTCGTGAGGAGTTACAGGATTTGCAAAATTTTGAGATATAATAGAAATGACTTGTATGAGTGTTGACAGAGTACTCAAAGTCATCTTGAGTATTATTGATCAAAGAGATGAATTATATGATAACCATGGGCCAAGGTTCTAAGAATATTGCTTTGCATACATTCGACCTATCTGGATGTTGGAAATCATTGCTAGATGGTTACTTCGATAGGTATAGAAATTAGTTCTTATGCTACTAGCTTAGGTTCGAACCTATTGTTAGATATGTGTGCCCTAAAAGCCAAAATTGGCTGACACTTGTAATACACTTCTAGGAGGCAAAATTATAATTTTAACTATAAATAATAAAATGGATTATTTTCTATCACATATGTGTATTTAGTGTCTGTGATACATCCCTTGAGTTAATGGTAATGATAATTCTTATTTTCAAGAGTTGAAAATTTAAGACAAGAATTTTCATTATTAACTCATAAAATGCTCATGACCGTAGGATCATCATGAGGATGGTGATTGATCCAGAAGGTTAGTGTACAATCACTTCTTTATAGTAGATGAGTCTTGAGTCTATGGTGTAGAGACATCGGAGCGAGAGTATAGGTACTCGTTAGAGAATGAGGGCACTGAGCGTGACCACCTCGAGTAGTCATAAGGAAGTCTACCTTCTCATCGATGACTGACTCGAAGCTACAGTGGTATGTCTGGTTCTTTGACCTGAGGTGCATCGGTAGTTCACCTTGAGGGTGTTATAGTTTGACTACACCATGACTCGATCTCCTAGCCATTCAAAATCCTGAGGTGTATGTTGGCTATAGCATGTTCATTATAGGAATTGGATTGCACCAAGATGGAATCTATCTACCTCGATGGATGAGGAGCAGCCCTATGATGATCATGAGAATCAAGTCCATAAGCCCATGGTCATGGTAGAGAGTGAAATAATAGAAAGAGTTTCTATTAAGGTTTTCACATCGGACTTGAATCGAATGATTAAATCATATGATAGAAATTAGGGTTTGACGAGTTCACCTTAACCCTAATCTGATCGAGCTCAAGATAAGAAGAACTTAATCACACAAGTAGCTGCACTGAGAGGTTCATTTTTAGTTTTGATGGGTTGCCACCATATACTGCTAGGTGTCACTGGTGGATTTTAGGAGCAATTAGAATGATTTAGATGATCGATCATTCTAGTTGTCAGAATCAGAAGAGTTCTGATCCATCGAAAGGAAGTTTCGATGATGTCGATGATGGAGATCATGACATATCCCATTACCATACAGAACTAAACCTAACTAGATCACACAAATAAGGGTTTGGATCTGGATATCATCAATTAAACTAATCCAGTTCAATTGATTTGAATTAGATTCAATTAGGTACAAAATAATTATGCTAGCACACGATTGAACCTAACATTCTCCTTTTTCTATCATTAAAAGTTATCTCGACTGAGCCAAATATGTTTGTGCTCACTCAGGTACCTTTACCTAGTCTGACTGAAGCTTGTCTAGGTCAGAAAAGGGTTGTCTTAATTTATGAGATAAGTTTGAGACAATACTTGCCATTTTCCATCATCTGCTAATTCTTGTCCTTTGACTTTAGTCAAACGTTGACCTTTGACCCTTGGACATCTACCCATGTATCATGCACTTATTGAAGAGTAGATAGGGGCTTGTCCTCTCCCTGAAAATTGGAAAGGAGAGGGTGCATGCCTAGGATGGCATGCATCCATGGATAGGGATGTTTGGAGTCCCATATGGATGGGACTCCAGGTTGCTTCTTGGATTCAAACTAGGTGACCCTCACCTATAGACTTTGACTAGTCTTAGGTGCCACCTTAGGATGAATCTATGGGTCTCTCATCTGATTGGATCAGGTGATGTCATCCCACCAATCAGATTTAGATTTGATTAAATGAGGCAATGTGATTGGCCGGGATGATGTGGCACTGCATGGCGTAGCAGGGTCTATATAAAGACCTGTCTGGACCCACTTTTCAAAGACTTCTCTCTTAGCCATGCCCCAAGATTGTCCCTCTCTTTTCTCCATGCCACCTTCAGGCCATCTCTCTCCTCTCCACAGCCAAGGATAGTTGGGCTTCAGATTAGTGTGATTCAGGTAAGAAAAGGCTGACGAGAAAGGAAGAAGGTAGCACTGCTGCAGAGACGACTACTGATCTTCGAAAGAAGTTTCAAAGATCCTCCAAATCAGATCCAGATCTAATTTTTAGAAAAATAAAAAAGAAAGAGAAGATCTCTAGATCCAGTCCAAGTGGATACCGATAGAGGCCAGGCACTTGCGTGGCTAGATCCAGAATCTCAGACAATCATCACGATCATCAATAGGTAATCGGATTATCCGTATCAAGGTAAAACTAATTTAGATTTAATTTAATTTAATTTTCTTATTTATCAGATTATAAAATTAGATCTAAAAAATATTAGATCTAATTAGGATCTAAGAAAAAATTTTTGAAATATGCCTCTCGATCCAATCAGATCTGAACGAACCTGACCCAGGAAATCAGAATTTCTCCTTCAACTGGTATCAAAGCAGATTTTTATAAAATTTATTTAGATCTAATTTAATTTGATAAATTAGTTATTTTAGATATTATATGAGATGTGATTAAATTTAAAATTAAAAAATTAGAAAATTAAAATTAATTAATTTAGATTTAATATGTATAAGATACATAACTAGACTAGGAATAAAATTGTTCTATGTGTAGTCTAGTATAATCATAATTTTTATTTAATTAAATATAATTTTTTAATCTATTTATTTACTATTTTTTTATCTTATAAATATTATAATCAGATCTAAAAATAAAAAATAAATTAAAATTAATTTGTTCATGTGAGACATGATAGTTGCATGTTTAGACTAGTTGTAGAATAGTTCTGCAAATAGGTCTAGATTAAATTTTATTTGATGAGATCAAATTTAAATTTAATTTTTTAGATAATTATGAGATAATTTAGATCTGAAAAATATGCATGCATGATACGTGAGATGTATGCAAAACATGTTTCAATTAGATCAATTTTCTTATATGAGATATATGCTTAGATCTAATTAGTTTTTATAGATTAGTTGTATTTCTGATTAAGGTGTTCCCCTTGGCCGTCCGATCATAAGAATAAAGTAGGGCTTAAAGACCCTCTCCTTCCATTCGATGAGGTATTCTTATGATATATAGGGGTGCTGTGCGTTCGTCCTTAATCAAAAAATTGAAAATTTACTTTCTGCAAAATTTTAGATCCTAAAATCCTGGGATCTTATTTGCATGTTTTATTTATGAATCCTAAACTTAATTAAGAATTAAGATTATGAAACATATTAGGTCTAAAATTGAGAATTTTCAAATCTAAGACATGTTCATAAAATTGGGTTCGGACTTGGGTAGCTCAATTAGGTCTAACGGTTGATCAAACCAAATCAAGAGTTGGTTAGATGGGATCAACAATGCTTAAATTGACCAACCTAATAGGATTAAGTCTGAATCAAGATCGACTCACGTGAGTGATCGATCTAGCTAAGACCTAATTAGGCTCAATGGTTAGAGTCTGGATTGTAGGCTAATCCAATTGGTTCTGGCTCAACAATTTAGTGTCTAAGGTAAGTTTGGTAGATATGACCGACTGATTTTTAATTGGAAGCTACTCGACTCTAATGCATTCTTGTCGAGTTAATGGCATATCCCTTCCATCGGTCTCACTTATTTGATCATGTTTGTTGACTCAGTTATGATCTGAGGTGGTCAATAATCTGAGCTAACCCATACCACTAGGTTAGTCATAATAATTATGACTATGTCAAGTCTAGTTTAATGAGACCTAAATCAAATCTTTCTAAAAAAAGATTAAGTCTAAGGTCTTCCACCATTGTAGATGTGCGGGCCCTTTTCGAGGTTGATTGTTCTCAGCTGGTTACAGTGGCTCAGTTGTATTGAAAAGATGCAACCATGTCTATTAGGCATTGGATGCTATGGGTTGGAGGATGAATTGGGCTCAATATTTTGGGTACGGTAAGAGACTCAATTAGGAATCCAATCTATGCAAATGATGGGTCTGACTTAACTAAGGAGTGGATTAATATTTAGGACATGGTGAGATTCATGAATTAGAGACCAAGTTTGGGTGCATCATGATTAGAGAATTATTGAACAAGAGTTGTTCACTCGTTGGCTAACCCATCATCAATAATTGTTAGGTGAGGTGATGAGTAAGTCGGTGGGACTACACCACCCACTAGAAATCAGTAATTATGGAGATTTTTGCATCTCTACAAAGGGAGTGTAGGGATTCAAGAAAATAGTAGAAGCTAATTTGTTTAAAAATAAAATTTTTAAATAAATTGGTTAAGTCTTAATTACATTATTTAACTAGAAACTTTGACTCTCTATAGAAAAATGTTTGCATCCAATCCACTAGCACGAATCCTGGACACCCATAAACTGATCGGACCAAATTACAAGGATTATCTCCAGAACTTCAAAATTATTTTGGGTTTTGAGAAATTAACTCATATATTGGATCAGGACCCTCCCACCTTACCAGCTCATCCATCCGTTGAATAGAGAGCGTCTCTAGATAAGTGGATAGATGATGATAACAAGGCCAGATACTACATATTGGGCTTGATGTCTGATGAACTTTAGTGCCAACATGAAGATATCAGAACTGCTCGTCAAATGTTGGCTCACCTACTGAAGATGTTTGGTGAACAGAGTTGCGCAGCCAAGTATCAAGTCACTAAATAATTGTTCAAGGCTAAGATGCATGATGGGCAGTCAATCCAAGATCATTGTCTGATGATGATCAAGGACATGAAAGAGCTTGAGAAGCTCGGAGTGAGGTTGGACTTGGATCTGTAGAATGATATAATTCTGCAATCCTTGACTGATGCGTATGGGCAGCTCATCATGAACTACCATATGCATAAACTTTAAAACTCTTTGGCCAAACTTATGAATATACTAGTTACTGCTGAGCTTTCCATGAAAGGTTCTAAAGGCTCAGTACTGAAGGGAAATCCTGATTTCCCTGACCAGGTTCGTTCAGATCTGATCAGATCAAGAGATATATTTCAAAAATTTTTCTCTTAGATCTGTATCAGATCAGGGATGCTTCAGATCTGATTCTTATTTATTTTAAAAATTAAAATAAAATTAGATAAATTAAATCAAATTTAATTTACCTTGAAGTGGGTAATCCTATTACCCTTTGATGATCCTGTAAGCAGCGGAAGGTTCTGGATCAAGCCACGCAAGTGCCTGGCCTCTACCGGTATCCACTCGGGCTGGATCTGGAGATCCTCTTCTTCTCTATCACGCCTCCAAAAATTCAGATCTGGATCTGATCTGGAGGATCTTCAAAACTCCTTTTGAAGATCAGCAGTCGTCCTTTGCAGCAGCACAGCCTTCTAGCTTTTACTCGCCTTTCTCTTGTCTAGATTGCACCAACCAAGGTCCAAAACCCTTTTGGACATGGAGAGGAGAGGGGAGAAGATGCTTTGGCATGGAGGAGAGGAGAAGAGAAAAGCCTTGGGGCATGGGAAGATTCTTAATTAATTTCAGATACCTCTTTGAGTTGGGCGCAGGGTCTTATTTATAGACTAAGCGTGATCCAACTCCTCTTCTTCCCAACCAATCACAACCCTTTGTGAAATCAGATCTAAATCTGATTGGTGGAAATAGAGTCCCCTGGATTCCTCCTTAGAGGATGCCTAAGACCAGTCAAAGTTGGTTCTTAGGAGAACTCTAATTGGAATCCAAAAAGGAGATGGAGTTTCTATCCAACAGGGACTCCTGGGCGCCTCCAGCTTGGGCACACGCCAAGGGTGGCGTGCGCCCTCTTCCTTGCCAGGTTCTGGTAGGGGGATAGACCCCCACCAGCTCTCCAATAGGTGCATGACATGTGGACAGAAGTCAAAGTGTCAATGGTCAATATTTGACCAGTCAAAGGTAGACTTTTGACCAAAGTCAAAGAACGAGAAATGGCAGGTGACCAAAAATGGCAGGTAATGTCTTACAAAATAAGACAACCTTTTCTAACTTGGACAACCTCCAGTCAGACCATATGAAGGCCTCTGATTGAGCACAAACTCCTTTGGCTCAGTCAGGACAACTTATTTATGATAGTAAAAGAAGAACGTTAGGTTCAATCGAGTGCTAGCACGATTTTCCTTGAACCTAATTGAATCTCATTCAGATCAATTGAACTAGATCAGTTCAATTGATGATCACCAGATTCAAACCCTTGTTTGTGTGACCCAGTTAGGTTCAGTTCTGTATGGTAATGGGATATGTCATGATCTCTATCATCGACATCATCGAAACTCCTTTCGATGGATCAGAACTCTTCTGATTCGAACAGCTAGAATGATCGATCATCTAAATCATTCTAATTGCTCCCAAAATCCACCAGTGACACCTAGCAGTATATGGTGGCAACCCATCAGAGCTGAATGCGAACCTCTTGGTGCAGCTACCTGTGTGATTAAGTTCTTCTATCTTGAGCCCCGATCAGATTAGGATTAAGGTGAACTCGTCAAACCCTAGTCTCTATCATATGATGTAATCATTCGATTCAAGTCCAATGTGAAAATCTAAATAGAAACTCTTTCTATTATTTCACTCTTGCCATGGCCATGGGCTTCTGGACTTGATTCTCATGATCATCATAGGGCTGCTCCTCTACCACCGAGGTAGATAGATTCCATCTTGATGCTATCCAGTTCCTACAATGAACATGCTATAGCCAACATACACCTCAGGATTCCATATGGCTAGGAGATCGAGTAATGGTGTAGTCAAACTATAACACCCTCAAGGTGAACTACCGATGCACCTCAGGTCAAAAGAACCAGACACACTACTGCAGCATCGAGTCAGTCATTGACGAGAAGGTAGACTCCCTAATGACTACTCGAGGTGGTCACGCTCAGTGCCCTCATTCTCTAACGAGTACCTTACTCTCGCTCGGTGTCTCCACACCGTAGACTCAAGACTCATCTACTAAAGAGAAGCGATTGTACACCAACCTTCCGGATCAATCACCATCCTCGTGATGATCCTATGGTCGGGAGCATTTTATGAGTTAATAATGATTATTCATGTCTTAAATTTTCAACTCTTGAAAATATGAATTATCATTACCATTAACTCAAAGGATGTATCACAGACACTAAATACACATATGTGATAGAAAATAACCCATTTTATTGATTTTAGTCAAAATTATAATTTTGCCCCTAGAAGTGTATTACAAGTGTCAGCCAATTCTGGCTTCTAGGGCACATATATCTAACAATCTCCCACTTGTCCTAAAGCCAATTGGCTACAAGTCTAAGTCCCATCTTCTCAAGGTGGGCTTCAATCTTCTGTTGGCCCAACGGCTTTGTAAGTGGTCTGCCACATTATCTGTGGAGTTGACTCTCTTGACCTCAACGTAACCTTTCTCAAGTAATCGGATGGATGTATCACCGTTTGCTTGGAACTCTTCAGCACAAACCTTGCCAAAATAGACTTGATGTCGACTTTCGATCATCTATATCGACATGAAATTCGAGTCTGTGTATCCCTGGACTTGGAGTTCTCCATTACCAAAGACCAACATCATATCCTTAGTTCTTCTCAAGTACTTAAGGATACATTTCACAGAAGTCCAGTGTTCTTCATCTGGATTTGACTGATATCTGCTTGTGACACTCACAGCATGGGCTATATCAGGTCGTGTACATAGCATGGCATACATGAGGCTCCCTATTGCAGAAGCATAAGGGATCTTGCTCATGCGTTCATTTCCTCAGGTGTGCTAGGGCACATCTTCTTGGAAAGATGAATACCATGTCTGAAGGGTATTAATCCCCTCTTAGAGTTTTCCATACTAAACCTCTTTAGTACTTCCTCTATTACATCTTCTGTGAAAGTCCTAGCATCCTATTCGGTCTATCCCTATAGACCTTAATTCCTAGAATAAAGGATGCTTTACCTAGGTCTTTCATGAGAATTCCTTAGACAACCACATTTGACTGATGGTCAACATGAAAATATCATTCCAATAAGGAGGATTCATCCACGTACAATATGAGGAAGACAAAAGAGGAGAGAATAGTCGGAGATGATTCGATCACTCAACCAGTCTGGACGTTGGTAGATCCACCAGAAGGTTAGTACATATTGGATGTAAGGGATTTCAAGAGAAAGATTGGTGCAGATGGGAATGTAGAGAACATTCAAGGCTAGACTAGTGGAAAGGTTTAGTCAACGTGAAGGCATTGACATCAGATACCTTTTCCCCAGTGGTATGCTAAAAGTCATCCGCACATTGCTTGCTGTTGCAGCCTATTTCGATTATGAAATTATGGCAATGGACGTTGAAAATGGCATTCATAAATGGATATCTTGGAGAAGATATCTATATGGAACAGCCGCTAGGTTACAATCCAGTGATATGATCACAAGTTTGCAAGCTGCAAAGGTCATATATGGACTTAAGCAAGCGTCTCGGAGCTGGAACATTCTTTAATGATGTGAAAAAAAGTTTTGGTTCATCATAATGAAAGAGGAACGTGTGTTTTAAAAGGGTAGTGGGAAGCGTG
>QRFJ01000058.1:432240-514198 GCA_006176705.1 Cocos nucifera | reverse complement strand
TTCTCTTGGAAGAGTCCGCAGTTTTATAGCAAGCACTGGCCTATTAGAACCTTTCTGGAAGCTCAGCGAGTAACTAGTAGTTCATAAGTTCAGCAGAGTTTTAAAGTTTATGGATATGGAGTTCATGATGAGACTGCCCATACGCATCAGTCAAGGATTGCAGAAATTATTATTCTATAGATCCAAGTCCAACCTCACTCCGAGTTCTCAAGCCTTTATGTCCTTGATCATCATCGACATGATCTTTGGATGACTGCCCATCATGCATCTTACTTGAACATTTTAGTGATTGAAGCTTGGTGGCAGACTCTGTTTCACCAAACATCTCAGTAGGTGAAGCACATTGGTAGCAGTTCTGATATCTTCATGTTGGCAATAAAGTTCATCAGACATCAGCCCAAGTATGTATTCTGCCTTGTTTTCATCATTTATCTACTTATCTAAAGACGCTCTCTATATCCGGATGAGAGCTGTAGATGGAGGGTCTTGTATCCAATAATGAGTTAATTTCTCACCAAAATATTTTGAAGTTCTGAAGAATCCTTGTAATTTGTCGATAGTTATGGGTGTCCAGGATTCGTACTAGTGGGTGGATGAAACATTTTTCTATAGAGAGTCAAAGTTTCTAGTTAAATATTGTAATTAAGACTTAACCAATTTATTTAAATTATTTTTAAACAAATAGTCCTCTATTTTCTTGAATCCTACACTCCTCTTAGAGATGCAAAAATTCTCATATTACTGATTTTCTAGTGGGGTGGTGATCCCACCGATTACTCATCACCTCACCTATTATTATTTAGATGGGTTAGCCAACGAGTGAACAACTTTGTTCAATATTCTCTAATCATGATGCACCCAATCTTGTCTCTTAATTCATGAATCTCACATGTCAAATATTATCCACTCCTTAGTTAAGTCAGACCATCATTTGCATAGATTGGATTCCTAATTGGTCTCTTCCGTACAAATATGAGCCAAATCATCTCCAACCATAGCATCCAATGCCTAATAGAATGGTTGCATCTTTTCAATACAACTGAGCCATGTAAAGCAGAACAATCAACCTCGAAGGCGCCGCAATCTACAATGGTGGAAGACTTAGACTTAATCTTTTTTAGAGAGTTTGATTTAGGTCTATTACATAGACTTGAATAGTCATAATTATTATGACTAACTAGTGGTATGGGTTAGCTCAGGATTATTGACCACTCAGATCTAACTTGAGTCAACAAACAATGATCCAGTGTGAGGAAGTGGAAGGGATATGCCATTAACTCGACAGAAATGCATGAGTAAGTTAGCTTCCATTAAAATCGTCGGTCATATCTTACAAATTACCTTATGACACAAATTGTTGAGCCAGAACCAAATCGAGTTAGCCTACAATCCAGCTCTAAGCCACTAGCTATTAGGTCTTAGCTTGATCGATCATCACTGATCGTCTTGATTCACATTAATCCTATTAGGTGTCAATTTAAGCATTGTTGATCCCATCTAACCACTCTTGATTTGGTTTGATCAACCGCTAGACCTAATTGAGCTACCAAGCCGAAACCATTTATGAAATGTCTTAGATTGAAATTTCAATTTTAGACTAATATGTTATAATCTTATTCTTAATTTGTTTAGGGTTCAAAAAAACATGCAAATAGATCCAGGATTTTAGGGATCTAATTTTGCAGAAAAGTAATTTTCAATTTTGATTAAGGACGAACGCACAGCACCCCTAAATCATAGAATAACCTCATCGAATGGAGGAGGAGGATCTTAAGACCCTACTTTTTCTTATGATCGGACGGCAGGGGAACAAGCTTAATCAGAAATACAACTAATTCAAAACTAATTAGATAAGAACATATATCTCATATAAGAAAATTGATCTAATTGAAACATGTTTTGCATTACATTCATCGTATATGCATGCATATTTTTTAGAGTCTAAATTATCTCATAATATTCTAAAAAATTAAATTTAAATTTGATCTCATCAAATAAAATTTTAATCTAGACTTATTTGCAGACTATTCTACAACTAGTCTAAAGCAACATCATATCTCAATGAAACAATTAATTTATTTATTTTTATTTTTAGATCTATTATAATTTTATTAGATAAAAAATAGTAAATAAATAATTTAAAAATTATATTTAATAAATAAAAATTATGATGATTACTAGACTAACATAGAAATAATTTATTTCAGTCTAGTTATGTATCTTATACATATTAATCTAATTAAATATTTTAATTTTTTTATTTTTTTATTTAATCTAATCATCTATGTTGCATATTACAAATAACTATATTTTCAATTAAATCGATCTAAATAAATTTTATAAACTGCTTGTTGATAGTTGAAGAAGTCTTGATTTTGGGTCAGGTTCGTTCAGATCTGATTGGATCGAGAGGCATTTTTCAAAATTTTTTTAGATCTAATTAGATCTAATATTTTTTAATCTAATTTTAATATCTATATAGTTAAAAATTAAATTAAAAAAAATCTAAATTAGTTTTTACCTTGAATACGGTATCGCGATTACCCATTTTGATGATGTGTAAGCATTGAAGTTTCTGGATTTAGCACGAAGCGCTCTGCCTCTATCGGTATCATCGGTGGATCTAGAGATCTTCTCTTCTTTATTTATTTCTAAATTAGATGTGATGATTTGGAAGATTGCGAAACTTCTTCGAAGATCCGTAGTCGTCTCAAGTGCTGGCTTACTTCTTTTCTCGTCAGCCTTTTCTTCCTGATATCACTAATCTGAAGCAAATATCTTGGTGGAGAGGAGAGAGATGGTGAAGGTGGCATGGAAAAGAAAGGGACAATCTTGGGGCATGGCTAGAGAGAAGTCTTTGAAAAGTGGGTCAGAAGGTCTTTATATAGACCTATGGCCATGCAGGTGCACATAGACATCCTTGTCATATTCCAATCATATATAATGATTGGTGGGATGACATTACCTTGATCCAATCAGATGAGAGACCCATAGATTCATCCTAAGGGTGAACCTAAAACTGATCAAAGTCTATAGGTGAGGGTCACCTAGTTTGAATCAAGAAGCAACCTGGAGTCCCATCTATGGGACTCAGGCTCCCCTATCGCATGGATGCATGCCATCCTAGGATGCACCCCTCCTTCCAATTTCAGGAGAGGGATAAGCCTATTCTCTCTCCATTATAAGTGCATGATAAATGGGGGATGTCCAAGGGTCAAAGTCAACTTTGACAAAGTCAAAGGACAAGAATTAGAGATGATGGAAAATGGTGGGTATTGTCTCTAATTATCTCATAAATTAAGACAACCCTTTTTTATGACAAGCTTCAGTCAGATAGGTAAAGTACCTTAGAGTGAGCACCAAATCTTTGGCTCAGTCGAGATACTTTATATGATAGAAAAAGAGATGTTAGGTTCAATCGTGTGTTTAGCATATTTTGACACTATTGAATCTATTCAAATCAATTGAACTGAGTAGTTTAATTGATGATATCCAGATTCAAACCTATATTGTATGATCTGAGTTAGGTTAGTTCTGTATGTAATGGGTATGTCGTGATCTCCTATTGCATCTCATCGAATTCCTTTCGATGGATCAGAACTCTTCTGATTCCACAACATAGATATGATCGATCATCTTAAATCATTTTATTACTTTCCAATACACAGTGACGAGCAGTATGTGGCAAACCATTCAAACTAAAAATGAACTCTTTGTGCAGCTACTTGTGTGTGATTAAGTTATATTGAGCCTCGATCCCTAATTAGGAGTTAGGTGTGAAGTTGTAACCCTAATTTCTATCTTTTATGATCATTCGATTCAAGTTGATGTGAAAAACCTTAATTGAATTTTCTTTCTATTATTTCAACTCTTCTATGACACATGGGCTTATGGACTTATTCTCAATGATCATCATAGGGCTGCTCGCTTCATCCATGAGGTAGATAGATTTCTTCTGGTGCAATCCAATGCTACATGAACATGCTATACCAACTTACACCTCAAGATTCAATGGCTAAAAGATCGAGTCATGGTGTAGTAAATTATAAACCCGCTAAGGTAACTACGATGCATCAGGTCAAAGAACCAGAACACGTATAGCATTTGAGTCAGTCATCGTGCAGAAAGGTGATTCCTTTGATATGAGGTGAGGTCCCAGAGCTCGACGCGTCTAACCAAGATCATAGTATCTTGCTACTTCGGTGTATTATACCCATGACTCAACTTACTATAAAGAAGTGATTGTACATACTTTGAATCAATCACATCCTTATGATGATCTACGGTCAAGAGCATTTTATGAGATATAATGAAAATTCTTGTCTTAAATTTTCAACTCTTGAAAATAAGAATTATCATACCATAACTCAAGGGATGTATTCTACAGACACTAAATTACAATATGTGATATGATAATTCTATTTTATTATTTATAGTTAAAATTATATTTTGTCCTAGAAGGTATTTACAAGTTCAGTACCATTCTGGCTTCTAGGGCACAATATCTCCGGTATGTTGGTATGATTGTTCATTGTAGGAATTGGGATTGCACCCAGAAGAACCTATCTTACTCGGTTAGATGAGGAGTAGCCCTTTGATTGACTATGAGAATCGTCCATAGCCAAGCATGGTTAGAGTGAAATATAGACAAGAGTTTCTATTTAAGGTTTTCCTTGGAATTGATCAGAATAATTAATGATTTGGATGTAGAAATTAGGTTGACGACTTACCTTTAATCTAATTGATCAGGGGTTAAGATAGAAGAACTAATTCAAATATAACTGCCCAAGAGGTTAAATTTTCAGTTTTGAGGGTTGACATTATATGTAGGTTCAACTGGATGGATTTGGGAGCATTGAATGTTTTGAATAATGTGGATATTCTAGTTGTTTTGAATAGAAATTCTTGTCATCGAAGTATTTTCGTGATGTCCCCCAATGTAGGATCATGATAGTCTATTCATATTAGACTGCAACTAGATACACATAAGGTTTGGATCTAGATATCTCGACGGACTAACCGTTTTAATTGATTTGAGATTAGACTCAATGTAGGTTAGAAACTCATGATAGCCATTGATTGAGCCTATGTTTCCTTCTCATCATCAAAGTTGCTCGACTAAGCCAATGTATTTGAGCTCACTTAGTCTTTTACTTGATTTGATGGAGCATTGTTAGGTTATAGAAAGGGTCATTTTAATTTTGTATGAGATCAATTGAGATAACACATGCATTTTCCATTACCTGTATTCTTATCTTTTGATTGGTCAACGTTGATCTTTGACTTAGGGAATCTCCCGTTCTGACCCTAGAGAGAGCAGATAGGGGATTGGTCGCTTGCTGAAGAGGAAAGGAGGGGGGTTCATGCCTAGGGAGGGTGACTAAGGATATGGATGTCTGGAGTCCATATGAGTAGATCAGGTTGCTTTGGAATCAAACTAGGGTGAGCCCAGGATCTTTACTTGGACAAGTCTGGCGCACTAGAGGTGTTGGAGGGGCTTTCATGTTGGAGCAAGTGTAGTATAACACCATTAGATTGAGATTTGATTGCGAGAGAAGTAATAGCGGGATGATGTGGCACTGCATGGCGCAGCGGGTCTATAATTAACTGGTTGCACCTGTTTGGATAATCTATCCCTTGCCGCTGCCACATTGCTCTCTCTCTCTTTTTCCTGCCTTCCTTGATCCTTCTCTTCTCTTCATGCCAAGAGGCTCTTTAGTCATGATGTTGGTGCGATCTGGCAAGATAAAATGGACAGAAGGAGATTGGCAACATGCTGCAAGAGACGCTCAAATTTTCTAAGTTATTTTGAGACTTCAAGATCAGCTTTAGATTATGATCTTTGGGGTAGAATCGAGAGAAGAGATATTCAAGATACTACTCCGAGTGGATATCGGTAGAGACCCAGAAGATTGGTGGCTGTATCTAAAACCCAGGAATCAGCAAGATCATCATGGATAATTAGATTACACAAGAAACGGTATAATTAATCTAATTAATTTAATTTAAATTTATTTTTGATTATCAAATCAAATCTTAAAAAGATCATTTTTGATTTAGATCTAAAGGAAAAATTTTTGAAATATTTCTCTTGATGAATTTAGTTATAAAGCTTTTTTACGTAGGTTCTTGTATGATATAATTTAATTGATTAAGTTAT
Source organism: Cocos nucifera (assembly GCA_006176705.1). Lineage (NCBI taxonomy): Eukaryota > Viridiplantae > Streptophyta > Magnoliopsida > Arecales > Arecaceae > Cocos > Cocos nucifera. The sequence continues at coordinate 508,038 of QRFJ01000058.1, read as the reverse complement.
ATTTAGATCATGTATTTACTATTTGAGTTATAAATTTATAAATAAGATTTTAAAATATAGAATAAAATTATTTTAAATTTTTGGTTATATGAGATACGGATAGATGGATGTTTAGACTAGTGTGTGGAATAGTTTCTAAATAATTGATCTAGATGAATTGTATATTTATGTTGGATTTCACATTTAAGTTATTTTTATTAATTATGAGAAATTTAGATTGAAAATATGATGATTGGTATATGAGATGTATGCATATGTTTTATGTTAAGATCAATTTGTATGAGATATATTGATGTAGATCTACTATTTTGTAGTTTTATATTTTTCGGATTAGGCTTTCCTTGCTGTCAGCAATTATAAGACAGTAGGGTTTAAATTACTCTCCATCCTTCAAGGGAGGTGTTCTTAAGAATGTAGGGTTGCTTGCGGCATTCATCTTAATCTAGAAATTTAGCTATTTTCTTGCAAACCACTTGATCCTAAATCTAGAATTTTATTTTATATTTTGTTTGTGACCGTAAACTTAATTAAGAATTAAGATTATAAGATATATATTAGATCTAATTGAGATTTTTATATCTAGGATATCTAATTTAGGTGGGCCTTGGGTAGGTCAGTTAGGGTTAGTGGTGATCAAACCGAATCAGAGTTGTTGATGGGATCAAAGTGCTTTTATAGTTAATAGGATTAAATTATGGGTCAAGAATAGCAGTCACATTGAGTGATCGATAGCCTAAGACTTTAGGGTTTTTTAAGTGTTTAGGGCAGTCTTTTGCTACTCGAGTGGTTTCTTAATCACAATTTGAGTAAATCTAAGGTCGGTATTAGAGATTCTCATTCCGATTGATTTTTTTTGGGAGACTCGCTGGATGATTTTATCGGAGCTTATGTATATCCCTTTACCGGGTATATATCTGGCTTTTGTGTATGGTTAGTACTGAATTGAGGTGGCACAATAATCCGAGTACCATTACCATAGGTTGTATATGGGTTAATGATATGGTTAGTGAGGTTTATTGAGATATACATCATTTAAAAGGATAAGTCTGAGGTCTTCACATTTGTAGATGTGTAGGGCTCTTCTGGTTGATTTGGTGAAGAAAATCTGTGATTTCGGGTCAGTTCATTCAGATTTTGTTGAGAATTTCAAAAATCACCTCTTAGTTTCTAATAATCGACATTTTTCAGATTTGATTTATGATTATATTAAAAAATAATAAATAATAATTTTAATTTAAATTTTACCTTGATTTTGGATAATTTTGTTATTCGTTAATTGATATGGCGGGCCTAGGGGTATGGCGTAGAGGCTCGTATGCAGTTTGTATGATCGTGCCTCTATGCTGGTATCTTACCGAACTGGATATCTCCTGCTCGGTGGGAGGTTTAGATACTGTGTGTGTATTTCTTGCTATTTTTCTCGTATGTATAAACAAAAGTGGTCTGGAAGTCTTTTGAAAAGTTCTAGAAGTATTTGACGATTTCCATAGTAGACATATTATTTCAAACTGAGAGATAACCATTAAGGTTCTTTTGCTGATTCATACCTCGAGGAGGTGTGAATATCTTAGCCAGGAATTCATAGAATATCTTAAGGAAAATGGCATTAGTCTCTCATGGACTGCAATGATTTCTTGTTTTTTGAAGGAAATCCTGATTTCCCGGTCCAGGTTCGTTCAGATCTGATCAGATCAAGAGATATATTTCAAAAATTTTTCTCTTGATCCCAATCAGATCTTGATATGTTTCAGATCTGATTCTTATTATTTTAATAAAATAAAATAAAAAAGATAAATTAAATCAAATTTAATTTACCTGATTTGGGTAATCCTATTACCCTGTTGATGATCCTGTTTGCAGCGGAAGGTTCTGGATCTTAGCCACGCAAGCGCCTGGCCTCTACCGGTATCCACTCGGGTTGGATCTGGAGATCCTCTTCTTCTCTATCACACCTCCAAAAATTCAGATCTGGATCTGATCTGGAGGATCTTCAAAACTCTTTTGAAGATGAGCAGTCGTCCTTTGCAGCAGCGCAGCCTTCTTGCTTTTGATCGCCTTTCTTTGATCTGAATCGCACCAACCAAGGTCCAAAACTCCTTTTGGACGTGGAGAGCAAGGGGAGAAGAGACTATGGCATGGAGAAGGAGGGGAGAGGCAGCCTTGGGGCGTGGGGTTTCTCAATTGAATTCCTTTTTTTAATCTGAGTTGGGCGCAGGGTCTTATTTATAGACTAAGCTTGTGATCCAACTCCTCTTCCTTCCCAACCAATCACAACCCTTTGTGAAATCAGATCTAAATCTGATTGGTGGGAATAGAGACCCCTGGATTCCTCCTTAGAGGGCGCCTAAGACCAGTCAAAGTTGGTTCTTAGAAGAACTCTAATTGGAATCCAAAAAGGAGATGGAGTCCTTGTCCAACAAGGACTCCTAGGCGCCTCCAACTTGGGCACACGCCTAGGGTGGCGTGCGCCCTTCTCCTTGCCAGGTTCTGGCAGGGGGACAGGCCCCCACCAGCTCTCCAATAGGTGCATGACATGTGGTCAAAAGTCAAAGTGTCAATGGTCAACGTTTGACCAGTCAAAGGTAGACTTTTGACCAAAGTCAAAGAACAAGAAATGGCAGGTGACCAAAAATGGCAGGTAATGTCTTACAAATAAGACAACCTTTTCTGACTTGGACAACCTCCAGTCAGACCATATGAAGGCCTCTGATTGAGCACAAACTCCTTTGGCTCAGACAGGACAACTTATTTATGATAGCAAAAGAAGAACGTTAGGTTCAATCGAGTGCTAGCACGATTTCCTTGAACCTAATTGAATCTCATTCAGATCAATTGAACTAGATCAGTTCAATTGATGATCACCAGATTCAAACCCTTGTTTGTGTGACCCAGTTAGGTTCAGTTCTGTATGGTAATGGGATATGTCATGATCTCTATCATCGACATCATCGAAACTCCTTTCGATGGATCAGAACTCTTCTGATTCGAACAGCTAGAATGATCGATCATCTAAATCATTCTAATTGCTCCCAAAATCCACCAGTGACACCTAGCAGTATATGGTGGCAACCCATCAGAGCTGAATGCGAACCTCTTGGTGCAGCTACCTGTGTGATTCAGTTCTTCTATCTTGAGCCCCGATCAGATTAGGGTTAAGGTGAACTCGTCAAACCCTAGTCTCTGTCATATGATGTAATCATTCGATTCGAGTCCAATGTGAAAATCTAAATAGAAACTCTTTCTATTATTTCACTCTGCCATGGCCATGGATTTCTGGACTTGATTCTCATGATCATCATAGGGCTGCTCCTCTACCACCGAGGTAGATAGATTCCATCTTGATGCAATCCAGTTCCTACAATGAACATGCTATAGCCAACATACACCTCAGGGTTCCATATGGCTAGGAGACCGAGTAATGGTGTAGTCAAACTATAACACCCTCAAGGTGAACTGCCGATGCATCTCAGGTCAAAGAACCAGACACACTACTGCAGCATCGAGTCAGTCATTGACGAGAAGGTAGACTCCCTAATGACTACTCGAGGTGGTCACGCTCAGTGCCCTCGTTCTCTAACGAGTACCTGTACTCTCGCTCCGGTGTCTCCACACCGTAGACTCAAGACTCATCTACTAAAGAGAAGCGATTGTACACCAACCTTCCGGATCAATCACCATCCTCGTGATGATCCTATGGTCGGGAGCAATTTATGAGTTAATAATGATTATTCATGTCTTAAATTTTCAACTCTTGAAAATATGAATTATCATTACCATTAACTCAAAGGATGTATCACAGACACTAAATACACATATGTGATAGAAAATAACCCATTTTATTGATTTATAGTCAAAATTATAATTTTGCCCCTAGAAGTGTATTACAAGTGTCAGCCAATTCTGGCTTCTAGGGCACATATATCTAACAATCTCCCACTTGTCCTAAAGCCAATTGGCTACAAGTCTAAGTCCCATCTTCTCAAGGTGGGCTTCGATCTTCTGCTGGCCCAACGGCTTTGTAAGTGGGTCTGCCACATTATCTGCGGAGTTGACTCTCTTGACCTCGACATAACCCTTCTCGAGGTAATCGCGGATGAGGTGGTATCGCCGCTCAATATGCTTGGATTTCTGGTGAGACCTCGGCTCCTTAGCAAGGGCTATGGCGCCATTGTTGTCGCAGTATAGAGGAATGGCATCTGATGGCATTACTCCAATTTCTGCAGCAAACTTCTTGTACCAGAATGCTTCCTTCGCAGCCTCTGATGCAGCGATATATTCTGCTTCCATGGTGGAATCTGCTATCACCGTTTGCTTGGAACTCTTCCAGCTGACAGCTCCACCATTGCACACAAACAGACTCCAGATGTCGACTTTCGATCATCTATATCGGACATGAAGTCCGAGTCTGTGTATCCCTGGACTTGGAGTTCTCCGTTACCAAAGACCAACATCATATCCTTAGTTCTTCTCAAGTACTTAAGGATACATTTCACAGAAGTCCAGTGTTCTTCACCTGGATTTGACTGATATCTGCTTGTGACACTCACAGCATGGGCTATATCAGGTCGTGTACATAGCATGGCATACATGAGGCTCCCTATTGCAGAAGCATAAGGGATCTTGCTCATGCGTTCTATTTCCTCAGGTGTGCTGGGGCACATCTTCTTGGAAAGATGAATACCATGTCTGAAGGGTATTAATCCCCTCTTAGAGTTTTCCATACTAAACCTCTTTAGTACTTCCTCTATGTACATCTTCTGTGAAAGTCCTAGCATCCTATTCGGTCTATCCCTATAGACCTTAATTCCTAGAATAAAGGATGCTTCACCTAGGTCTTTCATGGAGAATTCCTTGGACAACCACATCTTGACTGATGTCAACATGGGAATATCATTCCCAATAAGGAGGATGTCATCCACGTACAATACGAGGAAGACAACAGCGCTCCCACTGACCCTTTTGAAAACACATGGTTCCTCTTCATTTTTGATGAAACCAAACTTTTTGATCACATCATTGAAACGAGTGTTCCAGCTCCGAGATGCTTGCTTAAGTCCATATATGGACCTTTGCAGCTTGCAAACCTTGTGATCAGTATCACTGGATGTGAAACCTAGCGGCTGTTCCATATAGATATCTTCCTCAAGATATCCATTTAGGAATGCCGTTTTCACGTCCATTTGCCATATTTCATAATCGAAATAGGCTGCAACAGCAAGCAATGTGCGGATGGATTTTAGCATAGCTACTGGGGAAAAGGTATCCTGATAGTCAATGCCTTCGCGTTGACTATAACCTTTTGCCACCAGTCTAGCCTTGAATGTCTCCACATTCCCATCTGCACCAATCTTTCTCTTGAAGATCCATTTACACCCAATAGGTACTATACCTTCTGGTGGATCTACCAAGGTCCAGACTTGGTTTGAGTGCATCGAGTCAATTTCTGACTGCATTGCCTCTAGCCATTTCTCGGAGTCGATATCTGATATCGCCTCGTTGTAGGTTTTGGGATCATCACCATGAGCACCATTACCTACGAGGAACATTTCCTCTACATCCTCTGAAATAATACCTAAGTATCTTTCAGGGGGACGGGAAAACTCTTTCCGATCTACGAGGTGGAGGAGGTAGTGTTCTTATTGGCTCAACCTGATTTGGTTCCACTTGGTCCTTAGCTCGTTCTGCTTGTGAGACTTTCTCATCAAGCTTGATCTGCTTTCCAATGCCGCTATCTTGAATAAACTATTTTTCAAGAAAGATGGCATGTCGACTCACAATCACATTGTGGTCTTCTGGAATGTAGAAATAGTATCCTAATGACTCTTTAGGATATCCTATGAATCGAGCTCTAAAGGACCTAAACTCTAACTTGTCCGCTTGTTGTCTTTTGACATGAGCCGGACAACCCCAAATTCTGAGATGACTCAGACTTGGTTTCTTACCGTGCCATATCTCATACGGTGTGGTAGGAACGGTTTTAGAGGGAACCCTATTCAGTAAGATAGATTGAAGTTAACAATGAGTGTCCCCAAAGAAAATCAGGGAGGTCTGTGAAGCTCATCATGGATCGAACCATATCCAATAGAGTCCGATTTCTCCATTCTGAAACCCCGTTGAGTTGAGGTGTTCCTGGTGGAGTCCATTGAGAGACTATGCCATTTTCCTTAAGATAGTCTAGGAATTCCCGGCTAAGGTATTCACCTCCTCGATCTGATCGAAGAACCTTAATGGGTTTTTCAGTTTGTTTTTCTACTTCATGTCTGAATTCTTTGAACTTTTCAAAAGGCTTCAGACTTGTGTCTCATAAGATACACATACCCATACCTAGACAGATCATCGGTAAAGGTAATGAAGTAGACAAAATTGCCTCTAGCCGGCACATCAAATGGGCCGCACACATCAGTATGTACTAGGGCAAGGAGATCTGTGGCCCTCTCCCCATGTCCAACAAAAGGGAGTTTAGTCATTTTGCCTTGAAGACAAGATTCACAAGTTGGATATGACTCAGAAGTCAATGGACTCAATAGCCCATTTTTCTCCAATTTGTTGATCCTATCTTCTGCTATATGACCTAATCTCAGGTGCCATAGATATCTGTCGTTTGGACTATCCCTAGGTCGTTTGGCATTCACGTTTTGCTCGATAGTTAGAACAGGTACATCAATATGTAGCTGATAAAGACCATTAATAAGGAAACCATTTGCAATTTTATTTCTTTCATAAAGAATGTTACAATGGTCCTTAAAGAAGGTGATCACATAACCTTCTTGTGCTAAGCATGAAACAGAAATCAAATTCCTGCTAGCTGCAGGCACAATAATAACAGTCTTTCAAAACTAAGTCTAAACCAGATGGTAATCGAAGAGGGTATGTTCCCACGGCTACTGCAGCAACTCTTGCTCCATTACCGATGCGTAGGATCATGTCTCCATCCCTCAGCCTCCTGCTATCCTCAAGACCCTGCATAGAAGTGCACAGATGAGCACTAGAACCAGAGTCAAGCACCCAACTGGATGCAGAAGAAACCGTAAGGTTAGACTCAATAACGAGCATACCTCCAGAAGGACCTTCCTTCTTGTTCTTCAGGGTGGCCAGGTAAGTAGGGCAGTTCCGCTTCCAATGGCCGTCGCTGTTGCAATGGAAACACTTTCCTTTGCCATCGGCCTTTTTCTTCGGATTCTGCCTTCTTCTTCTTTGATCCTTCCACCTTTTGCTTTTTCACAGACTTCTTTTTCTTTCCATAAGACTTTCTTTTGGAAGAAGTCCGTTCCATAGCAAGAACTGAGCCTTTAGAACCTTTCATAGAAAGCTCAGCGGTAACCAGCATATTCATTAACTCGGCCAAGGAATTCTGAAGTTTATGCATGTGGTAATTCATGATGAATTGCCCATATGCATCAGTCAAGGATTGCAGAATAATATCGTTCTGCAGGTCCTAAGTCCAACTTCACACCGAGCTTCTCAAGCTCTTCCATGTCCTTGATCATTGTCAGACAGTGATCTTGGACTGACTGCCCATCACGCATCTTAGCCTTAAAAAGTCATTTTCGTGACTTGATATTTGGCTGCGCGACTCTGTTCACCAAACATCTCCTGCAGGTGAGCCAACATTTGGCGAGCAGTCCCGATATCCTCATGTTGGCGCTGGAGCTCATCAGACATCGAGCCCAACATGTAATATCTGGCCTTATTATCTTCGTCAATCCATTTTTCCAGAGACGCTCTCTGTTCAACAGATGGACGGGCTGGTAATGTGGGAGGGTCCTGGTCCAAAACATGGGTTAACTTCTCGGAACCCAAAATAATTTTGTAGTTCCTGAGCCAATCTTTATAATTGGGTCCAGTCAGTCTATGTGTGTCCAGGATACGTGCCAATGGGATTTGACGCAGACATTATTCCTGTAGAGAGTCAAAGATTCTAGTTAGATACTGTAATTTTGACTTGACCAATTTGTTTAGGGATTTTATTTTTAAACAAATTAGCTCCCACTATTTTCTCGGATCCCTACACTCCCTCTGTAGAGATGCGAAAATCTCCACGATTAATGATTTCTAGTGGGTGGTGCGGTCTCACCAACTGACTCATCACCTCACCTAACAGTTATTGGTGATGGGTTAGCCAATGAGTGAACAACTCTTGTTCAATGATTCTCTAATCATGGTGCACCCAAACTTGGTCTCTAATTCATGAATCTCACCGTATCCGGAATATTGATCCACTCCTTAGTTAAGTCAGACCCACCATTTGCATAGACTGGGTTCCTAATTGAGTCTCTCACCGTATCCGAAATATTGAGCCCAACTCATCCTCCAGCCCATAGCATCCAATGCCTAATAGACATGGTTGCATCTTCCCGGTGCAACTGAGCCACTGTATCCAGCCGAGAACAATCAACCCCGGGAAGGGCCCGCACATCTACAATGGTGGAAGACCTCAGACTTAATCTTTTCTTAGGGAGAATTGATTCAGGTCTCATTAAACTAGACTTGGTCTTAGTCATAACAATTATGACTAACCTAGTGGCATGGGTTAGCTCGGATTATTGACCACCTCAGATCAGAACTGTGTCAACAGATATGGCCAGGTAAGTGAGACCGGTGGAAGGAATATGCCATTAACTCGTACAAGAACGCATTCAGGTCGAGTAGCTTCCAATTAAAAACCAGTCGGTCGTATGTGCCAAACTTACCTTAGACACCAAATTGTTGAGTCAGAACCAATTGGGTTAGCCTACAATCCAGACTCTAACCTCTGAGCCTAATTAGGTCTTGCTTGATCGTGACTCGATCTTGACCCAGACTTAATCCTATTAGGCTGGTCAATTTAAGCATTGTTGATCCCATCTAACCAACTCTTGATTCGGTTTGATCAACCGCTTAGACCTAATTGAGCTACCCAAGCCCGAACCCAGTATTATGAATATGTCTTAGATCTGAAATTCTCAATTTTAGACCTAATTAATATTCCATAAACTTAATTCTTAATTAAGTAGGGTTCATAAACAAAATATGCACAATAAATCCTAGGGTTTCAGGATCTAGGGTTTTGCAGAAAGTAAGTTTTGGGTTTCTGATTAAGGACGAACACGCAGCACCCCTACACATCATAAGAACACCCCATCGAATGGGAAAGAGAGGGCCTTTAAACCCTTCTTCGTTCTTATGACCGGACGGCCAAGAGGAACGCCTTAATCAGGAACATTCAATACTACAAAACAATATCAGATCTATATCATATATCTCATATATAAAGTAGATCTAATCATGGCATATTTTGCATACATCTCATGTATCAAATCATGCATATTTTTCAGATCTAAATTATCTCATAATAATCTAAAAAATTAGATTTAAATTGATCTAATCAAAATAAATTCTAATCTAGACAATTATGTAGAACTATTCTACAACTAGTCTAGACATGCATCAATCATATCTCATATGATATTCAAAAATTAAATAATTTTTATTTGCTATTTTTTAGATGTTATTATAACACTTATAATATCAAAAAATAGTAAATAAAAAGATCTAAAATATGATTTAATCAGATTAAATCAAAAACATGCAAGACTATTCTATAGAACTATTCTATTCTAGAACTAGTCATGCATATCTTCTAATCTTAGATCCAAATTCATTTAATTTTAATTTTTTCTGATTTCAGATCTGATCACATCTCATGTGACATCTGAAATCAATTATTTTCTAATTAAAATAAATTTAAAATTAGATCTAAATAATTTTAGAACCATGGCTCTGATACCAGTTGAAGGGAAATCCTGATTTTCCGGTCCAGGTTCGTTCAGATCTGATCAGATCAAGAGATATATTTCAAAAATTTTTCTCTTGATCCCAATCAGATCTTGATATGTTTCAGATCTGATTCTTATTATTTTAATAAAATAAAATTAAAAGATAAATTAAATCAAATTTAATTTACCTGATCTGGGTAATCCTATTACCCTGTTGATGATCCTGTTTGCAGCGGAAGGTTCTGGATCTTAGCCACGCAAGCGCCTGGCCTCTACCGGTATCCACTCAGGTTGGATCTGGAGATCCTCTTCTTCTCTATCACACCTCCAAAAATCAGATCTGGATCTGATCTGGAGGATCTTCAAAACTCTTTTGAAGATGAGCAGTCGTCCTTTGCAGCAGCGCAGCCTTCTTAGCTTTTGATCGCCTTTCTTTGATCTGAATCGCACCAACCAAGGTCCAAAACTCCTTTTGGACGTGGAGAGCAAGGGGAGAAGAGACTATGGCATGGAGAAGGAGGGGAGAGGCAGCCTTGGGGCGTGGGGTTTCTCAATTGAATTGCATTTTTTTACAATCTGAGTTGGATACAGGGTCTTATTTATAGACTAGCTGTGATCCAACTCCTCTTCTTCCCAACCAATCACAACCCTTTGTGAAATCAGATCTAAATCTGATTGGTGGGAATAGAGACCCCTGGATTCCTCCTTAGAGGGCGCCTAAGACCAGTCAAAGTTGGTTCTTAGAAGAACTCTAATTGGAATCCAAAAAGGAGATGGAGTCCTTGTCCAACAAGGACTCCTAGGCGCCTCCAACTTGGGCACACGCCTAGGGTGGCGTGCGCCCTTCTCCTTGCCAGGTTCTGGCAGGGGGACAGGCCCCCACCAGCTCTCCAATAGGTGCATGACATGTGGTCAAAAGTCAAAGTGTCAATGGTCAATGTTTGACCAGTCAAAGGTAGACTTTTGACCAAAGTCAAAGAACAAGAAATGGCAGGTGACCAAAAATGGCAGGTAATGTCTTACAAATAAGACAACCTTTTCTGACTTGGACAACCTCCAGTCAGACCATATGAAGGCCTCTGATTGAGCACAAACTCCTTTGGCTCAGACAGGACAACTTATTTATGATAGCAAAAGAAGAACGTTAGGTTCAATCGAGTGCTAGCACGATTTCCTTGAACCTAATTGAATCTCATTCAGATCAATTGAACTAGATCAGTTCAATTGATGATCACCAGATTCAAACCCTTGTTTGTGTGACCCAGTTAGGTTCAGTTCTGTATGGTAATGGGATATGTCATGATCTCTATCATCGACATCATCGAAACTCCTTTCGATGGATCAGAACTCTTCTGATTCGAACAGCTAGAATGATCGATCATCTAAATCATTCTAATTGCTCCCAAAATCCACCAGTGACACCTAGCAGTATATGGTGGCAACCCATCAGAGCTGAATGCGAACCTCTTGGTGCAGCTACCTGTGTGATTCAGTTCTTCTATCTTGAGCCCCGATCAGATTAGGGTTAAGGTGAACTCGTCAAACCCTAGTCTCTGTCATATGATGTAATCATTCGATTCGAGTCCAATGTGAAAATCTAAATAGAAACTCTTTCTATTATTTCACTCTACCATGGCCATGGATTTCTGGACTTGATTCTCATGATCATCATAGGGCTACTCCTCTACCACCGAGGTAGATAGATTCCATCTTGATGCAATCCAGTTCCTACAATGAACATGTCATAGCCAACATACACCTCAGGGTTCCATATGGCTAGGAGACCGAGTAATGGTGTAGTCAAACTATAACACCCTCAAGGTGAACTGCCGATGCATCTCAGGTCAAAGAACCAGACACACTACTGCAGCATCGAGTCAGTCATTGACGAGAAGGTAGACTCCCTAATGACTACTCGAGGTGGTCACGCTCAGTGCCCTCATTCTCTAACGAGTACCTGTACTCTCGCTCCGGTGTCTCCACACCGTAGACTCAAGACTCATCTACTAAAGAGAAGCGATTGTACACCAACCTTCCGGATCAATCACCATCCTCGTGATGATCCTATGGTCAGGAGCAATTTATGAGTTAATAATGATTATTCATGTCTTAAATTTTCAACTCTTGAAAATATGAATTATCATTACCATTAACTCAAAGGATGTATCACAGACACTAAATACACATATGTGATAGAAAATAACCCATTTATTGATTTTAGTCAAAATTACAATTTTGCCCCTAGAAGTGTATTACAAGTGTCAGCCAATTCTGACTTCTAGGGCACATATATTTAACAGGTAGATCTACCAGAAGGTATAGTACCTATGGGTGTAAATGGATTTACAAGAGAAAGATTGGTGCAGATGGGAATGTGGAGACGTTCAAGGCAACATTAGTGGCAAAAGGTTATAGTCAATGTGAAGGCATTGACTATCAAGATACCTTTTCGCCAGTAGTTATGCTAAAATACATTCACACACTGCTTGCTATTGTAGCCTACTTTGATTATGAAATTTGGCAAATGGACGTGAAAACAGCATTCTTAAATGGATATCTTGAGAAAAATATCTATATGGAACGGTCGCTAGGTTTCACATTCAGTGATGATGACCATAAGGTTTGCAAGCTACAAAGGTCCATATATAGACTTAAGCAAGCATCTCGAAGCTGGAATACTCATTTTAATGATGTAATCAAATTGTTTGGTTTCATCAAAAATGAGGAGGAGCCATGTATCTTCAAAAAGATTAGTGGGAGCGCTGTTGTCTTCCTCGTATTGTATGTGGATGACGTCCTCCTTATTGGGAATGACATTCCCATGTTGACCACCATTAAAATGTGGTTATCTAAAGAATTCTTCATGAAAGCCCTAGGAGAAGCATCCTTTATTCTAATAATTAAGGTCTATAGAGATAGACCGAATAGGATGCTAGGACTTTCACAGAAGATGTATATAGAGGAAGTACCAAAGAGGTTTAGTATGGATAACTCTAAGAGGGGTTTAGTACCCTTCAAACATGGCGTTCATCTTTCCAAAAAGATGTGCCCTAGCACACCTGAGGAAATAGAACACATGAGCAAGATCCCTTATGCTTCAGCAATAGGGAGCTTCATGTATGCCATGCTATGTACCCAATCTGATATAGCCCATGTTGTGAGTGTCACGAGTAGATATCAATCAAATTTAGGTGAAGAACACTGGACTTCTATGAAATGTATCCTTAAGTACTTAAGAAGAACTAAAGGATATGTTACTGGTCTTTGGTAATGGAGAACTCCAAGTCCAGGGATATACAGACCCGGACTTTATGTCTGATGTAGATGATCGAAAGTCGACATCTGGGACTCTATTTTTGTGCAATGGTGAAGCTGTCAGTTGAAAAAATTTCAAGCAAATAGTGATAGCAGATTCCACCATGGAAGTAGAATACATCGCTGCATCAGAAGCTACGAAGAAGGCATTCTGGTACAAGAAGTTTGCCGCAGAGATTAGAGTGATGCCATCAGATGCCATTCCTCTATACTGCGACAATAATGGCACCAGAGCCCTTGCTAAGGAGCCGAGGTCTCACCAGAAATCCAAGCACATCGAGCGGTGATACCACCTTATCTGCGATTATCTTGAGAAGGGTTACATCGAGGTTAAGAGAGTCGACTCTGTAGACAATGCGGTGGATCTGCTTACAAAGCCGTTGGGCCAGCAGAAGATCGAAGCCCACCTTAAGAAGATGTGACTTAGATTTATAGCCAATTAGCTTTAGGTCAAATAGGAGTTTGTTAGATATGTGTACCCTAGAAGCCAGAATTGGCTGACACTTGTAATACACTTCTAAGGATAAAATTTTAATTTTGACTATAAATAATAAAATAGATTATTTTCTATCACATATGTGTATTCAGTGTCTATGATACATCCCTTGAGTTAATGGTAATGATAATTCTTATTTTTAAGAGTTGAAAATTTAAGACAAGAATTTTCATTACTGACTCATAAAATGCTCCTGATCATAGGATCATCATGAGGATGGTGATTGATCCAGAAGGTTAGTCTATAATCACTTCTTTATAGTAGATGAGTCTTGAGTCTATGGTGTAGAGACACCAAAGTGAGAGTCCAAGTACTCATTAGAGAATGAGGGGACTGAGCGTGACCACCTCGAGTAGTCATAAGAAAGTCTACCTTCTCATCGATGACTGACTTGAAGCTGCAGTGGTGTGTCTGGTTCTTTGATCTGAGGTGCATCGATAGTTCACCTTGAGGGTGTTATAGTTTGACTACACCATGACTCGGTCTCCTAGCCATTCAGAATCTTGAGGTATATGTTGGCTATAGCATGTTTATTGTAGGAATTGGATTGCACCAAGATGGAATCTATCTATCTCGGTGGATGAGGAGCAGCCCTATGATGATCATGAGAATCAAGTCCATAAGCCCATGGCCATGGTAGAGAGTGAAATAATAGAATGAGTTTCTATTAAGATTTTTACATCGGACTTGAATCAAATGATTAAATCATATGATAGAAATTAGAGTTTGACGAGTCCACCTTAATCCTAATCTAAGCGGGGCTCAAGATAGAAGAACTTAATCACACAAGTAGCTGCACCGAGAGGTTCATTTTCAGTTTTGATGGGTTGCCACCATATACTACTAGGTGTCATTGATGGATTTTGGGAGCAATTAGAATGATTTAGCTGATCGATCATTTCAGTTGTCTAAATTAGAAGAGTTCTGATCCATCAAAAAAAGTTTCGATGATGTCGATGTTGGAGATCATGACATATCCCATTACCATATAGAACTGAATCTAACTAGGTCACACAAATAAGAGTTTGGATCTAGATATCATCAATTGGACGAACCTAGTTCAATTGATTTGAATTAAATTCAATTAGGTTCAAGGAAATCGTGCTAGCACACGATTGAGCCTAACATTCTTCTTTTTCTATCATCAAAAGTTATCTCGACTGAGCCAAATGAGTTTGTGCTCACTCAAGTACCTTTACCTGATTTGAATGAAGCTTGTCTAGGTCAAAAAAGAGCTGTCTTAATTTATGAGATAAGTTTGAGATAGCACCTGCCATTTTTCGTCACCTGCTAATTCTTGTCCTTTGACTTTGGTCAAACATTGACCTTTGACCCTTGGACATCCGCCCATGTATCATGCACTTATTGGAGAGCAGATAGGGGCTTGTCCCCTTACTGGATTTTGGAAAGGAAGGGGCACATGCCTAGGATGGCATGCGCCCATGGATAGGGATGCCTGGAGTCCCATACGGATGGGACTCTAGGTTGCTTCTTGGATTCAAACTAGGTGACCCTCACCTATAGACTTTGACCAGTCTTAGGCACCACCTAAGGATGAATCTAGGGGTCTCTCATCTGATTGGATCAGGTGATGTCATCCCATCAATCAGATTTGGATCTGATCGAACGAAGCAACGTGATTGGTCGGGGTGATGTGGCACAGTATGGCGCAGCAGGGTCTATATAAAGACCTATCTGCATCCAACTTTGATAGAACCTTTTCTAAACCATGCCCAAAGGCTATCCCTCTCTCTCCTCCATGCCATCTTTTTGATTCTCTCTCTCTTCTCTAGACCCAAGGAAGTTGGGCCTTCAGATTAGTGCGATTCAAGCAAGAAAAGGCTCACGAGAAAGGAAAAAGGTAGCGCTGCTGTAGAGACGACAGTAGATCTTTGAAAGAAGTTTCAATGATCCTCCAAATGAGATCTAGATCTAATTTCTGAAAATATGATAAAGAAGGAGAAGATCTCCAAATTCTGTCCGAGTGGATACCGATAGAGGCCAGACATTTGCATGGCTAGATCCAGAACCTCAGGCTATCAGCAGATCATCAATGGGTAATCAAATTACCCATATCAAGGTAAAACTAATTTAGATTTAATTTAATTTAATTTTTTTGTTTATCAAATCATAAAATTAGATCTAAAAAATGTCAGATCTAATTTGGATCTAAGAAAAAATTTTTGAAATATGCCTCTTGATCCAATCAAATTTGAACGAACCTATCCCAGAAAATCAGGATTTTTCCTTCACTGAGGTGGCCAATAATTCAAGCTAACCCATGCCACTAGGTTAGTCATAATTGTTATGACTATGTCAAGTATAGTTTAATGAGACCTAAATCAAATCTTCTTAAGAAAAGATTAAGTCTAAGGTCTTCCACTATTATAGATATGCGGGCCCTTCCTGGGGTTGATTGTTCTCGGCTAGTTACAGTGGTTCAGTTGCACCAAGAAGATGCAATCATGTCTATTAGGCATTGGATGCTATGGGCTGGAGGATGGATTGGGCTCAATATTTTGGATACGATGAGAGACTTAATTAAGAATTCAATCTATGCAAATGGTGGGTCTGACTTAACTAAGGAGTGGATCAATATTTCGGACATAGTGAGATTCATGAATTAGAGATCAAGTTTGGATGCACCATGATTGAAGAATCATTGAACAAGAGTTGTTCACTCATTGGCTAACCCATCACCAATAACTGTTAGGTGAGGTGATGAGTCAGTTGGCGGGATCGCATCGTCCACTAGAAATCATTAATCATGAAGATTTTCGCATCTCTATAGAAGGATTGTAGGAATTCGAGAAAATAGTGAAAGCTAATTTATTTAAAAATAAAACTCCTAAATAAATTGGTCAAGTCTTAATTATAATATCTAACTAAAAACTTTGACTATCTATAGGAAAATATCTACGTCCAACCCACTAGCACATATCCTGGACACCCATAAACTAACTGGACCCAATTCCAAGGATTGGCTCCAGCACTTCAAAATCATTTTGGATTTTGAGAAGTTAACTCATATATTGGATCAAGACCCTTTCACCTTACCAACTCATCCATCCATTGAACAGAGAGCATCTCTTGACAAGTAGACAGATGAAGATAACAAGGTTAGATACTAAATGTTGGGCTCGATGTCTGATGAGCTTCAACACCAACATGAGGATATCAGGACTGCCCGCCAAATGTTGGCTCACCTACAAGAGATGTTTGGTGAACAAAGTCATGCAGCCAAGTTTCAAGTCACTAAACAACTATTCAAGGCTAAAATGCGCAATGGACAGTCAATCCAAGATCATTATCTGATGATAATCAAGGATTTGGAAGAGCTTGAGAAGCTCAGAGTGAAGTCAGACTTGGATCTACAGAATGATATAATTCTACAATCTTTGACTGATGTATATGGGCAATTCATCATGAACTACCGTATGCACAAACTTCAAAATTTTCTGGCCAAGCTTATGAACATGCTGGTTACTGCTAAGCTTTCTATGAAAGGTTCTAAAGGCACAGTGCTTGCTATGAAACGAACGTCTTTCAAGAGAAAGTCTTTTGGAAAGAAGAAGAAGTCTGTGAAAAGTTAAAAGGTTGAAGGAGGAAAGAAGAAAAAGGCAGAGCTGAAAAAGAAGACCACTGATAAAGAAAAGTATTTTCATTGCAACACTGATGACCATTGGAAGCAGAACTGCCCTACTAGAGGTATGCTCGTTATTGAATCTAACCTTATGGTTTCTTCTACATCCAGTTGGGTGCTTGACTCTGGTTCTAGTGCTTATTTATGCACTTCTATGTAGGGTCTTGAAGATAGCAGGAGGCTGAGGGATGGTGATATGATCCTGCACATCAAAAATGGAGTAAGAGTTGCTGCTGTGGTCGTGGGAACATACCCTCTTCGACTACCATCTGATTTAGACTTAGTATTAAAAGATTGTTATTATTTACTTGCAGCAAGCAGAAATTTGATTTCTATTTCATGTCTAGCACTAGAAGGCTATGTAATTAGTTTTCTTAAGGACCATTATAACATTCATTATAAAAGAAATAAAATTGCAAGTGGTTTCCTTATTAACGATCTTTACCAGTTACATATTGATGTATGTTTTTAATATCGAGCAAAATGTGAATACCATGAAATGACCTAGGGATAGTTCAAACAATAGGTATCTATGGCACCTAAAACTAGGTCATATAGCAAAAGATAGGGTTAACAAATTAGAGAAAATCGGACTATTGAGTCCATTGACTTTCGAGTCATATCCAATTTGTGAATGTTGTCTTCATGGCAAAATGACTAAGCTTCCTTTTGTAGGATATGGGAAAAGGACCATGGATCTTCTTGCCCTAGTACATACTGATGTGTGCGGCCCATTTGATGTGCCGGCTAGAGGCAACATTATCTACATCATAACCTTTACCAATGATTTATCTAGGTATGTGTATGTGTATCTTATGAGACACAAGTCTAAAGCTTTTGAAAAGTTCAAGAAATTAAGACATAAAGTAGAAAAGCAAACTGAAAAATCTATTAAGATTCTTCGATCAGATCGAGGAGGTGAATACCTTAGTCAGGAATTCCTAGACTATGTTAAGAAAAATGGTATAATCTCTCAATGTTCTCCACTTGAAACACCTCAACTTAATGAAGTTTCAGAATGAAGGAATCGGACCCTATTAGATATGGTCTGATCAATGATATGCTTCACAGACCTTCCTGATTTTTTTTATGAACATAGTTTGTTAATTGCAATATACTTATTGAATAGGGTTTCTTCTAAAACCGTTCCTACCACACCATATGAAATATGGCATGGTAAGAAACCAAGTTTGAGTCATCTTAGAATTTGGGATTGTCTAGCTCATGTCAGAAGACAACAAGCGAATAAGTTAGACTTCAGGTCCTTTAGAGCTTGATTTATAGGATATCCTAAAGAGTTATTAGTATATTATTTTTACATTCCAAAAGATCATAATGTGATTATGAGTTGACATGCCTCTTTCTTGAAAAATAATTTACTCAAGATAGCGGCATTGGAAAGCAGATAAAGCTCGAAGAGAAAGCTTAAAAAAGCATGACCTAAGAACCAAATCAGATTGAGCCAATTCAATCACTACCTCCTCCACCTCATAGATCGAAAAGGATTTTTTGTCCCCATAAGAGGTACTTAGGTGCCATTTCAGAGAAAGTAGAGAGAATATTCCTCGTAGGTAATGGGGTTCATGGTGATGATCCCAAAACCTATGATGAGGCGATATCGGATATCAACTACGAGAAATGGTTAGAGATAATGAAGTCAGAAATTGACTCAATGCACTCAAATCAAGTCTGAACCTTGGTAGATCCTCCAGAAAGTATAGTACCTATTTGATGTAAATAGATCTACAAGAGAAAGATTGGTGCAGATGGGAATGTGGAGACATTCAAAGCAAGATTAGTGGCAAAAGGATATAGTCAATGCGAAGGCATTGACTATCAGGATATCTTTTCGTCAGTAGCTATGCTAAAATCCATCCTCACATTGCTTGCTATTGTAGACTATTTCAATTATGAAATATGGCAAATGGACATGAAAATGGCATTCTTAAATGGATACCTTAAGGAAGATATCTATATGGAATAGCCGCTAGGTTCACATCCAGTGATGCTAATCACAAGGTATGCAAACTACAAAGATCCATATATAGACTTAAGCAAGCATCTCGGAGTTGGAATACTCATTTTAATGATGTAATCAAATTATTTGGTTTCATAAAAAATAAGGAGAAACCATGTGTCTTCAAAAGGATCAGTGGGAGCATTGTTGTCTTCCTCGTATTGTACGTGGATGATATCCTTCTTATTGAGAATGATATTCCCATGTTGACCATAGTTAAAATGTGGTTATCCAAAAAATTCTCCATGAAAGATCTAGGAGAAGCATCCTATATTCCAAAAATTAAGGTCTATAGAGATAGACCGAATAGGATGCTAGGACTTTCACAAAAGATGTACATAGAGAAAGTGCTAAAGCGATTTAGCATGGAAAACTCTAAGATAGGTTTGGTATCCTTCAGACATGGCATTCATCTCTCCAAGAAGACGTGCCCTAGCACACCTAAGGAGATAGAACACATGAGCAAGATCCCTTATGCTTCTACAATAGGGAGCCTCATGTATGCCATGTTATGTACGCGACCTGATATAGCCCATGTTGTGAGTATCACGAGCAGATATCAGTCGAATCCAAATGAAGAACACTAGACTTCTGTGAAATATATCCTTAAGTATTTGAGAAGAACTAAGGATATGTTATTGGTTTTTGGTAATGGAGAACTCCAAGTTCTGGGGTATACAGACTCAGATTTTATGTTTGATGTAGATGATCGAAAGTCGACATCTAAGTGACTGTTCGTGTGTAATGATGGTGCTGTCAGTTGAAAAAGTTTCAAGCAAACAGTGATAGCAGATTCCACCATGGAAGCAGAATAAATTACTGCATCAGAAGCTGTGAAGGAAGCATTCTGGTACAAAAAATTTGTCGCAAAGATTGAAATAATGCCATTAGATGCCATTCCTCCTTACTGCGATAATAATGGTGCCATAGCCCTTGCTAAGGAGCCCAGGTCTCACCAAAAATCCAAGCATATCGAGCAGCAATACCACCTCATCCACGATTACCTCGAGAAGGGTTACGTTGAGGTCAAGAGAGTCGACTCGACAGACAATATGGTGGACCCACTCATAAAGTCGTTGGACTAGCAAAAGATCGAAGCCCACCTTGAGAAGATGGGACTTAGATTTATAGCCAATTGGCTTTAGATCAAGTGGGAGTTTGTTAGATATGTGTGCCCTAAAAGCTAGAATTAGCTGACACTTATTGTACACTTTCGAGGGCAAAATTATAATTTTGACTATAAATAATAAAATGGATTATTTTTTATCATAATGTATATTTAGTGTTTGTGATATATCTCTTGAGTTAATGGTAATGATAATTCTTATTTTCAAGAGTTGAAAATTTAAGACATGAATTTTCATTATTAACTCATAAAATGCTCTTGACCATAGGATCATCATGAGGATGGTGATTGATCTAGAAGGTTAATGTACAATCGCTTCTTTATAGTAGATGAGTCTTTAGTCTATGGTGTAGAAATACCAGAGCGAGAGTACAGGTACTCGTTAAAGAATGAGGGCACTGAGCGTGATCACCTCGAGCAATCATAAGGAAGTCTACCTTCTCATCGATGACTGGCTCGAAGCTGCAGTGGTGTGTCTGGTTCTTTGACCTGAGGTGCATCGGCAGTTCACCTTGAGGGTGTTATAGTTTGACTACACCATGACTCGGATCTCCTAGCCATTTCGAAATCCTGAGGTGTATGTTGGCTATAGCATGTTCATTATAGGAATTGGATTGCATTCCAAGATGGAAATCTATCTACCTCGGTGGATGAGGAGCAGCCCTATGATGATCATGAGAATCAAGTCCATAAGCCCATGGCCATGGCAGAGAGTGAAATAATAGAAAGAGTTTCTATTAAGGTTTTCACATCGGACTTGAATCAAATGATTAAATCATATGATAGAAATTAGGGTTTGACGAGTTCACCTTAACCCTAATCTGATCGGGGCTCAAGATAGAAGAACTTAATCACACAAGTAGCTGCACCAAGAGGTTCATTTTTCAGTTTTGATGGGTTGCCACCATATACTGCTAGGTGTCACTGGTGGATTTTGGAAATAATTAGAATGATTTAGATGATCGATCATTCTAGTTGTCTGAATCAGAAGAGTTCTGATCCATCGAAAGAAGTTTCGATGATGTTCGATGATGGAGATCATGACATATTCCCATTACCATACAGAACTGAACCTAACTAGGATCATACAAATAAGAGTTTGGATCTTGGATATCATCAATTGAACTAATCCCAGTTCAATTGATTTGAATTAGATTCAATTAGGTTCAAGAAAATCATGCTAGCACACGATTGAAGCCTAACATGTTCTCCTTTTTCTATCATTAAAAGTTATCTCGACTGAGCCAAATGTGTTTGTGCTCACTCAGGTACCTTTACTTGGTCTGACTGGAGGCTTGTCCAGGATCAGAAAAGGATTGTCTTAATTTATGAGATAAGTTTGAGACAATACCTACCATTTTTCATCATTTGCTAATTCTTGTCCTCTGACTTTGGTCAAACATTGACCTTTGACTCTTGGACATCTGCCCATGTGTCATGCACTTATTGGAGAGTAGATAGGGGCTTGTCCCCTCTCTGAAAATTGGAAAGGAGGGGGTGCATGCCTAGGATGGCATGTGCCCATGGATAGGGACGCCTGGAGTCCCATACGGATGGGACTCTAGGTTGCTTCTTGGATTCAAACTAGGTGACCCTCACCTATAGACTTTGACCAGTCTTAGGTGCCACCTTAGGATGAATCTGTGGGTCTCTCATCTGATTGGATCAGGTGATATCATTCCATCAATTAGATTTAGATTTGATTAAATGAAGCAACGTGATTGGTCGGGGTGATGTGGCATTGCATGGCGTAGTAGGGTCTATATAATGACCTGTCTGCACCCACTTTTCAAAGACTTCTCTCTTAGCCACACCCCAAGGCTGTTCCTCTCTTTTCTCCATGCCACCTTCAGGCCATCTCTCTCCTCTCCACGCCCAAGGATAGTTGGGCTTCAGATTAGTGCGATTCAGGCAAGAAAAGGCTGACGAGAAAGGTAGAAGGCAGCACTGCTGTAGAGACGACTGCTGATCTTTGTAAGGAGTTTCAAAGATCCTCTAAATTAGATCCAGATCTAATTTTTAGATAAAAGAAAGAGAAGGAGAAGATCTCCAGATCCAATCCGAGTGGATACCGGTAGAGGCCAGGCACTTGCGTGGCTAGATCCAGAATCTCAGACAATCAGCACGATCATCAATGGGTAATCGAATTACCCATATCAAGATAAAACTAATTTAAATTTAATTTAATTTAATTTTTTATTTATCAGATTATAAAATTATATCTAAAAAATGTCAGATCTGATTAGGATCTAAGAAAAAATTTTGAAATATGCTTCTCGATCCAATCAGATTTGAATGAACCTGATCCGAAAAATCAGAATTTTTTCTTCACCTATAGGGTCACACACATAAGAGGTTATAACTTAATCAAATGGTTATTCAATGATTGAGAATCATTCTATGATCAAACATTCAATGTGATTGATGTTTGACCTAATGCAAGTATTACAGGAAGATCGATTGGCAATTAGATTACTAATTGGCTTAATTTGATTGAGCAATCGAGCTGAGATCAAGTCTAATTAAATTAGATTTAATTAAAATTAGTTTGGACTTAATTAGATTAAGTTTAATTGGTTTATTCAATAAGCTAATTGTAAGAAAAAAATAATTTCTAGTTGGACTAGGATTTGAGTGCACCTAATTCCTGATTGAGTTAGAATTTAAATCAAAATTAAATATGTTTTAATCTAATTTAATTAAATTTTTTTGTTAGACTAGAGTCACTCATAATTAGGTTACATTTAATTTGATTTGAATGAGGTTCAAAATAATTTTGACCTAGTCAAATAAGAAGAGTCCCAGTCCAACCGGGACTCTCACTCCTTATGCCAATAAAAGTCAATGTCCATATTTTATTTCTAAATATTTATGTGATATTCTCCATATCAATAATATCTTCTCCATGCACCAAATATCTAAAGAGATTAATTAAAATTTGATTTGATCAAATTTGGTAAGTGGTTTGGTTTTGTTTTCTTTTGAAAGAGTCCCAATTCTCCAAAACACCTTCTTTCCTTATGAAATTTTTTCTCCGTGCCTCTTTTTCTTTTATGCACTTATTTACTTTGGTTTTGCATGTGGTTTTCTGATCTTCACATCCAAAAAGTAAGGGAGAATGCATCCAAGAGTTGGACACCTCCTAAAACTCCTCCTTGGTCTCCTTTTAAGACTAGGTTTTTACCTAGTCTTCGATACAAAAAAGGGAGGATGCCTACTATCAAGTTTAGGATGTGTAAAATCTGAAAAAATCATGAAAAAATAGAAGAAAAGTAGGATAAGCCATGGAAGACTTTGGACGCCAAGTTTCATGAAGGAGAAACCTCATTAAGCCATCAATTGTTGATGTCTTGAAGGGATAAAGGTAAGAGAAGATTGTCTTCTCTTTATTTTTCTTTTAAATACTTTTCTTTTATTTATTTTATGTAATTTTTATATGATAAAAATCTGAGACAGAGAGAGAGGAAGAGGGTGTGGGGATCTGTGCTCTAAGGTGTTGGGGCATAGTGATCTTTTTGGATATGATCTGATCATGTCTTAATGAGAGAAGAAAAAGAGAAGAATGTCTTCTCTTAGGGTTTCTTTGAAAACCCTTCTTTTCTATATTTTTGTATGATTTTTCTATGAGAAAAATTAGTGTGTGTGAGATCTGAAAACATAAAAAAAGCCTAAGGGAGAAGGTCTTCCCTTTGTCCTTACATAAGGATGTTTTCAGGACATCAATTATCGATGTCCTGAAAGAGAAGATTTATCTTCTCTTAGGATCCTTTTCTAATGTATTTAATTTTTGATTTTTGGGAGATCCAAAGATTGAATTTTTTCCTTAATGCTTCTCATATTCTTCATCTCTTGGAGTATCCAAGAGATCTAAAGAATAAATTTTAGATTAACCATCCAAAGAGATCCATGAGAAGCTAGCACTTCGAGCGAATCTTCATTCGATGAACCTCCGATTTTGTTACAGGCTCATGTGGATCACTTGTAGAGGTCGGACACGTATGCAGCTCCAAAGACAACAATGAAAAATAATTGTGAAGTTCTCAACCCATGCTAAGGTAAGAGATCTGATCTCTTCTCTCACCTAGATGCGATCTAGGTTTTAGATCTAGAATTATTCTAGATCTAGGAAATTGATTTGATCAATACCAAATCTTTTATTTTCAGATTTAAAATATAATATGATATGTTATAGGTCCTAGTTGTAGAATTTAATAATTAGATTACATACATTTGTAGATTAAATACTTTAATCTATATGTCTCGTTGCGTTATTTTTTAAAAATATTTTGAAATTCATGCATGAAACCCTGCATATTTTCCATCACCTTTTGCTTATGAATTTACCATTTTGCCTCATAAACCATATGATAAATTCTTTAAATCCATTAAGGGTCTTAGTCCATAATATGGTAGTGTGTGATTTGCTGCCTTCTGCTGAGCTGGTGATTTATGCTTGGATTCATGGACTGGTGGGTCGGCTTCTATGGCTGAGTCAGCTTGGATGACATGTCGGTTGAGTTGGAACGTACCGATTGAGCTATTTTTGGTGGCTTGGTTGGGCTAGCCGGCTGAGTTAAATCAATTTTTTTTATTTTTTATTTTTTTAAAATTCATATCCGATCTGTTTTAACTTTATTTTGCTCCAAACATGTTTCATTATGACCAAAAAAATGAGCTCTTTTCATTGATAAATATACTTTCTAAAAATAATAAATAAAAATATTTAATTTTTAAAAATAAAAATAAATTAATTAATAAATTAATATTTTTATTAATAAATTTATTATAATTATCACATCCTCCAACTTAAGCTTTGCTCGTCCTTGAGTAAAGAAAGAATTTAGTTTTAGATATCTTTTAAGCTTTAGAGTTTCAAATTTTATCCAAACAATTTTCAAAATGGCCATTGATGTTTAATAGAGCATAAGTGAGATATATCATTGAAGTATTAATACTTACTAATATAAAAATTAAGTGAAGAACATTCAATTTTTCTAATTTTTTTAAAAATTATCCTATCTTTATCTTTGAATTATCTAAACTTTCATATGGACAAGTATATTGCTACTTTCGCCCTTCATTTATTAATTTTTTTAATTCATATTGCCCACTTTTTGATGTGAATATCATTGCTTGCTTAGGCAATGAGATTCGATTACTCGGTGGAAAATTAATATGTATATATATATTTTTAATGTTATACCACTATTGAGTGCCTTAACCCATTAAGCTTTTTATTTGATCCATGTAGCGAGTCTTGGGCCAATGACTCCCAAACCAGTTGATTTTAGGGCACTAGGTATAAAATACCTCTCAAGCTTACCAGTTCGAATCAAACAAGCTATGAGTTAAGACTAGTTTTACAACAAATTTCTTCATCCTTCCCATCTTTTGATGTAAAATTTAATGCTTGCTTAGGCAAAAAGGCCCGATTACTCAGTAAGAAGTACTAAAAAGTTATTTTATTTTATAATTTTTTATGAAGAAACATATAGTTATCTTACACAAGTCCATAAAAAGTAGATTTTTCTTTGATGTTGGTAAAAAAAATTAGAATTGCTCAAAAAAAAATATTTATGTTCCAAACTTAACTCTTTATTGAGTTTTCTTAATACTTGATTCCTCAATATCTCATAAATTTTCTAATATGTGCATCAATTTTCTTTTAAAAATGCTTAGTTCAACTCGATTCTTAAGCATAATCGGATGTCTAAATGCTAAATACTAACTTCTTCGAGTATTTTAAATTTTTTTAAATTTTTATTATTCTTTTCTTTAACTTAATCGATATTGTCCTTAATAGTGAAGGAAAGATAAATGGTATAATAAAAAATAGAAAAGAATATACCTGACTAAGTATATTTTTGATCTAGCATGGTTCTTGAAAATTTGGCTCTCCCTCCAACTTATTCAAAATATCTTAAAAAAAAATAGACTAAAAAGATAAATTAGACATAAAAAAAATAAATATTGGATTGCTTTCCAATAAGTGCTAGGTTTATTATCTTCAGTCAGACACAAGATAGCTTACTTATCCTATATTAAATACTGTATTAACAAATTCTAATGATTTTGGATTGCCAATCTTAGGAAGATAGTTTATTATCCCTTTATTGATATATTTATTTTGAATTATGGAAAGATAGGATGCATCCCAATTCTCAGACCTTTGTTTCTCAAGAATTTCTCCTACTTGTTCTTCTAAAATGCTCATAAATTGAGTTTTTGTATTAGGAGTTAAGTTTGATGCAATGGATACTGAAAGGATGACTAAAGATGGATTTAATTATGGAGGTAAATTAATATGATCTTGATTAAATAACTTCATTGACACTTTGTTACATATCTCTTAGTTTTTATAAGAAGAACCGGCTTTTAGGGTTGAAGAGAATAGGAGTATTGGTTTATAGGTCTTGGATAAATCATCTATTCTCTTTTTTTATGTTTATCTCATTTATATTGGAATCAGCATTAGCACCAATTCTAGGCTTAGGTTCTTGTATGCGGTTAGTCTTAGTACTAATCTCTTTTTCTATGTTCTTATTTTGGCTAGCATCATTACTAGCCTATTTCATCTAGTCTTGGTATGGGTCCATAAGAATCTTGTAACTTTTAAGTTCAACAATTACTTTGACATTCTCTAATTGGGGATTCTTAAGTAGAACATTAGATTGATGACTTGGTCCAGGTGGTTGGTGGACAATGGATGGGTTGTTTATAAGAATCGGATGGCTCGATAGTTGATTTAGTTCTCTCCTTATGTTAGACTTAACTAATTATCCTATTTGAGCTTCTAGCTTGATGATAGATTATTGTTGAATCAAAATTGATTGTTGTTAGATTAGAATTAATTATTGCAACTGATTAAATCTATCATCGGTTAGATTAGTCTATTGAGGAGGTGGGTATAATGGCTAATTATAATATGATGATTGAGTGGACTGATTAGGTTGACCTTTATTATAGGCATACTTTTAATATTAGATCTGAGCCTAAGTCTGTTGGGGTATCCAAGAAAAAATAGGATGGTTTCTCTAATCTGGATTATATATATTTGAAAAAGGATTATTAACTGGCTTGGAGTAGCCTTGAGCAACTTGAACTTGTTCTTAGATAAAAGATGGAAACTGTGCAGCCATAGGACATTTACTCTCATGATGGACTAGGCTAGCACAAATAGAACAAATCTTCTGATAATTAGAAGATGATGTATTTTATACAGGAGCTTATTGACCTAGGATTAGGAGTTGGTCTAATTTCTGGGTAAGAAGGTCTACTTTGTTTATCAGGTTCAAGTTAGTCTTAGAACTAGATTTTGGATCATAGATTTCTACCCAATTTTGGTAGAAAGATAGTGAAGTATGGTTAATTGAGTTTTCACTCAAGGTTTCAAATAAGGCATAGGTTTCATTCTCACTCTTGTTCATGAATGCACCTCCATAGGATGCATCTACCATTTATTTATATTGGTCTTCTAAACCCTCATAGAAAGCTTGAACTATTTGTCACTTAGATAGACCATGGTGTAGGTATTTTCTAATAAGTTTCTTAAGTCTCTCCCATGACTCATGAATTTATTCTTTTGAAAGTTGAGCAAATTCAGTGATAGCTCGCCTCATAGTGTTGGTTCGACTTATGGGATAAATTTTTTTAAAAAAATTATTTTACAATTTAACCCAAGTTTGGATTGGTCTTCTATTGTGCCAAGCCAGTACTTGGCTTTCTCTTTTAATGAAAAGAAAAATAAAATTAGTTTAAGAGCATCATTAATCAAATTTTAGATTTTCACCGTAGAGCAGATTTCTAAAAACTTATTCGGATGCTTATAAGGGTCTTCATTGGTATTCCCATAGAAAGATGGGAGCATTTGGATTATGGTCGACTTGATCTCATAGTGGGTAGCATGGATATTAGATAATTAGATACAAATCGATGGGTTATAGGTAGAAGAAATAAAATATTCCTTCATTTTTCTAGGTAGTTTTCTAAAATTTTCAGCCATTTGGTTATTGAATTTAATATGGTTCAGCCATTTAATTTCATGATTAGATTCAACTACATAAAAAAAAATGATCTCCTACTGTACATGTATTAGTGTAACCCTAATGGATGATTTAGAATTTTTTTAAAATTTTTTATATTTTTTTATTATATTATTTTTTAAAAAAATTTAAATTTTTAAATTTTTTTTATTATATTATTATTATTAATTTAGTTTAGTTTAGTTTAGTTTAATTTATTATTATTATTTATTTTATTTTATTTTACTTTTGAAGGAAAAAAGGAGAAGAAAGAAAGAAAAGTTCTAAAGAGGAGGTTCTAAGGAGTCCTAGAACTAAGAAGAGAAAGAAAAATTAGTTTTAATTAGGTTTAATATTGGTTAACAATCAAGTTAGACAAACAATCCTAGCTAAGGATTGTCCTAGATCTAGATAGCTCTTAACTGCCAGGATCACTTTCAAGCCCTCAAAGTGTAAGATCAGTCAATCAACTGGCTAGATAAGTATAAAATTGGTGGGAGTCCTCCATTGCTTGCCTTAGACACTAATTGTGCTTGGTTAGGTAAGCTAACGAAATCAATTAAATAACCATCTTCCTTCGGAATGTAGTCCCTGAACCATTTTTCTTAGATGCAAGTCAAACTGACTAACCTTAATTCGGTCTAACTCTTAGAATTCTTTATCCTAATGAGCTTGAGTTTCTAGGGCTGATGTCTAATTGATTTTAAAACTAAAGGCTTAGGTTAATACAGGATGCTGGTTGGTTGTTTGTGGGCCAAGGAAGGATGATCAAATTCCCATCGTATGTTGTTTAATGGGTTATGCCCTTAAATTGATGTAAAATATAAATATGCACATTCACTTTCAAACAAGAGGTTCTATACAATTAAATTAGATGCATGAAATTGATTGAACTTTAGAAGCTTACCTTATCTCCAGCGATTACTAAAAAAAATAAAAATAAAAATAAATCTAATATGATAGATGCCCTAAGTAGTTAGAATTTCTAATCTTGTCATGAAACTTTTAATTAGATTTAATTATATATTTTTTAATTTAATTTAAAAATAATAATAAAAAATCTAGAGTTAGGATTGATCTCATCAAGCAAAATTGGAAGCTTCCTCCTTATCTTAACCTTTTTGCTCTTTTTTTTAAATAAATAAGAAAAAGTTAGTAAGTAATATTTACAAGAAATTTAAAAGAAATTAAAAATTTATTTATAATTTTATTTATAAAAAAGTTAAAAAAATCAAAAAAAATAATACTCATGCCATCTCCGACAACGACATCAAAAATTTGATAAAAGCACGATGTTGTCGTTAAGATATCATATTTATTAAATTAATTTTAACTTCTTAGATTGATTAAAAATAAGTAGTAACTAGTGAGTCGGGTCGAATCCACAGAGAAGATAATATTTTAATTTTAAAATCTTTAATTTTTATAAATTTTTTTTAAAAAATTAATTTTTATCAAAAAATATAATTATAAATAAAAAATAAAAATTAAATGATGTAGAAAAATAAACTTAGTACTAAGATCTACTAGTTAGATCTTAGCATCTACTTGCGATAAAAATAAAAAAT
Organism: Cocos nucifera; assembly: GCA_006176705.1. Classification (NCBI taxonomy): domain Eukaryota; kingdom Viridiplantae; phylum Streptophyta; class Magnoliopsida; order Arecales; family Arecaceae; genus Cocos; species Cocos nucifera. Next base: position 478,097 of record QRFJ01000058.1, on the reverse strand, counting down.
AAAAAATTAAAGTGTATAAATTAAATTATAATTAAAAATAAAGAGCTAAAATTTAAATAGCTAGAAAAGTAAATTTTGCATTGATTAAAAGTTCAGATTTTAAATACATGAAATTTAAAAAGAAAAAAAAATAAAAATTAAAAAATAAGCTAATCTTGATTTTGGATCGATGTTAGCATTGAGATGGTATAGAAGATAGCTCTTTCTCTCGGCACCATTTGCCTCAAAGCAATCTTAGCTTTAACCTATACCATCACCTTCCTTGATCGAAGATGCTTTGATTTGATGGCCTGGGGATCCTTAAATAGGTGTTGGAGGGCTAGAGTATTTTCGTCTAGGCAATATGGGGCTAAGAAAGTGTTTTGATTAGAAAATATAAAGAAATCTCATGAAAAATTGGATTAAAATAGCCTCTGGATGAATTCTATGCAGTTCCATGAGTTTTGGCCATCAGATCTGAATCAAATGGTCCAAAATTCACCATAAACAGATGTGTAATAGTCCAGATCTACTTGAATTAAATTCTGGCCATTGGATCGAGCAGTTAGGTGGTTCTAGGCCATTAGCTCACATCAAAGTTCATTCTAAAATTCTTTTTGCAGTTGGATTGAATACCAACTATTGGATTGCACCTGATGATGAAGTTTCGGCCATCGGATCGTCACTGGGTGTTTAAATCACTACTAGGAGCTTCTAGGGCCATTCGATCAATGCTTAGGTTCTTGATCACCGTTGGGATGAACACTAGCTGTTGGATCAAATTTTGGAATTCTCGGAGCTATCTGATTGTGTGCTAGGGAGAGCTGGAAAATCGAATCAAAATGAAAAGACCATGGCCATCAGATCTGGACTGCAAACAACCACAGCCATCCGATCTCACAGTTGTTGTGCCCATGAACTGCATGAACCGGCCACATTGCAGACCGCAACCAATCAGTGCCCGCATTTTGCTTGTGAATTTATCATTTTGCCACGTAAACCATGTGATAATTTTTGTAAACCCTTTAAGGGTCTTGGTCCACCATGTGGCAACGTGTGATTTGCTGCCTTCTATTGAGTTGGCGGTTTATGCTTGGATTCATGGATTGATGGCTCGGCTTCTGTGATTGAGTCAACTTGGACGGCGTGACGACTGAGCTAGGATGCATTGGCTCAGTTGCTTTCGACGGCTTGGTTGGGCGAGCCGACTGAGCCGAATCAATTTTTATTTTTATTTTTTTCTTTGAAAATTCATATTGGGTTCGTTTTAACTTCGTTTTATTACAAACTTATTTCATTGTTACTAAAAAAATGAGCTCTTTCTATTGATAAATATATTTTCTAAAAATAATGAATAAAAATATTTAGTTTTTAAAAATAAAAATAAATTATTTAATAAATTAATATTTTTATTAGTGAATTTATTGTAATTATCATATGTCCAAACTAAGACTTAGTTAAGCTATTACAAACAAGTGTTCAGGAGGCACTTAACATAAAGACAAGTATAAGCATTCACTTCTAATACAAAGATAAACCAAAAACATCAACTGGCTAGACATCGGCTCCCTATGATGCTACTCATCATTTGAGTGGATCTCTAGTATCTCAAAAGATGAGGCATGAGATGCGGATGGTCTAGCTCTCCTACTCCTGGTCCTAGCTGATGGCCCAGCCATCTAAGAAGGAGTATGCCCCACATGAGTGTAGACTCTGAGTGGTGGTCTGCTCTCACTAGTGGATGGATTGAATAGGAGACATGGATGGTGGTGTTGGAGGATGAGGCATGGCAGCTCTAGTGGTTGCATCTGCTGCTGCTATTGCTGCTATTGCTCCTGGAGCAAGTCTGTCAATCTTTTCAATCAGATTGCCCATGGATCTAAGTACTAAAATGATGTCCTGCTACTATGCCTATCCTAGTCCATTGATAGCCACCATCATCTCAGTTCCATCTGACTCAACCCTCCCCCTAAGTCGAGCAATCTCCTCAATAATACTAGAGTGGTCAGTGGGCATGTCATGTGTCTACTCCCTCTGCTTTAGGATAGTGAGCCTCTGAGAGATAGATCTCATCTCTATCTGCACAGTCTCTATCCTCTTAGATAAACCCTGTAACTCTCTACTAACTCTGATAGAAATCATATATGCCAGTCTCTCTATAGATGCAGAGTCAGTAGGTGGTGGTTGAGAGAAGCTGCCTATGGGTGGAGCTTGAAGAGTCACTGGAGTACTAGGATCAGCTGCCGCTCTAGGTGCCGTAGGAGTAGAGGGTTCTTCTCTCTCCTTTACTATTGATTCTCTCCTCTCTTGTCTAGAAATGTTCTTCACCCATCTCCATACTTCTACATGATATTGCACCTTAGTCAGGGCTCTCATGTCATAAACATCGAAATGGGATAATTTTTTGTAGCCTTCATTCTCCAAAGATACTCTAACTATCTCAAATACTTTTGTCAGTGCCATACCATAAAGTAAACATACTTTGTTCCTATAAGCTGCCTCTCTAATCTGATGCATCATAATGCCATGCAGATTTATCTGAGTGCCCTGAACCATAAGGTACATCATATATAATTTCCTCTTAGAGATAAAATCATGTCTTCCTAATTTTGGAATGAAGATCCTATCGATAATGTAATGCAGTACTCTCACCTCTATGGACAAGGTGGGTCCCAGGATATCTCCTACAATGTCATCTCTACCTACAATCACCCTTAGTCCCTCCTTGTCTGTTAATTTGTTAGGTATGAGTCCTTGTCTAGTGATCCTAAAAATTTGTGCCACTCTCCTTTGATACTTCAACTTGAATTTCTTTCATAGTTGTTACAATTTTAGAAGATCCTCTCTTAAGATTTTCATAAAATTTTCTAACTAACTTAGGGTACATGGGAATATTCATTGTGCAAAAGTTTTTCCAACCCATCTATCAATCCAAGATCCAATAGAAAAGTTATGTTTCTCAAAAAATCCAAAGTCAACCATTCTGTCCATTGCTATAGCCCTTGTAGCCATTCTACCTATAGGAGAGGACGGTGGAGGAGGTGATCCCGGAATACTTTGTTCGGTTGGGGTTCTTCTTGAATGGATTTCTTGGAGGGTTAAGAGGCTTCACAAGGTTGGGATTAAGCTTGTTCCATACGGGATTTCCTTCTTCTTTCCTGTCCTTCGATGCCTCACGTTGAATAGATTTTCCACACAACACCCTTTTCCCACACCATTTTGATTTGAATCCAGCTTCTAATCTAGTGATTTTAGGAGAATGGAGGGCAAGGATGCAGCTTGGAATTGTTTAAGGAAGATTAGGGGGACGAGGCACCCTCTGCTCATTGGTTTCGAGCAAAGTTAGGGCTTCGCGAGTGGCTAGGGGTCCATTTTAAATGCCTGTGGCCCTCGATCCTCGAGTCGACTCATGGTTTTTAACTAGTTACTCAAGTTGACTCAAGCAAGGGTTCTGAAACCTTTTATAGTTTTAGTGAAAATTCATTATTCAAACTAGCTTTAGATATTTTTCTTAATATTGATCATTGATTATTCATACAAAATTGACTCTTTTGAATTTATTTTTGCTTGCTTTGAATTATAAAAATAAGATTTATTCAGGTTGATAGCAAAGTCCTAAGTCTCTTCTAATGATACTGAATCTTTCTTCATTAAGAGATTTTATGAATATATCAGCTAATTATTTATCAGTAAAAATAAATTCAAGCACCACATCATTGTTTTGTAGATGGTCTTTTATGAAATGATGCCTTATATCAATATGTTTGGATCTTGAGTGTTGAATTAAATTTTTGGCTAAATTGATTGCACTTATATTATCGCATCTTATTGGTATCTTATTAAGTTTGAATCCCAAATCTTCAAGTTGTTGTTTGATCTATAAGATTTGGGCATAATAACTCTTAGCAGCAATATATTCAGCCTCAGTTGTAGATAGTGCTATGGAGTTTTGTTTCTTACTAAACCATGAAATTAAATTAACTCCTATGAATTGACATGTGCCTCTAGTGCTTTTCCTATAAAATTTACAACCAATAAAATTAGCATCAGAATATCCAATTAATTCAAATTGAGATGATCTATCTGTTAGATGTGTGCCCTAGAAGCCAGATTGGCTAACACTTATAATACACTTCTAGGGGCAATTTTATAATTTTGATTATAAATCAATAAAAAGATTATTTTTTTATCATAGTGTGTATTTAAAGTGTCTGTGATATATCCCTTGAGTTAATGGTAATCCATATTTTCAAGAGTTAAAAATTTAAGGCATGAATTTTCATAATTAACTCATAAATTGCTCCTAACCATCGGATCGTCACAAGGATGGTGATTGATCCAGAAGATTGGTGTATGATCTCTTTCCTAGGATAGATGAGTCTTGAGTCTATGGTATGGAGACACCGAAGCAAGAGTACAAGTACTCATTAGAGAACAAGAACACTGAGCATGACCACCTTGAGTAGTCATAAGGGAGTCTACCATCTCATCGATGACTGGCTCAATGCTGCAGTGGTGTGTCTGATTCTTTGACTTGAGATGCATCGATAGTTCATCTTGAGGGTGTTATAGTTTGACTACACCATAACTTGATCTCCTAGCCATTCAAAATTCTGAGGTGTATGTTGGCTATAGTACGTTCATTGTAGGAATTGGATTGCACCAATAAGGGATCTATCTACCCCGATAGATGAGGAGAATCCCTATGATAATCATGAGATTGAGTCCATAAGCCCATGGCCATGGTAGTGTGAAGATGATAGAAAGAGTTTCTATTATGATTTCATACCAGACTCGAATTGAATGATTAATTCATATGATGGATATTGGGTTTGATGAGTTCACCTTTATCCTAATCCTATCGGGACTAAGGATAGAAGAATCCAATCACACAGGAACCTGCATCGAGAGATTCGCTTTTGATTCTGATGGCTTGCCACCATATACTACTAGGTGTTACTAGTGGATTTTGGGAGCAATTAGAATGATCTTGATGATCGATTATTCTAATTGTAAGAATTAGAAAAGTTCTAATTCATCGAAAGGTATTTTGATGATGTCGATGATGGAGATCGTGACATGTCTCATTACTATATGAAACTAAACCTAACTAGATCACACATATAAGGGTTTGGATCTAGAAGTGATCAATCAAGCTAACTCAGTTTGATTGATTTAGATTAGATCCAATTAGATTCAAGAAAATTATGCTAGCACACAATTGAACCTAACTTTCTCCTTCTATAGTCTTTTTGGTTTGTCTCGATTGAGCCAAATTGATTTGGACTCACTAGTGAATCATATATGAGTTTGTTTTGTCTGACTAGAGCTTGTCTAGGTAAAAAAAGAGATATCTTAATCTAGTAGATGGAAATAAGACAATACCTGCTAATTTCTATCACCACCTGCCATTTTCTATTATTGCTGAGATATAAGATGTCTCAATGTCGGAAAGAAAGAGGTGGGGGCATGCGTGCCCTTTGGACATCTCCTTAGGGCGCATGCCCCCTTGGATTTCATATACAAGAATGTGCGCACTGTTAGATATATGTGCCCTAGAAGCCAAAATTGGCTGACACTTGTAATACACTTCTAGAGGCAAAATTATAATTTTGACTAAAATCAATAAAATGGATTATTTTCTATCACATATGTGTATTTAGTGTCTGTGATACATCCTTTGAGTTAATGGTAATGATAATTGATAAGTGGTAAAAATATACTAATAAAAGTATTAAATTATAAAATAAATTAATCTATTTCTTTAGAAATTGATAGTTTTATTAATCTTATATAGGAAAGAAGGCTACCAATATGAAGATCTTATTTTTCTGATTCAGATGAAATAAATTTTAGACAAAACGGACTTTAAATGAGCCCAGAATTGAATTTCAAAAAAAAAAAATCGTTGACGCAACGCTGACGTCAGCATTTTTTGCGACGCACGGTGGACCAATCGGAGGATATTTTGGGCATTTCACATTAAGAAAAGTGCTCTGATTGGCTGAAGAATGTGGCGGTCCATGCAACAGCGGGCTCGCGCATGGTCCATGGAGAGTAATTTGGGAATTTTGGCTGATCCAACGGACGGTTTTCACCGAAACTCGATCGGATGGTTGAAACGAAGGCGCTGATGGATGGCATCCGCAGCTCTCAGTCGAGATCCAATGACTGAGATTCATCCCGAAGTTAAACTATAGATCAAAAGCCTTCTTTCTACATGATCGGATGGCCCAGATTAAATCTAAAGGTTGATCCAATGGTTGGCATTAAATCCGACTTGATCTAGATTATTTTAAGAGGTTTTTGAGTGATTTTTGGACCGTTTGATCAACATCTAATGGTCAGAATTATCCAGATCTTAATTTGAGTTATTTTGAGAGTCTTAAACCTAATTTTTGATGGATTTTGGGTGGAAATCTAACTCTTGATCTATAAAAATATGTTGTTGCCATGAAAAAAAAAAGAATTAGAGAGGGAGAGAGAGACAGAGAGAGAGAGATGGGGAGAAAGAGAGAAATAGAGAGAGAGGAAGAAAAAGAGAGAGAGAGAAAGAGAGAGGAGAGAGGTAGAAAGAGTCAAAAAGAATTTTTGATTTCTTTCGATGATCAAGACATCGATTAAGGAGCCTCTTCATCTTCGCCAAGTTCTCCACATCAAGAGCAGCAGACAATCAATTTTAGCAATCAAACAGTCTAATTTTTCTATGCCTTTTATTTTATTCACTATTTTTGAATTTATTATCATGAACTAAATTTTTTTTTACTAAGACTAAGGTGTAGCCACTCTTTTGATGCAATATTCAATGTGATTTATTTTTAAATTTTATTCATGAGGAGTATATAAATCTGATCTTAATGCTTTTAGATTACTGGCCATCTTCTAATTGATCTGATGAACATAGATGTTATGGACTAAGTACATCTATGTTAATGCTTCTTGATTATATACCTTATATTATGAATCAAATTAGAATTCATATGCATGCAGGAATTTTAGTATGCTTTGGACGCAACGTATTTTAATTAGAGGATTTAACAAAACTTAATGCATTAATATTTATTTAAATTACATCTGGAATAAAGGGTAATTAATAAATATTAATAGTTTTGCTATGCCTGGACCAAAGGGTAGTGAATAAATTAGGAGACTCCACCGTCACATGAAATAAAATTAATCTAAAAATCTGAATATTGTATTGACTGAGTTGGTGAACCGATTGCCTTAGTAATCCATTGCTCTTGAGTTTAAAATCCTAATAATTTACACTCTCTATTTAATTAAAAACTTTTAATTATTTTTTTTATTTTTTTTAATTTCTTATTCTCATAAATCGATCTTCTAAATAAAGCATAGAAAAGAGCTTTTTAGTACTTATTTTCCAATCCTCTAGGGATGATACTCTACTCATTCACTTTATTACTTGATCGACTGGTGCACTTGCCATAGCTATAAATTAGCATGCATCAAGTTTTTGGCGTTGTTGTCGGGATTGTGTCTAAAACAATATTAAAATTTTGATCCTAGCTTTACTTTAGAAATTTATTTTTAATTTTTATTATAAAAAAAAAAAATTTTTTGGTGCATGACACGTACTGGACATAGTAACTTAGACCTTTAGAAAAATTGAAAGAACTATTAGAAGAACAATGAAACAAGCTGAAGATCTTAACAATATCAATCTAGGATTGGATCATGGTGACTGAAGGACAGCATGAAGCTATTCGATCAGTACATCATCCATTAAATGATTATATCACACCATCTATAGCTGATGCAACTTCGAGCATCAGGAGACCGCCTGTATGAGCAAACAACTTTGAAATAAAATCAGCGATGATCCAGATGATTCAATCAACTGTCCAATTCAGTGGACACGTGCATGATGATCCGAATGCCTATATTTATAATTTTCTTAAACTTTGTGATATTTTTAAAATTAATAGGGTGTCGGATGATGCTATTAGATTAAGGTTATTTTCTTTCTCTTTATGGGACAAAGCTAAAAGTTGGCTTCATTCTCTTCCTGCAGGTTCTATCACAACATGGGATGTCCTAGCCCAAAAATTCTTAGCCAAGTACTTTCCACCTTCCAAGACTGCTAAGATGCGCAACGATATCACTTCTTTTATGCAGATGGACATGGAGACACCATATGAGGCTTGGGAGCATTTTAAAGAATTACTGAGGAGATGTCCACATCATCAACTACCCGTATGGCTTCAGGTACAAACTTTCTATAATGGTTTATCTCCTACTAATCGTTCTATGATTGATGCAGCAGTAGGAGGAACCATTAATCAAAAAATGGAGGAAGAAGCTTTCGATTTGATCGATGAGATGGCATCAAATAGCTATCAATGGCAGACAGAGCGCATGATGCCAAAAAGACTAGCAACTGTGCAGGGAGTAGATTGCGTGCCAACCTTATTAGCTGAAATTGCAGCCCTTAGAGCCGAAGTCAACAACTTAAAGGGAACAGCTATGCATATTCAGAGCATTACTTGTGACCTATGTGGAGGAGGACACGATACGAGCAATTGCCAGACAGATAATCCTTTTGCTAAAACAACTGATACAGCTAATTATATTGGTAATTTTTTCAGACTGCAACAAAACAATCCCTACTCCAATACATACAATCAAGGGTGGAGGCAGCACACAAATTTCTCATGGAGTAATCAAAATGCAGCACAACAGCCACCCCCAGGATTCCAAGTACCTGAAAAGAAGTCCAACATGGAAGAGCTGATGGTCAAATTTATGCAAAACCAACAAGCAACTATAGAAAATTTGGAAGCCAAACTTAGATAGGACCAAACAGCAGCAATTCGAAACTTGGAGATGCAAATAGGTCAAATGGCTAAGATAATTTTTGAGAGACCTCAAGGATCCTTGCCCAACAACACGGAGACAAATCCAAGGGAGCAAGTCAATGCTATCATCCTAAGAAGTGGTACAAAGCTGGAGGAGCCACATCAGAAGAATGAGAATGAAGAGCCAACTATAAATAAGGAACCATCAACTAAAATTCGTCAGTCACCAATACAACCAGCAGATGGATGGTCTTTAGGTATACGATTTGCCGATCCAAATGTAAAGCCCTACGTGCCACCAATACCATTTCCAGAGAGACAAATACAGCATCCAAATAAGGAATTTTCTAACTTTTTTAAAATTTTAAAGAATTTACATATTAATATTCCTTTTGTAGATGCTATTACTCAAATGCCCAGGTATGCCAAGTTTCTCAAAGAAATTTTAACAAATAAGAAAAAGCTGAAGGAGCATGAGAGAATAAATTTGAATGAAGAATGCTCAGCAATACTTCAAAATAAATTACCATAGAAGTTAAAAGATCCAGGGAGTTTTACTATCCCCTGCATTATTGGTGATTGTAGTTTTGATAAAGTTTTATGTGACTTAGGAGCAAGCATTAATCTCATGCCTTTTTCTATTTTCAGAAAGCTGGGTCTAGGAGAACCAAAGCCTACCACTATTACTCTTCAATTAGCCGATAGATCCATTAAATATCCAAGAGGTATAGTGGAGGATGTCTTGGTAAAGGTAAACAAGTTTATTTTTTCTGTTGATTTTATTGTTCTTGATATGAAAGAAGATTATGATGTATCCCTTATTTTAGGGAGACCCTTTTTAGCTACTGGAGGAGCTTTAATAGATGTTCAATAAGGAAAATTAATTCTTAGAGTCGAAGACAAATAAGTTACTTTTAATGTTTTCAAAGATACTAAACAAACTGATGATAATCAAACTTGTTTTCTAATTGATATTACTGATAATCCATTATATGAGAATTCTGTAGAAAATAGGTTTGAGACTATAAAAGCGAGCAATATCAAATTGAAAGAGGACGCAATCAAACATGAAAGTATTCCAATTGAAGTGGCACCGGATTGATCCACTTTAGAACTTAAAGAAAGTCAAGCTGAAGACTATAAATCAGAACTACTAGACAGGTTGTTTCTTTTCTTTCTAGTTTTGATTATTTTTTTTTTTTCAGTAATTTATGGTTGCTCTTTTACTGCTCTGGTGTGTATTTTTAATTTTGCAAAAAAATCAATGAGAGCTCAAGCAAAATTTCAAAGCTCCAAAGAACCAGAATAAACCAAATTAGGTGTATTCCTTCCTATCCTTTATTGCACCCTTTATTTTTCTTTCTCCTTTAAGATAATGTAGAATAATTAATAATTAAAAAAAAAATATGTGTCAAGAAGAAAATCTTGAGCAAGATAAATTGGATAAGTGATAAAAGATAAAATTATTTGCTAATGAATGTAACGAGTTAAAGAAGTAGATTAGTTGGTCAACTTTTAGCAGCCTACTTAGGTCATTAAAAGATTATTAGCACTTCTAATTGCACATGCACACTAACAAGACAAAGTAGGTATTGATTATAAGACCAACTGAGGATTCAATTATCACTTAAAATTGGTAATTAATATATATTCTAATCAAAGAAACTTGAATTTAAGGAAAGAGCTACCTGCCTATAAATAAAGTGCAAAAGACAGAGTATATGTGGATTGCCCAAAGTCTAGTAACTGGGTCTCTGCACCTAGGTCAAGTGTGAAAATTCATGTAAAACGATGAAGGGAAGGCCAAGATGCTTAGCATAAAAAAAAAAAAAAAGGGAAGGCAGTGTGAAAGCTACTTTAATTCGTGAGTATAGAATTGAGAATGTATAGAAAATTTACCAAAATAAGTGATAAGAGAAGATACTTTTGTTCTTTTAATTTAATACTGAAATGCTAAAGTTAGTCATCACGAACATAAGTGCTATAGATCTTTAATGTACTCTAAGAAAGTTTTTAATTGTATTGACTAAAAAAATTTGCTTCTAAAGCTCAATGCTTAGTTAGCAGTATTTTCTAAACTTTTTGACCTTTAATCCTAGATTTTATCTTTGTGATGGATAATCTTATTAAAATATGGTATTAAATAAAATATTGCTAAGGGACTAGCAGTGACTAAGTTGGGGGGTGTGATAAGTGGTAAAAATATACTAATAAAAGTATTAAATTATAAAATAAATTAATCTATTTCTTTAAAAATTGATACTTTTATTAATCTTATGTAGGAAAGAAGGCCACCAATATGAAGATCTTATTTTTCTGGTTCAGATGAAATAAATTTCAGACAAAACAGACTTCAAATGAGCCCAGAATTGAATTTCAAAAAAAAAAAACCACCGACGCAACGCTGACGTCAGGATGACATCAGCATTTTTCGCGGTGCACGGTGGACCAATCGGAGGGTATTTTGGGCATTTCACATCAAGAAAAGCGCTCTGATTGGTTGAAGAATGTGGCGGTCCATGCAACACCGGGCTCGCGCATGGTCCATGGAGGGTAATTTAGAAATTTTGGCTGATCCAATGGACGATTTTCGCTGAAACTCGATCGGACGATTGAAACGAAGGCGCTGATGGATGGCATCCATAGCTCCCAATCGAGATCCAATGATTGAGATTCATTTCGAAGTTAAACTATAGATCAGAAGCCTTCTTTCTACGTGATCGGATGGCTCAAATTAAATCTAAAGGTTGATCCAACGGCTGGCATTAAATCTGACTTGATCTGGATTATTTTAAGAGATTTTTGAGTGATTTTTGGATCGTTTGATCAACATCTAACGGCTAGAATTACCCAGATCTTAATTTGAGTTGTTTTGGGAGTCTTAAACCTAGTTTATGATGGATTTTGGGGAAAATCTAACTCTTTATCTATAAAAACATGTTGTTGTCGTGAAAAAAAAAGAATCAGAGAGGGAGAGAGAGAGATAGAGAGAGAGAGAGATGGGGAGAAAGAGAGAAATAGAGAGAGAGAGAGAGAGGAGAGATAGAAAGAGAATAGTGATTTGTAAAAAAATCAAAAAGATTTTTTTTTGATTTCTTTCGACGATCAAGACATCGATTAAGGAGCCTCTTCATCTTCGCCAAGTTCTCCACATCAAGAGCAGCAGACAATCAATTTCAGCAATCAAATAGTCTAATTTCTCTATGCTTTTTATTTTATTCGCTATTTTTGAACTTGTTATCATGAACTAAATTTTTTTTTACTAAGGCTAAGGTGTAGCCACTCTTTTGATGCAATATTCAATGTGATTTATTTTTAAATTTTATTCATGAGGAGTATATAAATCTGATCTTAATGCTTTTAGATTACTAGCCATCTTCTAATTGATCTGATGAACATAGATGTTACGGACCAAGTACATCTATGTTAATGCTTCTTGATTATATACCTTATATTATGAATCAAATTAGAATTCATATGCATGCGGGAATTTTAGTACGCTTTGGACGCAGCGTATTTTAATTAGAGGATTTCACAAAACTTAATGTATTAATATTTATTTAAATTACACTTGGACCAAAGGATAATTAATAAATATTAATAGTTTTGCTATGCTTGGACCAAAGGGTTGTGAATAAATTAGGAGACTCCACCGTCACATGAAATAAAAGTAATATAAAAATTTGAATATTGTATTGACTGAGTTGGTGAACCGATTGCCTTAGTAATCTATTGCTCTTGAGTTTAAAACCCTAATAATTTACACTCTCTCTATTAATTAAAAACTTTTAATTATTTTTTTATTTTCTTTAATTTTTTATTCTCATAAATCGATCTTCTAAATAAAGCATAGGAAAGAGCTTTTCAGTACTTATTTTCCAATCCTCTAGGGATGATACTCTACTCATTCACTTTATTACTTGATCGACTGGTGCACTTGCCATAGCTATAAATTAGCATGCATCAATAATTCATATTTTCAAGAGTTGAAAATTTAAAACATGAATAATCATTATTAACTCATAAAATACTTCCGACCATAGGATCATCACGAGGATGGTGATTGATCCAAAAGGTTGGTGTACAATCGCTTCTCTTTAGTAGATGAGTCTTGAGTCTATGGTGTGGAGACATCAGAGTGAGAGTACAGATGCTCGTTAGAGAACGAGGGCACTGAGCGTGACCACCTCGAGTAGTCATTAGGAAGTCTACCTTCTCGTTAATGACTGACTCGATGCTGTAGTGGTGTGTTTGGTTCTTTGATCTGAGGTGCATCGGCAGTTCACCATAAGGGTGTTATAGTTTGACTACACTATAACTCGGTCTCCTAGCCATTCCGAACCCTGAGGTGTATGTTGGCTATAGCATGTTCATTGTAGGAACTGGATTGCATCAAGATGGAATCTATCTACCTCGGTGGTAGAGGAGCAGTCCTATGATGATCATGAAAATCAAGTTCAGAAGCCCATGGCCATGGCAGAGTGAAATAATAGAAAGAGTTTCTATTTAGGTTTTCACATCGGACTTGAATCGAATGATTACATCATATGACAGAGACTAGGGTTTGACGAGTTCACCTAAACCCTAATCTAATCGGGGCTCAAGATAGAAGAACTTAATCACACAGGTAGCTGCACCAAGAGGTTCGCATTCAGCTCTGATGGGTTGCCACCATATACTATTAGATGTTACTGGTGGATTTTGGGAGCAATTAGAATGATTTAGATGATCGATCACTCTAGCTGTTCGAATCAGAAGAGTTATGATCCATCGAAAGGAGTTTCGATGATGTCGATGATAGAGATCATGACATATGCCATTACCATACAGAACTGAACCTAACTGGGTCATACAAATAAGGGTTTGAATCTGGTGATCATCAATTAAACTAATCTAGTTCAATTGATCTGAATGAGATTTAATTAGGTTCAAGAAAATTATGCTAGCACTCGATTGAACCTAATATTCTTCTTTTACTATCATAAATAGTTATCCTTACTAAGCCAAAGGAGTTTGTGCTCAATCAGAGGCCTTCACTTAGTCTGATTGGAGCCTGTCCAGGTTAAAAAAGGGTTGTCTTATTTTATAAGACAATACCTGCCATTTTTGATCATCTGTTATTTCTCGTCCTTTGACTTTGGTCAAAAGTTGACCTTTGACTGGTCAAATGTTGACCATTGACATTTTGACTTCTGTCCACATGTCACGCACCTATTGGAGAGCTGGTGGGGGCCTGTCCTCCTGCCAGAACCTAGCAAGAAGGAGGGTGCATGCCACCCTTGGCGTGTGCCCAAGCTGGAGGCACCCAGGAGTCTCTGTTGGACAGGGACTCCATCTCCTTTTTGGATTTCAATTAGAGTTCTCCTAAGAATCAAGTTTGACTGGTTTTAGGCACCATCTAAGGAGGAATCCAAAGGACTCTATTTCTACCAATCAGATTTAGATCTGATTTCACAAAGGGTTGTGATTGGTTGGGAAGAAGAGGAGTTGGATCATGCTTAGTCTATAAATAAGATCCTGGGCCCAACTCAAGGAGAATCTGAAATCTAAGAAAAGAATTCTCCATGCCTCAAGGCTTCCTCCCTCTTCCTCCTCCATGCCAAGTTCTACTTCTCCCTCTCCTCTCCACGTCCAAAAGAAATTTGGATCTTAGTTGGTGCGATCTAGGCGAGAGAAAGGCGACTGAAAAATAGAAGGCTGTACTACTGTAAAGGACAACTGCTGATCTTCAAAAGGTATTTTGAAGATCCTCCAGATCAAATCTAGATCTAATTTTTAGAGACGTGATAGAGAAAAAGAGCATCTCCAGATCCAGCCCAAGTGGATATTGCTAGAGGCCAGGCACTTACGTGGCTAGATCCAGAACCTTCCGCTGCTTACAGGATCATCAATGGGTAATAGGATTACCCTACATCAAGATAAATTTAATTTAATTTAATTTATTTAAATTTTATTTTTATTATTAGAATAATAAGGATCAGATCTAAAATATTTCAGATCTGATTAGGCTCAAAGATAAAATTTTTTGAAATATATCTCTTGATCCGATCAGATCTGAACGAACTTGGTCCGAAAAATCAGGATTTCCCTTCACGCACGCCCCTAGTTGATGTGCGTACATGGAGAAAAAGGGAGGAGTCCCATATAGATGGGACTCTAGGGATTGTTTGATGGAGATGGACTCTTAGGTGCTAAAGAGTTCGGGTCGATCCATCTATGGACTCTTAGGACTCTAGGGATTCTCCCTCCTGCTTGACATTCATCAGAAAATCCGAACCTCAGTGTGGACGTCGGCTGTTGATGAAGTGAGCCATGAACTGATGGCTTATTTGGTCAAAAGAGAAGATCGTACTTGGCTTTAATGTCGAGTATCAGTTTCTTACTGCTTTCTTTAAGATAGATGAAAAAGCTCGGCATAATATGGCGTTTGGTGCGCCATGGAGTAGCATCATGGTCTGAAAGGCCTCCAGATGATCAACCGGATTGGAGATTCCATCGTAGCTTTTAAATTGAGGGAGCTTGAAGTTTGGCAAAATGGGCTCTTGTATAATTCAAGAAGAGAAAGGAAGGTCGATGCGGACGTCGTCATGATGAGCTAGGGTGATGTGGTCGAGCTCCTCAATCCATCAGTCCATCTCCCATAGTTTATGATTGAGGACGTCATCTCGATCACAGACCTTGGAGGGCTTCCAGCTATAGATGGGGAAGGTCTCCTCTAGAGGAGAACCATGATCCAAACTTAGATCCTCTGCTCTTTATTTCTCCTTCCTAGCAGTGACGGGCGTGCTAGCCCAAATGCTCTTTCTCAAAGCTAATTTTCGATATTCTAACGGTGGGTTTCCTAATGGAGTCACCATCGGGGGCTGCCGTATGGTCTACACCATCTCGATGAGGCCCTGAATTCATTGTATCAGTAGGTTGAACTGCTCCGAATCTACCATGGCCGTCGGTGGAGGTGGAGGTTGAAGGATCGGTGATGGGGCAGGAGTGGATGGATCCGACTTAAATTTGGCGACAGACGCGATAGATCTTTGGGTAGTCATCTTCTTTTGAGGCATTTCTGGGGATTGAGGGAGAGGGTGGAGATAAATCTTGGAGAAGAAGGTCGGTAGGATCGACTGAGCATTCCTTTAAGAATAAGGAAGCCTCAAGAACAGGCTCTTCCTCTAGCACCAATTTTGTTGTCGCAGAATCTGATTGACGTCAGAACGAGCTGGAGTGGAGGAGGATGAGGTCACCATCGGTGACCTATGAAACAAAGTCCCAATCAGAGTCGGTGGTGGTGGCTCTGATAGGACCATCCGATGATCAAGTCAGCTCTTTCTGGGCAACAGAAATGGAGTGCTCAAAAAAGAGTTCAGTAGAGTTTTTGAGTGGGAGAGGAGAGCTTAGAGCTTATAGAAAATATATCTGGAGGGTTTCTTTTTATAGGCGGAGCTTGTAACGAGTTGATGGTGATAGCTATAGCTACCTGGTAGCGGGCCGCTTGAGGTCTAGTGGAGTCAGTCATGGAGGAAGGTGCCGTCTGTAGCACCTCTGCAGCAGATTGATGGAGACAGCCATCGCTGTCCGATAGTGGATTGCTGTCGCATGCGGTGGACTGATAATGATAGCTGTAGCCATCCGACATCGAGCCGCTCGGGGCCGTATGGGGGGTGAAGAACTTTGACGTACATCGACTCTAGAGGAGTTCGGACTCCCGTTAGAAATTTGATTGAAGGAGAGAGATCCAAAGGGAGTTCGGCTCCCATAGGAGTCCGACTGAAGGAGGAGTACGGAGGAAGTTTGGCTCCCATAGGAGTCCAACTGAAGAAGAAGATCCGGAAGGAGTTCGGCTCCTATAGGAGTCCGACTGAAGGAGGAGCATGGAGGAAGTTTGGCTCAGGTTTGGTCGTTGAAGCTCTTTCATGATTACCAGTTGCATTGGGCTAAGCATCAGGCTGGACTTTGATGGGAGCGAGATTTATCCCCAATAATAGTCCCCCCATTTTTGAGTTCGAAATTCGATGGAAGGAAGTATAAAAAGGTGACTGCCGAAGTCCTCTTCAGGGCTCTGCACTAGTTCAGGTTGAGGCTAGGGGGAGATCTTATCTTCAGCCAAGGTTGATGTTGGAGTTGAAGCTCAGAAGAATCTTATCTCCCATCGAGGTTGAAGGAGATCTTATCTCCTATTGTCGTAGAAGCTCGGATGCTCAAGAGAGATCTTATCTTTAGTCGAGGTTGAGGAAGATCTTATCTTCTATTGTCGTAGAAGCTTGGACGCTTGGGAGAGATTTTATCTCTAGCTAAGGTTGAAGGAGATCTTATCTCCTATTATCGTAGAAGCTTGGACGCTCGGAAGAGATCGAGAGAGATCTTATCTCTGATCGAGATTGAAGGAGATCTTATCTCCTATTGTCGTTGAAGCTTCGATGCTCGGAAGAGATCTTATCTCTAGCTGAGGTTGAAGGAGATCTTATCTCATATTATCGTAGAAGCTCAGACATTCGAAAGAGATCTTATCTCTAGCCAAGGTTGAAGGAGATCTTATGGAAGAGATCTTATCTCTAGCCAAGGTTAAAGGAGATCTTATCTCCTGTTGTCGTAGAAGCCTGGATGCTTGGAAGAGATCTTATCTCTAATCGACGTTGAAGGAGATCTTGTCTTCTGTTGTCGTAGAAGCTCGGATGCTTGGAAGAGATCTTATTTCTAATCGAGGTTGAAGGAGATCTTATCTCCTATTATCGTAGAAGCTTGGATGCTCGAGAGAGATCTTATCTCTAGTCGAGGTTGAAAGAGATCTTATCTCCTATTATCATAGAAGCTCAAACGCTCGGAAGAGATCTTATCTCTAGCCGAGGTTGAAGGAGATCTTATGTCCTATTATCGTAGAAGCTCGAATGCTCGGGAGAGATCTTATCTCTAGCCGAGGTTGAAGGAGATCTTATCTCTTATTGATGTAGAAGCCCAGATGCTCGGGAGAGATCTTATCTCTAGCCGAGGTTGAAGCTCGAGCGCTCAGGAGAGATCTTATCTCTAGCCGAGGTTGAAGCTCGATCGCTCGGGAGAGATTCTATCTCTGGCTGAGGTTGGCTCGGTCGCTCGGAAGAGATCCTATCTCTAGCTGAGGTTGGCTCGGGTGCTTGGAAAAGATCCTATCTCTGGCCAAGGTTGGCTCGGGTGCTTGGGAGAGATCCTATGTCTGGTCGAGGTTGGCTCGATCGCTCGAGAGAGATCCTATCTTTGGTCGAGATTGGCTTGGGCACTCGGGAGAGATCTTATCTCTAGCTGAGGTTGAAGGACTTCGACTCGCTCATGTTAGGATGAGGTTCTCCTCCTACTCCTAACACGGCCACTATTGACTGCTTCTTCTCTATCATCACATAGTTTTTGCACCAAGAAATAATATTATTGAAATGGAAAACTTTTATTGAAGGGAAATTACTAGTAGCACATCCTCGGATTTTCTATGTTTTAGGGTCATGGGAGCATTGTTCCTCCGAGTTCCTTTAGGTGGTAAGTCCCGGGCCGAATGACCTCCTCTATCTCATGCTGGTCTTCTCAATTTGGAGCAAGCTTCTCTTGACTTTAAAGCTAGGAGATGACAGCTCACCGAAGTACCAAGCCCCTCCCAGACGTGGCGTCGATGATATGGAAGGTGGCCGACCTTTTTGTTATTCCTCCATCATTAGTGGTTCTGGCTACTGTAGTGCCCTTGGCCGATCTTCTCCTGCTTCAGACTGCAATCTGAGGAATCGATCCAACCGACCTCTCTTGATGAGCTCCTCGATTTCATCTCGGAGCTGAATGCATTCTTCAGTGTCATGGTCGTGGTCATGATGGTAGAGACAGTACTTGCTTCGATCGCGCTTGTTTGAGGAAGATCGTAATTCTTCTGATATTGATAGCTGGTTCTTAATTTTCATTAGAACTTGAGTTTTAGGAGCGTTGAGGGGAGCGTAGTTGCAGAACCTTCTAGAGGGAGGACTTATTTGCACCCTTCTATCGGGGCTTCCTCGATGACGAGCTCAAGGAGGAGTTTGGGCTCGCTTGCACTCGGAGAGAGTCCGTGAGCACTGCTGAACTTCACTCGGCCCTCCATTGGTGGTGGATCTATTACACTCATCCGTCTGCCGCTCTTCTATGATTTCTTCGTCCTTCAACTTGAAGGCTTCTTCTATGCGGGCATATCTCTCAGCCCGGGCTAGTAGATCGATAAAGTTCCTAGGATACTTTTTTTCTAGGAAAAATAGAAAATCATTCTTCTGAAGGCCACCTTTGAGTGTGGCCATTGCAACAGACTAGTCCATATCGCGAACCTCCAATGCCGGAGCATTAAATCAGATGTCATAAGCTCGGATGGATTCCCTCTCCTTCTACATGTATTCATCAAAAAATCAAAACCTCGGTGCGGACATCGGCTACTGACGAAGTGAGCCATGAACTGATGGCTCATCTAGTAAAAAGAGAAGATCGTACCTGGCTTCAACACCGAGTATCAGTTTCTTACTGCTCCCTTTAAGGTAGATGGGAAATCTCGACATAATATGGCATTTGGTGCGCCATGGAGTAGCATCATGATCCGAAAGGCCTCCAGATGATCAACCAGATCGAAGGTTCTATCGTAGCTTTCAAATTGAGAGAGCTTAAAGTTCGACGGAATAGACTCTTACATAATTCGGAGAGAGAAAGAAGGGTCGATGTGGATATTATCATGATGAGCTGGGGCAACACGATCGAGCTCCTCAATCTGTCGATCCATCTCCCATAATTTATGATTGAGGATGTCATCTCGATCGCAGACCTTGGAGGTCTTCTGACTACAGATGGAGAAGGTCTTCTCTAGAGGAGAACCATGATCTGAACTTAGATCCTCTACTCGCTATTTTCCCTTCCTAATGGCAATGGGTGTGCTGGCCCAAATGCTCTTCCTTGGGGTTGGTTTCCGACATCCTGATGGTGGGTTTCCTGATGAAGTCACCATCGGAGGCTGCCGCATGGTCTGCACCATCTTAGTGAGGCTCCGCTGCATCAGTAGGTTGAATTGCTCTGGATCTACCATGATCGTCGGTGGAGATGGAGGTTGAAGGACCAGTGATGGGACAGGAGTGGATGGATTCAGCTCAAATCTGATGGTAGATGTGGTAGATCTTTGGGTAGTCACCTTTTTTTGAGGCATTTCTTGGGATTGAGTTAGAGGATAGAGACGAATCTTAGAGAAGAAGGTCGGTAGGGTTGACTGAGCACTCCTTTAAGAATAAGGGAGCCTCAAGAACAGGCCCTTCCTCTAGCGCCAATTCTGTTATCATAGAATCTGATTGACGCCAGGATGAGCTAGAGTGGAGGAGGAAGAGATCGCCGTCGGTGACCTACGAAACAAAGTCCTAATTAGAGTTGGTGGTGGTGGCTCCAGCAGGACCCTCCGACGATCAAGTCAGCTCTTTCTAGGCAACAAAAATGGAGTGCTCGAAAAAGAGTTCAATAGAGTTTTTGAGTGGGAGAGGAGAGCTTAGAGCTTAGAGCTTAGAGAAAACATATCTAGAGGGTTCCTTTTTATAGGCAGAGCTTATAACGGATTGATGGTGACAGCTGTAGCTGCCTGGTAGCAGGCCGCTCGAAGTCTGATGGAGTCAGTCATGAAGGAAGGCGCCGCCTGTAATGCCATCTTCAGTAGATTGATGGTGACAGCCATCATTGTTGGATAGCAGATTGTTGTTGTGTGCGGCAGACTGATAGTGATGGCCGTAGTCATCCGACACCGAACTGCCTGGGGCCGCATGGGGGGGTGAAGAACTTTGACATACATCGACTCTAGAGGAGTTTGGACTTTCATTAGAAATCCGACTGAAGGAGAGAGATCCAGAGGGAGTTCGGCTCCCATAGGAGTTCGACTGAAGGAGGAGTGCAGAGGGAGTTTGGCTCCCGTAGGAGTCCGACTGAAGAAGAAGATCCGAAAGGAGTTTGGCTCCCATAGGAGTCCGATTGAAAGAGGAGCGCGGAGGGAGTTTGGTTCAGGTTTGGCCATTGAAGCTCTTCCATGATTATCGGTTGCATTACGCTAAGCATCAGGCTGGACTTCGGCGGGAGCGGGGTTTATCCCCAATAGCAAGAAAGAAAGAGGCGGGGGCGTGCACCCCCTTTGGACATCTCCTTAGGGTGCATGCCCCCTTGGATTTCATGCACAAGAATGTGCGCACGCCCCTAGTTGGTGTGCGCACATGGAGAAAAAGGGAGGAGTCCCATACAGATGGAACTCTAGGGATTGTTTGATGGAGATGGACTCTTAGGTGCTAAAGGGTTTGGGCCTATCCATCTATGGCACCACCTATGGAGAGTTTGAGGAGTCTCTAATCTAATTGGATTAGATTACATCACTCCACCAATCAGATTAAGATCTGATTAATCCAAGCAATTTGATTGGTTGGACCTGTGTGGCACTATATGGCGTAATAGGATTTATTTAAACCCTGTCTGCACCTAAGGTTGAGAGCCATTTGCCCATCCACCATGCCGCAAGGCTGCCCTCCTCTCTTCCATGCCTCTCTCTAATCCTCTCTCTCCCTTCTTCGCACCCATGGAGTTGGGCACAATTCTAGTAAAGTTCTACAGAGATTTGGCACATAGATTAGGAAGAAGACAACTTTCGCTTGAGAGACGAACGTGCTGCCTTTGAAGACTCTTTTGAAGGTTTTTTAGATCAGATCCAGATCAAATATTTGGAGTCATGATTTGAAAGAAAAAGATCTTTAGATCTAGTTCGAGTGGATATCGGTAGAGGCCAGACGCTTGGTTGGCTAAGATCCAGAACCTCGAGAACATCTAGATCATTGGTAGGATAATCAAATTACCCATACAAGGTATGAAATCAAATATGATTTAATTTTAATTTTTATTTTAATATTAGATCTATAGGATCAGATTTGAGATATCTCAAATCTAATTAGATTAAGTAAATTTTTTTTTAAAAATATTCAAATAAATCTAATCGGATCTAAACGATCCTATGGTGAGAAAAATAGTTTTTACTTAAAATGGTATCAAAGCTGCATTTGCAGTTCTTCAGATATATTTTAAATATAATTTTTATTATAATTTATGATATGATATTAAGAATTTTAGATGTCATATCAGATATGATTAGATCTAAAATCAAAAAAATTAAAATTTTTAGATTCATATCAATCTTGTATGAGATGCATATCTAGACTTGGTGTAGAATTGTTCTATATGTAGTCTAGTATAATTTTTTTTTGATATGATTAAATTTTTTTTTAGATCATTTTATTTTTATTTTTTGATATTATAAATATTAAAATTATATCTAAAAATAGAAATAAAATTTTTAATTTTTATATGAGATATAAATGAAGCATGCCTAGACTAGTTGTAGAATAGTTTTATGATTTATCTGAAATAGATTTTATTTGATGTGATCAATTTAAAATTTTATTTTTTAGATTTTATATATGATTTATTAGATCTGAAAGCATGCATTTGTATTTTAATATTTGATACATGAGATGTATACAGAACATGCATGATTAGATTTATGATTTTATATGAGATATATGTTGTAGATCTTATTATTTTGTAGTATAGTTATTATTTCTGATTAAGGCATTTCTCTTGGCCGTCCGATCATAAGAGTAAGAAGGGTTTAAATACCCTCTCTTTTCATTCGATGGGATTCTCTTATAGCATGTAGGGGTGCTGTACCTTTGTCCTTAATCAGAAATCAAAAATTTACTTTTCTGCAAAATTTTAGATCCTGAAATCTTAAAATTTTTGCATGTTTCTATTTATGAACCCAAACTTAATTCAGAATTAAGATTATGAAATAAATTAGATCTAAAAATTATAAATTTTTAGATCTAAGATACCTTCATAAATTTGGGTTAGGGCTTGGGTAGCTTAATTAGGTCTAGCAATTAATCAAACCGAATAAGAGTTGATTAGGTGGGATCAAGAGTGCTTAAAATTGATCAATCTAATAGGATTAAGTCTGGATCAAGGTTGACTCACATTCACATATGGTTAACCAAGTTAGGATCTAATTTGGCTCAGTGGTTCGAGCTTGGATTGTAGGCTAACCCGATTAGTTCTGATTTGATAAATTGGTATCTAAGGTAAGTTTGGTAGATATGACCGACTAATTTTTAATTGGAAGCTACTCGACCTAAATGCATTCTTATCGAGTTAATGGAATATCCCTTCAACCGGTCTTACTTACCTGATCATTTATGTCAATCCAGTTCTGACGAGCTAATCCATGCCATTAGATTAGTCATAATTATTATGACTAAGTCAAGTCAAGTTTAAAGAGACCTAAATCAAATCTTTCTGAAAAAATATTAAATCATAGATCTTCCACCATTGTAGATGTATGGGCCCTTTTCGAGGTTGATTGTTCTTGGTTGGATATAATGGTTCAGTTGCACTGAAAAGATGCAACCACATCTATTAGGCATTGGATGCTATGGGTTGGAGGATGGGTTGGGCTCAATATTTTGGATATAGTGAGGGATCCAATCAGGAATCCAATTCGTGCAAATGTTGGGTCTGACTTAACTAAAAAGTGGAGTAATATTTCGGGCATGATGAGCTTCATGAATTAGAGACCAGGTTTGGATGCACCATAATTAAAGAATCATTGGGCAAGAGTTGTCCACTTATCGATTGTTCCATCACTAATAACTATTAGATGAGGTGGTGAGCCACTCGGTGGGACTGCACTATTCATTAAAAATTAATTGATCGCAGAGATTTTTGCATCTCTATCAAGAAAGTATAAGAATCCAAGAAAATAGTAAAAGCCTAATTTTTTAAAAATAAAATTCTAAATAAATTGGTTAAGTCAAATTATAAAATCTAACTTGAAATTTTAACTCTCTATAGAAAAATATTTGCGTCCAACCCACTAGCCCGTATCTTGGATATCCATAGATTGACTGAATCTAATTACAAGGATTGGCTTCGAAACTATAAAATTAGTTTGGGTCTCGAAAAGCTGACTCATGTATTGGATCAGGAACCTCCCACCCTATCAGCTCGTCTATCCACTGAACAGAGAGCATCTTTGAAAAATGGATGGATGAAGACAATAAAGCTAGGTACTACATGTTGGGCTCAATGTCTGATGAGCTTTAGTACCAACATGACGACATCAAGACTGCTTACCAAATGTTGGCTCACCTATAAGAGTTATTTAGTGAGGAGAGTCGCGTAGCCAAGTATCAAGTCACTAGAAGATTTTTTAAGGCTCAAATGCATGATGGACAGTCAGTCCAAGATAATTATCTGATAATAATCAAGAACTTAGAAGAGCTTGAGAAGCTCGATGTCAAGCTAGGTAGGGACTTGCAAATTGATGTGATCTTATAGTCGTTGACTGATGCATATGGATAGTTCATCATGAACTTCCATATGCATAAACTGCAATGTACTCTAGCCGAATTGATGAACTTGCCGGTTGTAGGTGGTGTGGTGCTCCCAAGCCTTGGGAGGCCATGACGGAGCTAGGGTTGAGGGCTCTGGGGAGGCTAGGATAGGTGTGGTCCTAGGGCTAGAACAAAAGTTATCCTAAGATGGAGGCGGCATGTAGCTCTCCACGGGCTTGAGGTTCGGGTATTAAGGGCCTCAAGGGGCTTGGTTGGTGCTTCGAAGATCTGAGATTCAAGGTGGAGCAAAAAACCAAAGTCGGAGAATCAAGACTGTAGAAAGGACATTTTCTACAGGTTAGCCGGCTCAGTCCAAAATTGGGTTGGCTAAGTTTCAGTGCACAGGCAAAATAGAGAGCTGCACGTTCGGGATTGTTGGCACGGCACAGGACTAGGCCGGCTCAGTTTCAGACTAAGCCAACTTAGTGGAACTTAGCTAGCTCAATGCGCGGGTAGAGTTATGCGAGGGTTTATTTTGGACTAGGGTTTGGATTGATCCTAGGGGTCTTAAGGCCTGGTTTGAGAGGTTTTAAGGGGGCTAATTCATGTATGGATTGGGATTAGATCCAGGGGATGAGAGCATATGAGACTTAGGTTTGGTGAGTGCTTTTATGTATTAGGTTAGCCTAAGAAAGTTTTTAAGTTGTGGTTTATTAGGGTTCATGTGGAAACTATAGAGTATATAAATCAGGATATTGTAACTTTTACAATAGAAGTGAATACAATTAAGCTTTTCTCCCTAACTCTCTTCTCTCTTCTCTCTGGTTCTAACACCAAAACCCTAGCTTCTCTCATCTTTCTTGGATCTTCTTCAATTTGCTGGATTAACACTCAGGTTCACGCAAGAGATCGGATCTATGGCTGTGACTTCGAGCAGCCATAGAAAAAATAATTAGTATCAAAGCTCAGTTGAGCATGAAGGAGGAAGAAGATCAATTTTTAGTAGAGATCAGCAGCAAGATTCAGATCTAAAGGCTTTCTCTAGGCTTTGTAAGGAAGAAAGAGATCATAGGACTGCTGTCCACCATCCCTAGTCAAGGTATTTCTCAAATCTACCTGTTTGCTATTATTTGATTTGGATTGATCGTGGAAAATAATGGATTGAAGGTAGGATTAGAGAAGTTTAATAGAAAGAAAAGTTTTATGATATGGATGGTAAGGATGGAGGATCTGCTAGTTCAGATGAGATTGGATTCGATCTTAGAAGATAGACCGAAGGAGATCATAGATAAGGAGTGGGTGTCCTTGGAGAAAAGGGCATGTACCATGATTAGGGCTTGTTTGGTGGATGAGATTTTGTATGGTGTGTTGGAGGAGAGAACATCCAAGGGATTATGGTCAAGGTTGTAGTAGTTGTACATGAAAAAGAATATGTGCAACAAGTTGATGTTGAAGAAGCAACTGTATAGCCTTTCGATGTAGGAAGGCGAGGATGTTGCAGGACATATTCAGTGGTTTGATCAGATGAGCCTGAACTTGCTCAATATAGGGGTAGATTTAGAAGAGGAAGATCAAAGTCTATTATTGCTGTGTTTGCTATCTAAGAGCTTCGATCCATTGGTGACAACTTTGCTGTATGGTAAGGAGACACTAGTGTATGAGGAGATTGTATCAGTGCTTAGGTCCAACGAGTAGGAAAAATGGATGACGAAGAGGGAGGTCTTCTAGGAGAGTCTTGCGATTTCAGAGAAGCACAGAAAAGAGAAGAAGGATGAATAGAAGGGAAACAAGGAGTCCAAGAGATGGTTCAAATGTGGAGAAGCAGGACACTTTAAGTGGAAGTGTCCACTTTGGAAGAAGTGCAAGAGAGGAGAAAGCTCAGATTTCATTAGTACAGTTGCTGAAAGTGAAGATTCAGATAAAATCTTGGTGGTCTCAGAGGAGCCCGTAGGGTGTGATATATCTAAGATGGTTTCGGACAGGTCTGTGGAGTGCAGAGGATCCAAAGGGGCAGCAACAGTATTCGAGGTACAACGGTAGGCCCAATAGTGTAGCATTGGGTGGTTGGCCTCAGGGGACTCGGAGATAGAGTCGACTTCTGCGGTATCAGGAAGACTTTAGCTCTAGGTGGAGCACCAAACAGAGGTGGCTTCATGGGTGGAGGAAGCTATGACATGGGTTCAGAGTAGAAGGGTGCAGAGGAAGGACCTATATTCCAGCACCAATGTTGGGACTATACAGATCCAGGTGGAGAGGATTGCGCAGGAAGATAGGTATTGCTCTGAGGGGATAGTATCAGGTGGAGCATCAGGATATGTGGCGAGTGCCGGTAAAGGAACGTTGCATGATCTTTAGGAAAGTTTCAGAAAAGTGATGCAGCTGCCAAGCAGAAGGATACCTACAACTCCAAAGGTGGTGCAGAGAAACAAACCAAGGACTTCAGCGGTGGAGGCAGTCATCCCAAAGGCCTCAAAGGAAGCTCAATAGTTGAAGAAGAATGGCAGTGGCAAGGTGGGCACGAGGTGCTATCAAGACATGCAGGGATAGTAGGATCGTGCAGGAGGATGTTGCCAGGTGTGCCAAGGCTTAGGTGCATCAAGATGGAGATTGTAGGTGGTGTGGTGCTCCCAAGCCTTGGGAGGCCATAGGTGGAGCCAGGGTGAGGGCTCCGGGGAGGCTAGGATAGGTGTGGTCCTAGGATTAGGATAGGAGTTGTCCTAGGATTGAGGTGGCATGTAGCTCTCCATGGGCTTGAGGTTCGGATATTAAGGATCTCAAGGGACTTGGTTGGTGCTTCGGAGACCTGGGATTCAAGGTGGAACAACAAAGCAAAGTCGAAGAATCAAGACTATAGAAAAAATATTTTCTGTAGGTTAGTCGGCTCAATCCAAAATTGAATCGGCTAAGTCTCAGTGCACAGGCAAAATAGAGAGCTGCACGTTCGGGATTGCTGGCATGGCACAAGACTGGGCCAGCTCAGTTTCAGACTGAGCCGACCTAGTGGAACATAGCTAGCTTAGTACTGAGACTGAGCCGACTCAGTGCACGGGCAAAATTACGTGAGGATCTATTTTGGGCTAGGGTCTAGATTGATCCTAGGTGTCTTAAGGCCTGGTTTGAGATGTCTTAAGGGGCCTAAATCATGTATGGATTGAAATTAGATCCAGGGGATGAGAGCATGTGAGACTTGGGCTCGGTGAGTGCTTTCATGTATTGGGTTAGCCTAAGGGAGTTTTTAAGCTATGGTTTATTAGGATTAATGTGAGAAATTTAGGGTATATAAACCAGGACATTATAACTTTTACAAGAGAAGTGAATACAATTGAGCTTTTCTCCCTAACTCTCTTCTCTCTTCTCTCTGGTTCTAACATCAAAACCCTAGTTTCTTTCATCTTTCTTAGATCTTCTTCAGTTTGCTGGATTAACACCCAGGTTCACGCAAGAGATTGGATCTATGGCTGTGTCTTCGAGCAGCCGTAGGAACAACACCGATGACTGCTAACTCTCTTTGAAAGGTTCAAAGAGCTCAGTGCTTGCTATGAAGTGGACTTTCTCCAAAAGAATATCTTTCAGAAAGAAGAAGAAGTCTGCAAAGAAGTAAAAGACTGAAGGTGGGAAGAAGAAGAAGGCTGCAGATAAGAAAAAATATTTTCATTGCAATACCGACGGCCATTGAAAGTGACACTATCCTTTGTACCTGGTCAGCCTGAAGAACAAGAAGGAGGCAGATTCTTCTAGAGGTATGCTCGTTATAGAATTTAACCTTACGATTTCTTCAGCATCTAGTTGGGTACTTGACTCTGATTTGAGTGCTCACTTGTGCACTTTTATGCAGGGTCTTGAGGAGAGCAGGAGGCTGAGGGATGGTGAGATGATCCTGTATGTCGAGAATGGAGCAAGAGTTACTGCTATGGTCGTAAAAACTTATCCTCTTTGACTACCATCAGGATTAGATTTAGTACTTAGGGGCTATTTTTGTGTACCTACAGTAAGCAAAAATTTGATTTCTGTTTCATGTTTAGCATAGGAAGGCTATGTAATTAATTTTCTTAAGGACCATTATAATATTCTTTTTGAAAGAAATAAAATTGTAAGTGGTTTTTTATAAATGGTCTCTATCAATTACATATTGATATTTTTGTTTTTAATATCGAGCAAAACATGAATGCCATAGGATCAAAGCGATCTAGAGATAGTCTAAATGATAGATATCTTTGGCACCTTAGGCTAGGTCATATAGTGGAAGACATGATTAACAAATTGAAGAAATTTGGACTATTGAGTCTGTTGACTTCTGAGTCATATCCAATTTGTGAATCATGCCTTCATGGCAAAATGACCAAGCTTCCTTTTATAGGACATAGGAAAAAGGCCACAGACCTACTTATCCTGGTATATATAGATGTGTGTGGCCCATTTGATATGCTAGTCAGAGGTAATTATATCTACTTCATCACCTTTACTGATAATTTATCTCAGTATGTGTATGTGTATTTGATGCAACATAAATCAGAAGCCTTTGAAAAGTTTAAAGAATTCAGACTTAAAGTAGAAAAATAAATAGAAAAATCTATTAAGGTTCTTCGATCAGATTGAGAAGGTGAATATCTTAGTCGGAAATTCCTAAACTATCTCAAAGAAAATGACATAGTCTCACAATAGACTCCACCTAGAATGCCTTAACTCAATGGGATTTTAGAATGAAGATATCGGATCCTATTAGATATGGTCCAATCCATGATGAGCTTCATTGACCTCCCCTAATTTCTTTGGGGACATAGTCTTATGACCATAATATATTTACTAAATAGGGTTCATTCTAGAACCATTCCTATCCCACCATATGAGATATTGCATGGTAAGAAATCAAATTTGAGTCACCTCAGAATTTGGGGTTATCTAGCTCATGTCAAGAGATAGCAGGAGGATAAGTTAGAGTCTAGGTCCTTTAGAGCTTAGTTCATTGGATATCCTAAAGAGTCGTTAGGATATTATTTCTATTTTTCAGAAGATCACAATGTGATTGTGAGTTGACATATTATTTTTCTTAAAAAATAATTTATTCAAGATGGTGGCATCGAAAGATAGATCAGGCAAAAGAAAAAGGTCTTCAAACAACAATGAGTTAAGGAATCTATGAAACCCAATCAGATTGAGTCAGTCTAAACACTACCTCCTTCACCTCGAAAATTAACTAGAATTTTTCATCCTCCTAAAATGTACTTAGGTACTATTTTAGAAGATATTGAGAAAATATTTCTCATGAAAAATGGGGTTTATGATGATGATTCCAATATCTATGATGAGGCAATATTAGATATCGACTCTAAAAAATAGTTAGAGGCATAGAAGTCAGAGATTGACTCAATGCACTTGAACCAAGTCTGGACCTTAGTAGATCCACCTGAAGGTATAGTACCTGTTGGGTGTAAATGGATCTTCAGAGAAAGATAGGTGCTGATGAAAATGTTGAGACATTCAAAGCAAGGCTTGTAGTGAAAGGATATAGTCAGCATGAAGGCATTGACTATTAGGATATCTTTTTGCTAGTGGCCATGCTTAAATCCATCCACATATTGCTTGCTATTGTAGCCTATTTCAAATATGAAATATGATAGATGGACGTGAAAACAACATTCTTAAATGGATATCTTGAGGAAGATATCTATATAGAATAGCAGCTTGGTTTCACATCCAATGATAGTGATCACAAGGTATGCAAGCTGCAAAGGTCCATATATAGACTTAAGCGAGTATCTCGGAGTTGGAATGCTCGTTTCAATGATGTAATCAAATCATTTGGTTTCATCAAAAATGCAGAGGAGCCATTTATTTTCAAAAAGATTAGTAGGTGCACTGTTGCCTTTCTTGTATTGTATGTGGATGACATCCTTCTAATTGGAAATGATATTCTCATGTTAACCAGGGTCAAAATATGGCTGTCAAAAAAATTCTCTATGAAAAATCTAGAAGAAGCATCCTTTATTCTGAGAATAAAGATCTATAGGGATAGACTGAATAGGATGCTAGAACTTTCACAGAAGATGTACATAGAGAAGGTGCTAAAAATGTTTAACATGAAAAACTCTAAAAGGGGTCTAGTACCTTTTAGACATGGCATTCATCTCTCCAAGAAGATATACTCTAGCACATCTGAGGAGATTGAATGCATAAGAAATATCCCTTATGCTTCGACAATAGGGAGCCTCATGTATGCCATGCTATGTACATGACCTAATATTGCCAATGCTGTGAGTGTCATAAGCAGGTATCAGTCGAATCCAGGCGAAGAGTACTGGACTTCTGTGAAGTGTATCCTTAAGTACTTGAGAAGGACTAAGGATATGTTTCTAGTCTTTGGTAATAGAGAAGTCTAGGTTCAGGGGTTTACAGACTCGAATTTTATGTCCGATATAGATGATTGAAAGTCGACATCTGAAAGTCTATTTGTATGTAATGGTGGCGGTGCTAGCTGGAAGAGTTCCAAGCAGATGGTGATAGCAGATTTCACCATGGAAGCAGAATACATCGCTGCATCGAAAGCTATGAAGGAGACATTCTGGTATAAGAAGTTCACCATAGAGCTTGGAGTGATGCCATCGGATGTCGTTCCTCTGTACTACAACAACAATAGCACCATAGCCCTTGCTAAGGAGCTGAGATCTCATCAGAAATCCAAGCACATTGAGTAGCGATTCCAGCTGATCTGCAATTACCTTGAGAAGGGATACGTCGAGGTCAAGAGAGTCGACACCGCAAATAATGCGATTGACCCACTAACAAAGCTGTTGGGATAATAGAAGATCGATGCCTACCTTGAGATGATGGGACTTAAATTTGTAGCCAATTGCCTTTAGGTCAAGTGGGAGTTTGTTAGATGTGTGCCCTAAAAATCAGATTGGCTAACACTTGTAATACACTTCTAGGAGCAATTTTATAATTTTAACTATAAATTAATAAAAGAGTTAATTTTCTATCATAGTGTGTATTTAAAGTGTCTATGATATATCCCTTGAGTTAATGGTAATTCATATTTTCAAGAGTTAAAAATTTAAGGCATGAATTTTCATAATTAACTCATAAACTGCTCCTGACCATAGGATCGTCACGAGGATGGTGATTGATCTAGAAGGTTGGTCTACAATCGCTTTTCTAGGATAGATGAGTCTTGAGTCTACGATGTGGAGACACTGAAGCGAGAGTATAAGTACTCGTTAGAGAACGAGGGCACTGAGCGTGACCACCTTGAGCAGTCATAAGAAAGTCTACCTTCTCATCGATGACAGGCTCAATGTTGCAGTGGTGTGTCTGATTCTTTGATTTAAGGTGCATCGACAGTTTACCTTGAGGATGTTATAGTTTGACTATACCATAACTTGGTCTTCTAGTCATTCAGAATCCTAAGGTGTATGTTGGCTATAGCATATTCATTGTAGAAATTGAATTGCACTAATAAAGAATCTATCTACCTTGGTAGATGAGGAGAAGCCCTATGATGATCATGAGATTGAGTCCATAAGCCCATGACCATGGCAGTGTGAAGGTGATAGAAAGAGTTTCTATTAGGATTTCACATCAGACTTGAATCGAATGATTAATTTATATGATGGATATTGGGTTTGACGAGTTCGCTTTAACCCTAATCCTGTCGGGGCTAAGGATAGAATAACCCAATCACATAGGTAGCTGCACTGAGAGGTTCTCTTTCGATTTTGATAGCTTGTTACCATATACTGCTAGGTGTTACTAGTAGATTTTGGAAGCAATTAGAATGATTTTGATGATTAATCATTCTAATTATAAGAATTGGAAAAGTTTTGATTCATTGAAAGATGTTTCGATGATGTCGTTGATGGAGATCGCAACATATCTCATTAACATACGAAACTAAACATAACTAGATCACACAAATAAGGGTTTGGGTTTGGAAGTGATCAATCAAGCTAACCCAGTTTGATTGATTTGGATTAGATCCAATTAGGTTCAAAGAAATCATGCTAGCACACGATTGAACCTAACCTTTTGCTTCTGTAGTCTTTCTGGTTCATCTCGATTGAGCTAAATTGATTTAGGCTCATTAGAGAACCCTATATGGGTTTGTCTTTGTCTGACTGGAGCTTATCTAGGTCAAAAAAGAAATGTCTTAATCCATTAGATGGAAATAAGATAATACCTGTTAATTCCTATTGCCACCTGCCATTTTCTGTCACTGCTGAGACATGAGATGTCTCAATGTAGGAAAGAAAGAGGCAGGAGCATGTGCCCCCTTTGGACATCTTCTTCGGATGCACACCCCCTTGAATTTCACACATAAGAATGTGCGCATGGCCGTAGTTGGCGTGTGCACATGGAGAAAAATGGAGGAGTCCCATATAGATGGGACTCCAGGGATTGTTTGATGGTGATGGACTCTTTGGTGCTAAAGAGTTTGGGCCTATCCATCTATGGCACCATCTATAGAGAGTTTGTATTGCCATCCATAATGTTTCAGGCATCACCTAGCTTTGATGCCAAATTGTAGACCCATGATATTGCTCGAACATCAATCATCCTTGACATCACAAGCATCGATATCATGTTGCGGAAGCTCCTGATCTTTAGCATGGACTTGAAGGAACCTATGACGTTCTCTATGGGCAGCAAACCGTCAATCCTCCACCTGGATCTGTGATGGGGTGCCTCCCTCCTTGGGCTTGAGGGAGATGCCCCCTTCTCTAGGGCTTTTTCAAGAACCCTTGGGCGGCAACTCTAGAGGAAAGAGAAGAAGAGAGTTGAGGAAGAAAAGGTCTGTATTCCATAGCATTCATAGCCTTTTTGAAACTCTAATACAACCTATGTATTTATACATAGCCATTAGGTCCGACCAAAAAACTCTCCGACTAACCCAATACATGAAAGCACTCATCGAGCCCATATACACCCATGTCTCCCATGCTTTCATCTTCTGGATCTAGACCCGACCCATACATGAATTAGCCCCCTTAAGACCTCTCAAACCGAGCTTTAAGATCCCTAGGATTATCCTAGACCCTAGCCCAAAATAGACCCTCGTGTAACTCTGCTCGCGCATTGAGCCAACTCAATCTCAACACTGAGCTAGCTAAGTTCCACTAGGTCGACTCAGTCTGAAACTGAGCCAGCTCAATCTTGTGTCATGCCAGCAGTCCCGAACATGCAGCTCTCTATTTTGCCTATGCTCTAAGACTTAGCCGACTCAATTTTGGGCTGAGCCGACTAACCTATAGAAAATCTTCTTTCTACAATCTTGATTCTTCGACTTTGGTTTCTTGCTTCATCTTGTGTCCCAGGTCTCCGAAGTACCAACCAAGCTCTTAGAATCTCTGGAGCCAACCCCCTGACTTCTTCGTGGCCTCTCAAGGCTTGGAAGTACCACAAATCCTCACAATCTCCATCTTGGTGGCCCAAGCCTTAGCAAACCCCTCGACAATGACCTCCTGCATGTTCCCACTATCCCTGCGCGCTTGCCAATCCTCTTCAACTATTGTGTATCCTTGAGGCCTTTGGGATGACCGCCTCCACCATTGAAGACCTATGCTTGCTTCTTGGCACCATCCTAGAATTATAGGATCCCTTCTGCTTAGCAGCTGCATCACCTTCTCTAGACTTTCTTAGAGAACCTACAGCATTCCTGCACTAGCATATGCTGTACCACCTGACACGATCTCCTTAGAGCTATGCTTGTCCACCTGCACGTGTCGCTCCACCTGGAACTTTGCATCATCGGCGCTCTGAACTCATGCTAAATTTTCTCTCCACTTGTGAAGCCACCACTATGAAGCTCCACCTATATCCGAAGTCCACCTGATACCATAGAAGCTGACTCTGTCATCGAGTTCCTCAAGGCCAATCACTCAACGCTGCACTGCTGAGCCTGCCGCTGCACCTCGAACATTATCGCTGCCCCTTCGAACCCTTCACGCTCCGTGGCCCTCTTCGAAGCCATTTTTGGATACCTCCGCTATCCGTGGGCACCTCCAAAACTCAAGAGCTCATCTAACTCTTCTGAAATCAGTGATTGAATCATAAAAAATTCCACTCTAGTCCTTCTCTTTTGCCCCTATACCAGCCATTGCTTCAGTTACGCCTGGAGAACCATCCTCCACCTGAACCATGACTTTTCCTGGCGCCCCTACAGAAGAAATCTGATCTATGATACTTTCGACTGCTAGAGACCTTCTGGCGCTCCCTGAGACCCTCTGGCTCTTCCTGAGATCTGCACCCGATCTCTCTATGATACTACTGATACTCTCTACTGAGATACACTCTTTGGCTGCTGCACCACCGAGCCTCTCTCAGTCTCATGCCTCCAGAAAAGTGCTCCTATAGCACTCCAGCGCTCCTTGACTTGTCTTTGCACCACTCTACAGTCTCCCAGCCCTAACCTGCTAGACCTCCATGGATCATCCATCTTCATCACTCCCAAGGCTTCATAAATCCATGCTCTGGTTGAACTGCTGAATACATCTCTGACTACTTTCCTACCTTCCAGACACCGAAGGATGTATAGTTGCTTCTTCAGCCTTCCTTCGACCATTACCCCTTGAGAAACTTCTCTTCAACAGTCCTACACTGTCCATCTTCCTAGAGAACTCTGATGCTCTCTGCTGAGATACCTTCCTCAGTTGCTGCATCGTCGAGCCTCTCTCAGCCCTGTATTTTCAGGGAAGCGCTACTACAGCACTCCAGTGCTCCCTGCCTATCACATAACTGTCATATACCCTAACTTTTCCACCAAGATCGATCAGCAAATCATGCACCAAATCCTTCCACCCCAAGAAAATCCCTTTTTGTTAATCCTCTCAACCTCCACCTTCAATCCGCTGCTCTCGGTTGGCCAAACCATAGCAATAACGAGGTAGAATTGAGACATACTGTGGAATCTTTATGCAGATTTTTGATTTCACCTTGTACAACTTCTCCTTCCCTTCCATGCACCATCTAGCTCTGAAACTTGGCTCTGATACCATATTGTCATCCATAATGTTTCAGGCATCACCTAGCTCTGATATCAAATTATAGACCTATGATATCGCTCGAACGCCAATCATCCTTAACATCACAAGCACCCCGATACCATGTTGTGGAAGCTCCTGATCTTTAGCATGGATCTAAAGGAACCTATGATGTTCTCTCTGGGCAGCACACCACCGATCCTCCACTTGGATCTATGATGGGGCACCTCCCTCCATGGACTTGAGGGAGATGCCCCCCCTCTCCAGGGCTTCTTCAAGAACTCTAGGGTGGCAACTCTAGAGCGAAGAGAAGAAGAGAGTTGAGGAAAAAAATGTTTGTATTCCATAGCATTCACAGCCTTTTTGAAATTCTAATACAACCTATGTATTTATACATAGCTATTAGGCCTGATCAAAAAAATTCTTCGGCTAACCCAATACATGAAAGCACTCATCGAGCCCATGTACACCCATGTCTTCCATGCTCTCATCCTTTGGATCTAGACCCGACCCATACATGAATTAGCCCCTTTAAGACCTCTCAAATCAAGCCTTAAGACCCCTAGGATAATCCCAGACCCTAGCCCAAAATAGATCCTCGTGTAACTCTGCTCGCACACTAAGCCGGCTCAGTGCTGAGGCTCAGTCTCAGCACTGAGCTGGCTAAGTTTCACTGGATCAGCTTAGTCTGAAACTGAGCTGGTCTAGTCCTGTGCTGTGCCAGCAGTCCCGAATGCACAGCTCTCTATTTTGTCTATGCTTTGAGACTTAGCCAATCCAATTTTGAATTGAGCCGGCTAACCTGCAGAAAATCTTCTTTCTGTAGTCTTGATTCCTCAACTTTGGTTTCTTGCTTCACCTTGTATCCCAAATCTCTGAAGCACCAACTAAGCCCCTAGAATCTCCAAAGCCAACCCTCTGACTCCTCCCATGGCCTTCCAAGGCTTGGGAGCACCACAAATCCTCATAGTTTGAGGGGTCTCTAATCTGATTGGATCAAATGACATCATTTCACCAATCAGATTAAGATCTGATTAATATCTAAGCAATTTGATTGGTCAGACCTGTGTGGCACTACATGGCACAGCAGGATCTATTTAAACCCTATCAGTGCCTAGGGTTGAGAGCCATTCGCCCATCCACCATGCTGTAAGGATGCCCTCCTCTCTTCCATGCCTCCCTCTGATCCCCTCTCTTCCTTCTCCATGCCTAAGGAGTTGGGCATAATTCCAGTAAAGTTTCAAGCAGATTTGGCACATACATCAGGAAGAAGATAGCTCTCGCTTGAGAGATGAACGTGCTGCCTTTAAAGACTCTTTGGAAGGTTCTTCAGATCAAATCCAAATATGATATCTAGAGTCATGATTTGGATGAAAAAGATCTTTAAATCCAGCTCAAGTGGATACTGGTAGAGGCCAGACGCTTGTGTGGCTAAGATCCAGAACCTCGAGAACATCTAGATCATCGATAGGATAATCAGATTATCCAAATAAGGTATGAAATCAAATATGATTTAATTTTAATTTTTATTTTAATATCAGATCTATAGGATCAAATTTGAGATATCTCAAATCTAATTAGATTAAGTAGATTTTTTTTTTAAAATATTCCTATAAACTGATTGGATCTAAACGATCCTATGGTGGAAAAAGTAGTTTTTCCTTCAAATGGTATCAGAGCTGCGTTTGTAGTTCTTTAGATATATTTTAAATCTAATTTTTATTATAATTTATGATATAATATTAAGAATTTTAGATGTCATATCAGATATGATTAGATCTAAAATTAAAAAAATTAAAATTTTTAGATTCATATCAATTTTGTATGAGATGCATATTTAGACTAGGTTTAGAATTATTCTATATGTAGTGTAATATAATTTTTCTTTTTGATATGATTAAATTTTTTTTAGATCTTTTTATTTCTATTTTTTGATATTATAAATATTATAATCAGATTTAAAAATAAAAAATAAAATTTTTAATTTTTATATGAGATATAAATGAAGCATGCCTAGACTAGTTGTAGAATAGTTTTATGATTTATCTAGAATAGATTTTATTTGATATGATCAATTTAAAATTTTATTTTTTAGATTTTATATATGATTTATTAGATCTAAAAGCATGCATTTGTGTTTTAATATTTGATACATGAGTTGTATACAGAACATGCATGATTAGACCTATGACTTTATATGAGATATATGTTGTAGATCTTATTATTTTGTAGTATAGTTATTATTTCTGATTAAGGCATTTCTCTTGATCGCCTGATCATAAGAGTAAGAAGGATTTAAAGGTCCTCTCTTTTCATTCGATGGGATGCTCTTGTGGCGTGTAGGGATGCTGCGCATTTGTCCTTAATCAAAAATCAAAAATTTATTTTTCTACAAAATCCTAGATTCTAAAATCTTAGAATTTTTGCATGTTTCTATTTATGATTCCAAACTTAATTAAGAATTAAGATTATAAAATAAATTAGATCTAAAAATTATAAATTTTTAGATCTAAGACACCTTCATAAATTTGGGTTCGGGCTTGGGTAGCTCAGTTAGGTCTAGCAATTGATCAAATCGAATAAGAGTTGATTAGGTGGGATCAAGAGTGCTTAAAATTGACCAACCCAATAGGATTAAGTCTGGGTCAAGGTTGACTCACATTCACATGTGGTTGATCAAGTTAAGACCTAATTTAGCTCCGTAGTTTGAGCTTGGATTGTAGGCAAATCCGATTAGTTCTGGTTCGATAATTTGGTGTCTAAGATAAATTTGGTAGATATGATCGACTAATTTTTAATTGAGAGCTACTCAATCTGAATACATTCTTATCGAGTTAATGGCATATCCCTTCAACCGATCTCACTTACTTGGCCATTTTTGTCGATCCAGTTCTGATTATAGGTGGCTAACAATTTGAGCTAATCCATGCCATTAGGTTAGTCATAATTATTATGCCTAAGTCAAGTCAAGTTTAAAGAGATCTAAATCAAATCTTTCTAAGAAAATATTAAGTCATAGATCTTCCACCATTGTAGATGTGCAGATTCTTTCCGAGGTTGATTGTTCCCGATTGGATACAGTGGTTCAGTTGCAATAAAAAGATGCAATCATGTCTATTAGGCATTGGATGCTATGGGTTGGGCTCAATATTTTAGATATGATGAGGGATCCAATCAAAAATCTAATTTATGCAAATGGTGGATATGACTTAACTAAAAAGTAGAGTAATATTTCGGGCATGGTGAGCTGAAGGAAAAAATCTTATTTTTTGGATCAGGTTCGTTCAGATCTGATTGGATCAAAAGGAATATTTCAAAAATTTTTCTCTAAGATCCTAATCAGATTTAAGACTCTTTAGATCTAATTTTATTGATCTAATAAAATAAAATAAAATAAAAATTAAATTAAATCTAATTTAATTATACCTTTATTTTGGGTAATTCAATTATCCTATGGTGATCTCGATGTTTGTTTGAGGTTCTAGACGTAGCCACGCAAGCGCCTAGCCTCTATCGGTATTCACTCGGATAGGATCTAGAGATCTTCTTCTTCTCAATCAAACTTTCAAAAATCAGATCTAGATCTGATCTTGAAGATCTTCAAAAACTCTTTTGAAGAATAATTATTGTCTCTTGCTGCAGTGCTGCCTTCTTCCTTTTCTATCGTCTTTCGCTTGCTTGGATTGCACCTAACTCATGCCCAAAACCTCTTAAGCATGGAGAGGAGAGAGGACCAGAGGGTGGCATGGAGAAGGAGGGAGAAAAGCTTTGTGATATGGGCTAAAGCAGAAGCTCTTAATTCTAGGCATAGATAGGATTTATATAGACTCTGCTACGCCATGCAGTACCACATCATTCCGACCAATCATGGCCCTTTGTGCAATCAGATCTAAATTTGATTGATGGGATGACATCATCAAATCTAATCAGATTAGAGTCCCTTAAAACTCTCCTTAGATGGCGCCAAGACTGGGTCAAACAAGTCTTCTTGGTGCCATCTAGGTTGATTCTCTGAAGCAACTGGAGTCTCATCTGTATGGAACTCCAAACCATATCCTCATGGGGTGCACGCCTCCCTAGGCGTGTGCCCCTTGTCTATCTATTTTTTAGTAGGGGATAAGGGCTAAGGTTTTCTCCTATGGGTGTATGACTGATAGGGACACGATGCTGTCGTTAAGACACCATGTTTATCAATTTAAATCCGACTCTTTACTTTCTAAATTAACTAAAAATTATGAAGAAAGTGGCGAGTCGGGTCGAATCCACAGAGAGGCAATGATTTATTTCTAAAATCTTTGATTTTTTTTTTAATTTTAAGAAAAGAAAGCAAGGATATTTTTTTTTAAAATTAAAGTTGAAAAATAGATCTATAAATAAAAATAGAATTTAAATTATGCAAAAATAAATTTGATACTAAGATCTACTATTTAGATCTTAGCAACTACTTATAGTAAAATTAAAAAGCAATAAAGAATAAATAATTTAAAGAGCTAGAATTGAAAAGAATAATGAAACTTTCTTTATTAAATTTAAAACTAAGATGCAGAATTTAAATACAAGAAATTAAAGAAAATTCAAAATTTTAATACAAAAAATTAAAGGAAAAAGACTAGATGAAGATCGCAGATCGGCGTAGGCATGAAGATGGCGTAGAAGACCGGCTCTTCTTCTCAGCACCGCAGCTTTGAAGCAGCCTTTAATCCAGAGCTTGACTTCCACCCTATACCTTAGCTTCCCTTCCAACCCTCTCTCCCTTCTTAGAGGCTTAGGATCCTTTTTATAGAGCTAGAAGAGGTAGATATTTATTTCTAAAAGCAATATGGGACTAATTTCCTTTGTAATCATAAAAATCTAAATAAAATTTGAATAAAAACAACTCTATTATGACTCTGGTAAATCTGGTAAAATTTGGCTATTTGATAGAAATCGAACGGTTCAAAAATCATCAAAATCGGATGCCTATCAGCCCAGATCAGCTCGAATTAAATTCTGGCCATCCGATCGCGCTTGATCGAGGAAATCTGGCCGCAAATCGCGCTTCGGGAGTCCTGATCACCGTCGGGAGCATTCTGGACCATCGGATCGAAGCTGGAATCAGGCGCTGCCGTTTGATGGTGATCTGAGTGAAATTGGCAATCGAAAAAAATGCTGACCGTCCGATCTTAACCGCAATCAACCGCAGCCGTCCGATCGCGCAATTATTGTTCCCATGGATCGCATAGACCGGCCGCACTGCACACCGCAACGAATCAATGTTTCTATCGTCGAGTGAAATGACCAGATTGCCCTGTGAGCCGCGATAAATTTCTGTAGACCCTTTAAGGGTCTAGGTCCACCACGTGGCAGGCTCTGATTCGCCGGACTTTGCTGAGCTGGCGGTCCACGCCTAGATCGTAGACCGGCTGATGGCTTCAATGACTGACTCGACTTTGATGGCTTGGTGGCTCGGCTTGGCTTGGTGGCTCGGATTGCGGAGCCGATTGAGCCGTTTTCTCTTTTTTTATTTAATTTTTATTTATTTTATTTTTTAAAAAAATTTATATCTTTTCCATTTTAACTCCGTTTTACTTGAAATTTATTTCGTTGTGATCAAAAAAATGAGCTCTTTCTTTTGATAATAAAATTTTATTTTTTAATTTTTATTTATTTTTTATTATTTTTTTAATTAATTTTTTAATTAATAAAAATATGAAATTTTTCAAAAATTATATATAAATTGATTGATAATTCTTAAAAATTAATATAAATTAATTAATAAATTAATACTTTTATTGATGAATTTACGATGCTTATCACACCCCCAACTTAAGCTTTGCTCGTCCTCGAGTAAAGAAAGAATTTAGTTTAGATCAATTACCATATTTTGTTGAGATCCTCCTTCACAAAAATAAATCTAGAATTTAAGATCAAAAGTTTAGACAGTATCACTAACTAAGTATTGAGTTTCAGAAGTAAATTTTATGGCAGATTAATCAGAAACTTTCTTAGAGTTCATCTAAAGATTTTCAGCACTTTGTGTCGTGAATACTAACTTAGCATTTGGGTGTTGATTCAAAGGGCAAATGAATCTTCTTTTTATCACCTATTTTGGTTAGTTTTATATACTCCCAAGTTAAGTGCATGAATTAAGGTAGCTTTCACACTGCTTTTTTTTTTTTTTTTTAAAATTGTGCTAAGCATCCTGGCCTTCCCTTCACCATTTGATGTGAACTTCTACATTTAAGGTGCAAAGTTCTAGTTTAGGGCAATCCACATATACTCTATTTTTTTGCACATTTTTTTTTTTTTTTTTAGAAGCAGGTAGCTCTTTCCTTAAATTCAAGTTTCTTTAATTGAAGTATATATAAACCATCAATTTTTAGTGATAATTGAATCCTCAATTTAGCCTTATAATCAAACACCTGCTGTGCTTCATTAGTGTGCATGTGCAAGTAGAAGTGCTGTTAGCCTTTAAATGACCTAAGTAGGTTGCTAATGGTCTGACCAAATAATCTGCTTCTTGACTCGCTACCATTATTAGTTAATACTTTCTAACTTTATTACTTGTCCTAGTTTATTTTGCTTAAGATTCTCTTTCCCAAAATATGGTTTGTTCAAATTTTTTTTTTTTAAATAGTTTTATTATTATTATATATATTATTTATTTATTATTTTTATTTTATTTATTTATTTATTATTTTTAAATTTTTTAATATTTTATTTATTTTATTATTATTATTATTATTAATTTTTATTTTTATTGATTTATTTATTTATATATATATTATTTTACTTTATTTTATTTTTTTATTTTTTTATTTTTTTTACTTTTTACCCCAACTGAATTGACATTGTCCTCAATAAAAGAGTGTAAATTATGTTTATTTATTTAGCATGGGTCTTGAAGCTTATGATCCTTCTCCCGCTTTTTGGTTCTCCAACTTAGCCTAAAAGAGAAAATAAATTAGATTCAAGAAGTATTGGGTTGCCTCCCAATAAGCGCTAAGTTTATTATCTTCAGCCAGACAAAATGCAGTTTAATTCATTGTGGTTCTATTAATTGCACTTGATCAAATATTTCGATTTAATGATATCCC
Source organism: Cocos nucifera (assembly GCA_006176705.1). NCBI lineage: Eukaryota > Viridiplantae > Streptophyta > Magnoliopsida > Arecales > Arecaceae > Cocos > Cocos nucifera. Next base: position 435,897 of record QRFJ01000058.1, on the reverse strand, counting down.
TTCGATATATGGTTTAAGCCTTTGGCCATTTACCTTAAAAAAATTTTTAGTCCTGGGATCATAGAGTTTAATTGCACCATGTGGGAATACATGATTAACTATATAAGGTCCATCCCATCTGGATTTTAGTTTTTCAGGAAATAATCGAAGCCTTGAGTTAAATAACCAGACTTGTTGATTTGGCTCAAAGGTTTTTCTTGAAATATGTTTATCATGGAAGGCTTTCATTTTTTTCCTTATAAATTTTTGAATTTTCATAAGCTTCTTGCCTTAATTCTTCTAATTCACTTAATTGTAACATCCGATTGGAACCAGCTTTGTTTAAATTAAAATTTAATTATTTTATTGCCCAATATGCTTTATGTTCAAGTTCTACCGGAAGGTGACATGCTTTTCCATAGATTAATCTATAGGGAGACATTCCAATGGGGGTTTTATAAGCTGTCCTATAGGCCCATAATGCATCATCCAATCGATCTGACCAATCTTTTCGATCAGGCCTAATAGTCTTTTGTAAGATATTCTTGATTTCCCTATTAGAGACTTCTACCTGACCACTTGTTTGCGGATGGTATGGTGTAGCTATCTTATGTGTCACCCCATATTTTCATAATAAAGTTCGAAATTGATGATTTGTAAAATGGGTACCCCCATCACTAATGATAGCACGTGGAAATCCGAACCTGAAAAAGATATTCTTCTGAATAAATTTTAGGACTACTTTATGATCATTGGTTCGAGTTGCTATTGCTTCAATCCATTTAGAAACATAATCGACAGCTACCAAAATGTATTCAAATCCATTGGAAGGTGGAAAAGGTCCCATAAAATCAATTCCCCATACATCAAAAATTTCAACCACTAAAATGGGGTTCAAAGGCATCATGTCTTTCTTTGAAATATTCCCTAAGGCTTGACACTTAAAACACTCCTGACTAAAAGTATGGGCATCCTTAAATAATGTTGGCCAATAAAAACCACTTTGTAACACTTTGGCCGCAGTTTTTCGTCCAGAAAAGTGTCCTCCACAAGCAAGAGTATGACAAAATTGTAAGATACTCCATTGTTCAGATTCAGGAACACATCTACGAATGATTTGATCAGCACAAATTCTAAAAAGCTCAGGATCTTCCCAAAAATAATATTTGATTTGAGCAAAGAATCGATCCTTTTCATTCTTAGACCAGCCATCAGGAATTTGTCCTATGACTAAGTAATTGACAATATTTGCAAACCAAGGAGTCTTTGTATGTGAAACTGTTAACAATTGTTCATCTGGAAAAAGATTCTCTGATTGATACAGGTTCATTATCTTTCACTAGGATCCTAGACAGATGGTCTGCTACAACATTTTTAGATCCCTTCTTATCTCGAATTTCAATGTCAAATTCTTGTAACAGTAAAATCCATCTAATTAATCATGGTTTAGCATCTTTCTTTGAGAGCAGGTATCTCAAGGCTGAATGATCCGAGTAAATTATGATTTTTGATCCTAATAAATATGATCTAAACTTTTCTAGGGCAAACACAATGGCTAGCAACTCTTTTTCAGTGGTGGTATAATTCATTTGTGCTTCATTCAGAGTTCTACTAGCATAATAGATTCACTACAGGACATTTGTTTACCCTTTGGCCTAGGACAGCTCCTATGGCAAAATCTGAGGCATCGCACATAATTTCAAAAGGTAGTGACCAATTAGGAGGTTGTATGATTGGAGCTTTGGTCACAGCTTCTTTTAAAGATTTCATAAGCTTTAAGATAATTTTCATCAAAGTTAAAAGAAACATCCTTAGCAAGGAGATTACACAAAGGACGAGAAATTTTAGAGAACTCTTTGATGAAGCGACGATAGAATCCTACATGACCAAGAAAAGATCGAATTTGTTTGACAGAAGTGGGAGGAGGAAGTTTAGAAATTAGTTCAACTTTAGCTTTATCTACCTCAATCCCTTTCTTGGATACTATATGTCCTAAAACGATCCCTTCTTGAACCATGAAGTGGCTCTTTTTCCCAGCTTAACACTAGATTAGCCTCAATACATCATTTTAATATTTTCTTCAAATTGTTGAGACAACTCTCAAAAGATTCTCCAAAGACCGAAAAGTCATCCATGAATATTTCTAAGAAATCTCCTATCATGTCTGAAAATATTGACATCATGCACCGTTGAAAAGTTGCAGGTGCATTACATAATCCGAATGGCATTCTACGGAAAGCAAAGGTTCCATAAGGACATGTAAAGGTGGTCTTTTCTTGATCTCCTGGGTAGATTGCTACCTGATTGTATCCCGAGTATCCATCTAAAAAGCAAAAGTATTGTTGGCCTGCTAGTCTTTCTAGGATTTGATCGATAAAGGGTAAGGGAAAAGTGATCTTTTCGGGTGGTTGTATTGAGTTTTCTATAATCTATGCAGACACGCCACCCAGTGGAAAGTCGTGTTGGTACTAAGTTTCCATGTTCAGTGCGGACAACCGTAAGTCCAGATTTTTTTGGAACAACTTGTGTAGGACTCACCCAGTGGCTGTCAGAGATAGGATAAATAATTCCAGCATCTAACCATTTAATTACTTCTTTCTTGACTACTTCTTGCATGTTAGGATTAAGCCTTCTTTGCATCTCTCGAGTTGGTTTGGCATTATCTTCTGTATAAATATGGTGCATGCATATTGACGGACTAATTCCTTTTAAATCGGCAACGGTCCACCCTATGGCCTCTTTATATGTTTTTAGAATATTTACCAATTGGTTTTCCTGTTCAGTAGTTAAGTTGGAAGCAATTATTACTGGTAGGAGTTTTCTTTGATCCTAAAAATACATACTTAAGTGATTCAGGTAAAGATTTTAGTTCAAGTTGTGGTGGGGCCTGAATTGAAGGACGTAGTGGTTCAATTTTTCGCTCAGGTAAGGGCTCAATTTTCACTGACCAAGGTAATGAATGTGATGGTTGAGGTAAATTAAGCAGGGTATTTACTTCCTGGGTTTGAGTTTCTTCAGTAGGTTCATCATCTTACAATAAATCTAAGAAGGAATTAGATTCAACTATTTCGTCTATCTAATTGATTACAAAGCAGTCTTCCTCCTCTTGAGTGTACTTTGGGGTATTAAAAACATTAATTCTTACTTTTTGATTCCCAAAAGAAATGTCCATAGCTTCCATTTTATAGTTGATATTGGCATTGGCAGTTGCTAAGAATGGATGTCCTAAAATTATGGAATTTTGGTTCAGCTCTTGGGATGGTTCCATGTCAATTATGAGAAAGTCTACAGGAAAATAACATTTGTCTACTCTAACTAGAACATCCTCAATCAAATCTCATGGTGGCTTTATAAATCTATCAGCTAATTGCAAAATGACTGATGTGGATTTTAATTCTCCAATCCCAAATTTTTCATAAATCGAGGTTGGAAGGAGGTTTACACTAGCTCCTAAGTCTAGTAATGCTCGGTTAAAGGTTATACCTCCAATAACACATGAAATTAAGGGTGCACCAGGATCTTTCATCTTTTGAGGTATTGGATTTAACAGGACCGCACTTACATCCTCGGATAGCATAACTCTTTTGGTGGTTCGTGGCTCACGCTTTTGGGTACAGAGTTCTTTAAGAAATTTAGCATAGGCTGGAACATGCTGAATTGCATCGAGGAGGGGTAAAT